>JAOWBL010000017.1:8594841-8611633 GCA_028564865.1 Zenarchopterus dispar | reverse complement strand
TATATATATATATATATATATATATATATATATATATATATATATATATATATATATATATATATAAATAAACATATATACATATTCTCAATAACATACAGCTCAGCAGCAGTGGAAGAGGGTTGGGCTGTGCTTGTACAAATGCTACAGGTCTATCATTTTCCTGACATAATGAAAGCATACGTTACATCGTTCACTCTACATGATTTCCTATCACTTTATTATCAGCTGTAGCTTGCTCCAGATTGAATACTGTAATCAGCCAAACCCGTCTGACAACCCTCTATTCTCCCTCCATGTCTCCCCTCCAGTGCGCCTGCGATCAGACCGTCTTTCTCTTATAGAGGAGTGCATCGCCAACTGCTCCACAGCTTACAAGCAGTCCACCACTCTCCTCAGCCTGGCTTCCCTTCTCCGAGTGTCGGGTACATGCACAGAAACACACGACCACATGCCTCCAACCTGTTCTCATTCTTTCTCTAATAAATTTGATCACATTTAATTGTGTTTGAGGCTGACTTTTTGTAAATAAGACTGACTTCTGGCAGTTTCTTAACATGGCTAATGAGATTAAGTGAGAAAAGAGCCGACTTGGAAGCATGCGTAGATACTTCCAACAAATTTGCTGACAGGTCTCACACAACAAGGAAATTCATCTTCATGAAAGGTGTAGAAGCTTTCAAACAAAAATCAATACTAAAGTGCAAACACATTATAGGAGCAAGCAATTTCAAATTCGATAAACACTGACTTTGAATGCTTTCAAAACTGTTTTGTACACTCAAGTATCATGTGCTTTTGACTGTCGGAGACAGATTCAGTCCAAGGTCATTAGGTCTGTATCTCAGACTGTTATACTTTGTAAAGTGGATGGTTGTCTCAAGATGATGGTCCTAAATTTGTCCCACCATAAAGCCAGTATTCCTGTCAGTCCTTTTTCTTTTCTTTTTCTTTTTTTAATGTGTACTTGTTGTGTATCTTGTGCATGGTTTGTAGGCACTCACAAGTCAGCCTCTTTGAAGCTCGTTTTATTGCCTCATACTGCTTGAAAATCTCAGATAAAAGTACTCCTCCATCTTTTGAGGCTGAGTTAAGCTGGTGGGGGGCATTTAGTTTTATATGACAGATTTTTTTTTTTCCTTTTTCTTTAATTACGATCTCGGTTGCTTCACTCTTGTTAACAACATGTTTATAATTTGACTGTTTTTCTTTGCTCCACTTCAGTCAAAATTACCTCCATCGCCACATCTGAGTTTTTTTTTTCTTCCTCTGTCTCTGCTGAACTTAATTTTCATCACTGAACAACAATTATCCAGGAAGAATACAGTAGAAGGAAACAATGAGACTGAAACAAAGAATAGACATTTAAGCATTTACTTTCCAAGATCTGGTAAGTATTCCACTGCTGTCTATATACAGTACTCAAACGTGAAATTAAACATTCTCTGTGTACTGTGGAAATACTGAAACATAGTTTTAAGCTCTTAATGGACTCTTACAATCCTTGGGCAGAGAAGCTTCTTACAAACCTGATTGACTGTCGTCACAGCAATTAGATTTATTTCCATCAACGTTCATGCAGCTCTAACTCTACACTGTCCTCATAAGGTTACCTCTTCATAATCTCATATTGAGTTTCTTCATGTTTTACTGTATTTACACCTTTCAACAAGAGATTTTTTTCTCCTTTTAATCCTATTTTTATTGATTCGATGTGAGCCTTCATATCGTCCACCAGGCAAGACAAACTACTTAACTGCAAACACTTTAACTTGATAACACATCGAACAGCAATGTATTTAGTTCATACCGTTAAAAAGCTAGAAATTCTGGTTGGTTGCATTTTTTTAGTTGATTTTTAAAAGGTCACACTTTTGAAAGTTTCCTTAAATTGGATGAGCACTTCTGTCTCCAGGTTTTCAGATGCCAGCTTTATTCTTCCTTGTCTTGTCTCTCTTGCTCTTGTTCCTCCTTTTGTCCGATGTCTCTTCACTCATCGTTCTTGCTCTGAGGCCTGTCAACAGCTAAAAGAAAACTGCTAACTGGCCTTGTGGCATTTCTGTGTCTGTGTCTCTCACATTCTGCCAGCAGGAAGCTCTCGCTGGGAGGTTTCAGGAAAAAAAGAAAAAAGAGGGAAAGGGAGATGAGAAGAGGAATAAACATTTTTTTAAATAAATAAATGCAGGAGGGAGCCTTTTGAAGGGTGCATAGCTCCGGGGCTTTGTGGTGAATATTTAATGCAGGTATCACCAGCACACCGGTTAAAAACCCTTAGGGTTGGGTTCCTGCCTCTACAGAAATGCTCTCTAAATCATTTAGTAAAAGGAGCAGAGGCGCAACAAATTAAACCTTTTCTCTTTTTGTCTGAAATAATCAATAATGATGATGCTCCAAATTACTCAAAGTTGGCACGTCTATAATCATTTGTGTTGTCGTCAATTTTTTTTCCCAGTTTTATATTTTCCCTTTTGCATTGGAATATTTGAAGGGGTCATAAAGGACGGGTAAAGATTTCTGCTGCATTTCCAATACATCCAATTTAGATCAGCCTAGAATACATAGCAGGGAATGTTTAGGTTTCAAAGGAATGAAAGGTGAACAAAGGTTTGCTGACACTCACTAACCTCCTCGATATTGAGGTCCTGACAGTTTTTGAAGACACCCTTGCACCAGTCACTGAAAATATTTGACAAATACAGCTTCTCCCTCTGAGTAAACGTGGCTCTTCTGTCACTCACTCCACACACACACACACACACACACCACACACACACACACACATACACACATAAATGCAACCAGACCAATCTAGCTCTATCGCATCTCCTCATTGCAATTTCTATTCTTTGATTCTCGTTGCACAACCTTGTCTAGAAGTTGTTTCTGCCTGTAACTCTTTTGATTGTTCTGTCCTTCCTTTTTTTGTTTATTCTTATGAAGACATCAAACATCATCCTGAACTGCCGCATGAATGCAAACTCTTCTTCCTGTACCGCTGAGATATCAAACTATGATTTATTCTTTTTTAGTGAGCCACCAGGGTGATGTATTTTACTCTTTCATACTTTTTCTTTGAGAGGAACATGCATGATGATAACCTCATTTATTGTAAGCCCTTAATAATATGTAGTCCCAAGCCTTGACTGTGGTGCAGCTAATCCATATAAATGCGGACACATTTCCTTGTGCTTCAACCTTGAGCACAGTAGGATGGAGGCTTATTAAGAAATTTATTAAAGCAGGCTTTTGTCTGTGATACGCAGCGTTATTGGATTTTCTGTTCATCGTTGTTCATCTTTTAATATGAGTGAATTAACAAACTATTGAAAAATGTTCATATTTTTGTGCTGAATTTCTCACTGATTGTTTCAATTAAAATATGTGTTTTGCATGTTCAGGGGATGATGAGGTAAAGCGAAAAGGCCAAGTGTTGACTCTGCTGGCAGAGCAAGCTCTCCAAGTTCTGGACTTCAAAGCTTCATACATCCACTGTCGGGACCTAATGGCTGCAGGTTTGTAGTATAAACTGAACCAACCCGGTAAATGATCCTTAGTTCACCAAAAACTGGAAAGAAACCATGCTAGACAGGCTTGAAGTGTATCCAAAAAACTAAACGAAGTTGTTCTTGGAACATCTGGAGAAGGCCCAAGTACAGCAGATCTTCAGCTCTCATCTCCAGCAGAGTTTCTCCTACATTCCAAGAAAAGCTGGAGTCATGAAATTCAAATGGGACTAATTCTGGTCTTCCGCTTCTCAAGCAGTGGTACAGATCTGTGACTAGAAACTGTTTGGAGCGGGTTGTGGCTGCAACTTCAAAACTGTTTGTGAAGGGAGCAGTCAGGCTTAAGAGAGTTCTCAAAGCTTGGTTTGGTTTTTGGGACCCTGGAGGCTGCTGACGGATACTGCTGCATAAAAAATTCAGTGAGGCATTATAAAAGCTATGCTCCATTGGCTCAACAAAAATTTTCCTCCACCTGAGATTATCAGGCATATGATGCGAGGGAAGCATAGCGTGCCACTGACTTCAACTTGGGGTTTGAATAGTTTGGTGGAGATTAGCCATCAGTGTAGCTGAGGTCACTGAGGTAGCTAAAAAAAATCCACTGGAGTAGGACCGTGGGGGTGGGTGAGATTTGTTCTGAGTTTTTGAGGTCCTGAATGTTGTAAGTTTTTAATTTTTTTTTTTTTTTTTTGGCTGTCATTTTTGACACACTTGTAAAACATCCTTTTGGAGGTCAGGGACAGTGCTTCGGGAGAGGTGGACTACAATGAAAGACTGTAAAAATGAGAATTACGATAATAATAGTACAGAAAATTCTAATCTCACCATCCTGAGCTACAGGGAGGTGGTATAAATGAGCAAAGGTGTCTCAGAGAAAGAGAGGGTACAATCACAGGATTGTTCACTGTCTTTTAACGCACAGGGAATAATTAAATCTGTTAAAATGAAGTCGGAGTGTATGAATGTCATGAAGCTGGAGCAAATAGAGCAGTTACTGCATTGTATCAGGCTAATATTTTCATCAAGGTGGAATTTGTTTTAGACTTAAGTATGGCTTAATATCCAGTCGCTGGGAGGGTTATACTTTATTGTAATCTCGCGTCCTGGAATTTTTCTGTTATGGATATTTTAGACTGCATGTGCACTTTCTGCTTTGTGCGTGCAGTTATCCGTTGATTGATATCTCAGTAGATTCAGGGTAGATTAGAGATGGAAAGACGTCTTCATTTAGAGACATTTTCTCCTCGGTACTTGTGAACGACCTCGCTTGACCGTACTTCTCTTCTCGTTTCCCTCAATCTGTTCTTTCCCAAGGTTATGGTCCAGCATGGGAGGTGTGCAGTCTACTCGGTCAGTGTGAGGGCTACGGAGACCTGGAGGCGCGACAGGAACTGTTAGCCTTCTCTCTTGCACATTGTCCCCCTGACAACATACACGGGCTCCTGGTTGCCTCAAGTGACCTGCAAACTCAGGTTAGACGAAAGAGAGTTGTGTATGTTTCATGTTTGGTCACGGAAAGCTTTTTGCGCTTTAAGTGTCCAAACAACTAGCTTTCAACTTCCAAGAAGTCGAAAGCTAGTTGTTTTTTTAATTTTTATTTTTTTTTACAAATTACAGCTGAAGCAGTTTGATTTTCAATACAGGCACTTTCATTTTTATGGGTCCAAAACTGACAACTCGAGGCCAAAATGCAGCATTTTGGGAGTTGATAAACAAGGGCAGAACAGCAATAAAATCCAGCCAGCATTGATGAAGAAATGTCAGATAGTCAGAAAATAAAACTTATGTGCAGACTTCAAGAGAATTCGCAGAATTACCAGGATTTCTGCATTGATTAGTTGCAAAATGTCATCTGTCTTCATCTAAGACTCAATTATAGATAAACACACTTTGACTAATGAGACAAACAGCTGTGTTGTGTTTCCTCCATCTTCTTGTGAGGCACCCTAGATGTGAGGGATTTCTGGTTGTTTTGAAGTTTATAAATTAAATTCATGCACTCTTTTCAACCTGTACTTTGAGTGATTGCATATTTTCAGTAAAAACATCAAAGCACAGCAGTTTCTTTGCTGGTTTAGTCACATTGTGTTTTATAATTGACATTAGATCCTATTTCTTTATTTAGTATTATAGGCAAAAATAATGCTATTTGCAAAGATTTCACATACCCTCTTGCAATGATTCTTTTTTTGTTATTGTTTGACCCGACAACAAAGCAACTGTTGTTAAAATAAAATTATTAGGTTTAAGTGTAGACTTACAGCTATAATTCCAGGCTTTTAACAAAACAATCCATTGACTGTTAAAAACTTCTAGTCATTTTTAGTTTCCAAGAGTAATGATTACAATTATTCTTGGATGGCAACCCGTCATTGTAAACGACTATCTTAAATCTGTTGCTCTAATCACCAAATGCTGTTTTCTTGGCAAATCTTTACTACTGTGACTTATTTGTGTCTTTTTCTGCTGTCAGTTTTTCTCCCCGAAAAGGGAATAATTTTGATTTGCTGGGTTCAACTAACTTTTCTTTATCAAATGTTTGATGTTGCTGAACTGGCCAATGCATCCCTTCTATTGCAAGTTTAGCACATTTTTGAACTACCCTGATTTGTAAAAGCAATACAGTAGAAAATTATTATCAAACCTCTTTTTTTTCATAATTTACTTAACAAGTAGGGAAGAGTGAAACTAGGTTATTACTCTTTGAAAGGGAAAACAAATTTTTTTTTTTTCTTTATCACTTACTTGTTCTCTTATGCTGTTTTTTAACCTGCTGCTGGCAAATTGAGACATAAACTAGGCATTTGATTTTTTTAACTTATAAAATGACATTAATTAATCCTATGCAAAATGGCAGATCTCTTGTTTTCCGTCTTCATTCTTGTTTCTGCTCTGCAGGTGTTGTACCAGGCTGTTAACTATCAAATGGAGCCTGTCATCACTGAGACTGGCCAGGTGGCCAATGAGACTGACTCTCTAAAGGTTTGTGTCTGTTTTAAGTATCCATCCGTAAATATATTTATTCTTTTTGCAAATGACATGCTTCCTGTATGCGATATTTGACTCGGCTGTTTGCTCGACTAACCCCTTGTGGGTGTGTTTCTGGCTTTGTTCTGTGTTGGTGTGTTTTCCTGCTGCTCCATATTTGATGAGGTGTAAATCTAATGTTAAGGTTGCTCAGTTCCCTTAGTTAATTTATGACCCTTCTCCTCCTTCAGCACCGCCAGCTTTTTATGATGCCTTGAGTGGGTGTAAATGTTTCATGACTTGCATTGCATGGGAGCTCATTTGAAGCTTTCTGTTGTCATTTTATTGTTGTATTGATGTCCTCTGTCCTCACTTGAGTATATTTAAGCCCTGTGGATGTGTGTGTGTGTTTGTGTGTGTGTGTGTGTGTGTGTGCGTGTGTGTGTGTGTGTGCTCACACTGGATTTGCATTCATGTCATGTTGTTGGTTTGCATGTGTCTCATTCTTGTAATTTCCAATTGTCTGCCACATGAAGTATTGATGAGAGATGCCTAACGATTTGGCCCGAGCTTACCAAACCTTCAAATTTAGTTTCCTACTTATTTTCAGTTGTGTATCGACTGACATTCTATGGAATTGGGTTGTGTGATTTGAAAAACTGCATATGTTTTCCTAAACATTTGTAAAAGGTGTTTTTTTTCCCCCCAGAGTGAGCCTGTTATTAGTCTTATGTTTGAATGGCTGAACAATGTGGCCAGATATTTGGTTTTGATTTAATATTGTTTTGAACTAACGACTCCCAGGTACTTGACAAAGTACTCTCCCAGGATTCAGTGGTCCTTTTGCTCTTGAAGTTGATTACCATTTCTTTGGTCTTGATCAAAATCGGCTTCTGGTGATTTTTTTATTAGACCATTCTGCTAAATATTTTGCACACCAGCTGCGTTTTCCTCCTGTCCGTCATTTATACACCCAACCATTGCAGAGTTTGACAAATTGTGATCCACTTGTCAAAGATCAACAGTCCAAGAGATGGTGTCTACACCCTTCTCTCCTTGTTTCTTCTTAAGCAAGGGAGGCTAAATGATGTGGAACGCACTGGGAAAAAAAAGTGATTTTAACAGGACCTCCAGATCCGTCTAGATGCATGTGAAACCACTGCAAAATGCACATCCATACTCTGGTGTGGCTGTATGCACCCTCTCCAGAGGGTCAATTGGTGGTCTCACCTATGGTCTATGGTGGGCCAAGACCAGCATCTTCAGCGCCTTCATTACATATGATGTGAGGGCACTCCAGGGGGAAAAGAGAGGGCGAGGGAGGATGATGTGGGGGTGTTTACATGGAGGATGGTGACAAAGGCCTGGTGGGAGGTGGAGGGAACAGTGAGGGGCTGCTAACTCATTTGCCCTCTTCTTGGAGTCCATCTTCTGTCCAGTGACAGATATCGTGCCGTTTCACAACATCCTGGTATTGTTGTCCCGGAGCTTGGCATCCAGTCTCTGCCTGTGAATGTCCTTGCTCTCCCTCAGCTTCCTTTTTAGGGGCTGTTGTACACTTTTCAGCTCGTCTCAGTGTCCTTCCTCTCGTTTGGGAGGGCTCTGGGGTCTCAGGTGATTCAGGACTTGTTGTTTGAGAAACTGATAATGCCTGTAACCTTATTTGACTGATAGAAAGGTGTTGTAAATGGATTAACCAACCAATACCTCTCTCTCTCACTCTGTCTCTCTCTCTCTCTCTGTCTCTCTCTCTTTCTGTCTTTCTCTGAAATATCAAAAATGAACAGCAATGGTAGTAGGTCTGCTATTATAAAACCCTATCCATGTATTCTGATTAATGTGTGTTGGAATGAAAAAGCCTATCAGGCATATAAACTGATCTTTTTACATTTTATCTCTGGTTGAAAATCTGGCTAAAACTTTTATTTTCAGAAAGCAATAAATGTATTTTTTGGCAGTTTGGATTAAAGAATTCAATTGTGAATAAACTAAATAATGCATTGTACAATGATGCATTGAAGTGGAAGATAGCACAGGGGTATTTCGTTGAAAATTAATACATTTAAAGTGTCATTTGCTTGTGTGATTTATTTTTTGCTTTATTGTAACAATACACATGCAGCAGTGTAATAGTTTTCCGATTTCATTTGTAGCATTGTGAAAGTATAAATATTCATTTAGTATTATGGAGAACAATTTGAACTCTGAAATACCTCCTAGTGTCTACAATTTTAAACTCAACATTTTCACAGTTTAGACTTGGCTTTTACATTTTTTTCCAACTATCTTGTCACCATCTAGCCCCAGGCTTCCACAACCACCTTGGATTCTCCCGTGGGAAAAGCGGGGGAACTGCTGCACAGAACTACAGCCAAGACCATGGAGGTGCTGACCACAACAGGACACACCACCAAGGCAGTGCTGACTGCAGTGAGTGACCATCGCTGGTGGAAGGAATCACTCAGCTACCTCCGGCCGCTGCATGTAAGAACATATTGACACAGTTTTCATGAGTAAATAAACAGAAGTACGTTGTAAACTGCAGAACCTTGCAATGAGCCTAAAATGAGCAATGGCAGAGGACGTTTGTGCCTTATATTTAACGCCTGACTGTGTGTAAGTGCATAAAATAACATGGTTGTCCCCGCCCGCTTCCCCTTCTTTTGGTCTCATACTCACAAACTTCATTGGCTTCGTTCAAGAAAGCCAATCAAGAGCTCATCTCTTGCATAATTAATTGACCCTGCTGCTAAATATTTCAGTGTCTGGTTGTTGCCAGCAGCTGGACTGGGGTAGGTGGTCACCGAGGTGGAGAATGATGCTGTCTCTGGTGTCAGAAGCTGTTGAAGGGGAGGGCTCTCATGGTCGCACGTTTCTGGAGAAAGTGAAAAATGCGAGGACGTGAGCTTTGGGACCAAGGAAGATCACTGTGCTGTGGGCATGTTGTGAAAGTTTAATGATGTTTTGATGGCTCCTCAGGGTCACGACGAAGGAGCTGCTAGCCAGGAAGCGTTGTCTGAGAACTCCTCCCTGGAGCGGCAGGGCTGTAGCCCCTTTTATCAGGAACTCATTGAGGATCCTTATGTAGACCCGGTGAGTGACTTAAGACCAGTTTGTGTCATTGTTCATTATTTTGTGCTGCAGGCCATGATCTTAAATTGCAAAAAAAATGCCTGAGTAGACTTGCATCTAAGGGCATTTAATTAGTTTTTTCCCCCTTGACTTATAAATTCCTTCAAAAAAAAGTGCGAGGACAAAATTAATATTGATTTCACACTCAGTAATTTTAGTGCCAAAGCACTTAGGAAGTACTAAGAGGAAGAGGAAGAAACCTCTAGACTGTCGGTATAAACCTCAGCACAATCAGTGACATATGAGAAAAAAATAAATCCACAATATTGCTTTTATTCTACAGAGAAGGGGAGATGAATACAAAAAAATACGAAAAGAATGTTGACAGTAGGAGTTATGGGAGCAGAAAAGAGGAAAAGTAAGAAAAGGAGTAGTTTGACCTTTATACTGAGAAAATGGTCACTGTGGGCTATGACTGGGCTTTTTACTCAGACACAAATCATATGGATAGCTAAAAGAGTGGACACAAGGGGAAACGATGAAGGCTCATACATCTCCTCTTATGACATTTTAATAGGGCTCTCCAAATTCCTTCCTTCACTCCATCTTCAACGTTGATCCATCTTCTGTCATCCATCTAGCAATAATCGCCGCCCACGTCCACGTGTCTATGCCTGATCAATAGGATTATTTTTTTTCTCACCTTACAAGTTCCATTGAATGAAGGAGGCAGGGAAAAGAGGCTGATCGAGAGAGATCGAGACAAATGCCCCAAGACAGAAAGATGAATAGCGAGTGTTTTTTTACAGACAAGAAACACTCAGTGTTAAAGCGATAGCTCTGAGGCCAGAGAGAAGAGAAACTTCATTGTTCACCGCTCAGGCACTTGAGAAATAACTCGGCATACAGCAATCCTATAAAGCTATCAGAAGACCCCTCTGCTGGAAAGCCTTGTTTAGCTCTGAAGTTCATTTGTTTACTCCATCTCTCATCTGTCTGACTCCATGGGAATGAAGATACTCAGTCATCTTAATCACATCTCCCTTTGTTTTTTTTGTTTTTTTGCTTTTGATCTGCTCTCCCAACTGGAGGGATTTCTTTGCTATAACGATAAGCGCTTTGTCTTTCACTCTTCTCTGTTCTGTCATTTAGAGTCAGGATGTGTACTCATCCTACAAAGAGTTGCCTCAGGAAAATTTTGCTGAGGTGTTGCTCAGGACGGGGAAACTGGCTGAAGCGAAAACTGAAGGAAGAACCCTGTTTCCTGCTACAGAAGGTAAGTTTGCAAGAAGATGAAATTGTGAAATTGCAAGAAAACACCAGAAAACGGCTAGGTTGGTATGGAAAACTGGGAGGAAAACAGAACAAAAAAAAAAACCCACAATGATACTTTGACTTGTCAAGTTGGTTTAATTTGTTAACATATAATACGTCTTTTCCCAGTTGAGCCCCCGCGACCCCCCTTTTTTCATTGTTAACCAGCCTGTATAGGGTTTTCAAAGCAATGTAAATGTGCAGTCACCACTGTTTGTATTTAATTGGAGTGGAGATGGCACCACCATGTCCCTCATTGTATGATGAGATAATTAAGCAAAGATAAAAACTCAGGGGAGATGCTTGGAGAACAAACCATATTGCAGATAAATGGCAAAATGTAAAGAGTCTGCACTTTCAGCACCTTGTCTAGGTCCTAGAAAGCACTTCAAAGTGTTTTTCCTCATTTTCTCAGTCATACAGGTCTCTTAGTAAGCTGTATAAACACTTCTTATTTAATATTGTCTGTGCTGGTGTCATGTTTGTTTTTGGGAGCCAGCACTGTGTGAGACCAAGCTGCACAGCTAGAAAGCCCCCACCTTAAGGAAAAAAAAAGCTGTATTTTTTTTCTTCAAATAAGTCTGCTGTTCAGTAGGCAGTCTGTTGTCCTCCAGCTAGAAGGTTAGGGGATCGATCCCTGGACCCGTCACATCTCAAAGTGTTCTTGGGCCTAGAGGAATAAAAATCAAAACGCTGGTGTGTATTGAGTAAATATATAATAGAAACAGTGTAATGTGAGCTTGCTTTTGTGGGTAAATGAGAAACACATGGAAGAAGTTGGATAAGATTAAAAAAAAAAAAAGGTACGATAAAAGTGGTAGTTTTTACAATTTACAAATGTATGAATGTTTGAGAAATGCTGATTTGGACTAAAGAAGCTGAACTATTGTAATTTGGTCACAACCGTTAATGGCTCAAAGGAGTCATTTTTGATTGTGGTTGTAGTTTTCCTACATGTTTAAAGGCAGAGGCAGGTTTTAACAGGCGCTCAGTCCTGACACAAGCTTTATCATCATGGGTGACTTAACTTTGCATATCTTGACTGACATATACTTTGACACTTCTCTTGGGCTTGAAGGCTTTTCTGTGACGACTTGCAAATGCGTCACTCAAACTTGGCCCATCTGCCTCGACTCTGCCAGTGGCTGAGTTCAAGCCCTTTCATGTCAACAAATCTCGTTTACATGAAAGGGCTAAAATCTCATCTGATCTAGGAATACGTCAATATACTTTCTGAGGTCTTCCTGGATGGATTCGGCAGCCTCTAAATCTTGAGTGTGTTGGGAGAGAGGGCGTGAGTTCTAAATAAAAAATGGTTGATTATTTAATTTCTTTAAATGCATATGTGAAATAGAGATTTGTGGCTTGTGGCGTTTGAACCAGAGCGACTATTATTTAACTTGAGGTGCTTCTCAGTGCTCTATCTTGCAAGCGAAACTGTGCTATTTGCTGAGAGCACGGTGTGGTTGCCCCCCTTCCCCACACCGTATCCTCTCCAATCCTCATCCATCTTAGCCTGGGAGCCCATGTTTGGTGGACTAGGGGACAACTTGGGAAGAATGGCCTCATATTGATTAATTAATGCATCCCCATGCATCCCAAGGCAACAGTAAATAATGACGCATCACTGCAGGGATACCAGAGAGATACCATCAAGTCAAAACATCAAGGCCACACTGGATGATGGATCGCACCTGCTTGCCAAGATCAATGCCACTACAAAAATAAAGAGCCAACTATGTTTGTGAATGCTTATCACTGAGGGAATGCAAGGCACACACTTTGGCCAGAGCTTCAGTACGCATACATAAATCTTCTTTACACACACATAATGACATTCACACACACACACACTCTCATAGCACAGCTGCCACTCAAGCAAAATTCTCCCTTTTTAAAAGTCACCTTCCCTTCGGAGCCGCTCGCGGGTGCAACGTGTTGAGAAAGAGAAAAGCTGGTTTGGACGGATTCCTGTCCAATAACGAGCTTCGATTACTGAGCGGGGTATCGGCCCGCTGCACTGGCTGTCCTCAAACACGGACTCGAAGATGGCCTTCAAGAAAATAACTATATTGATTATTCACATGGGCTTGATAAGGCTGGTGGTAATTAATGATGACACAAGTGGAAAATGACTCAATGGGATTGAGCTGTGTAAGATACACGGACTAGCTCAGACACACACCCACACATCCACTCACACAGAGTGCATGGTGCACTGCCACTTGCTGCATTTTGACCAGGCCATAATCAGTTGTTTTTCACAGTGCCTGCACAGGTGAAGTGGTAATAAATCAGTGCCTCACCATGCTGCTAACAATGTACCTGATATAGCTGACGGGAGCAAGAGTGTGTGTATATGTGGACACATACACAAACTCACGCCGTCGTATGCACCATCTTCTCCATGACATGTCTCTTTATCACTTTCCCTCTCTTTCTCTCTTTCAAGCAGAAATGTTGAATGCTTTAAAGTCAGGGTTATCTACTGTGGTGTGTGTGTGTGTGTTTACCCCTCTGGTAATTCCTGTCCCGATGGTATCGGTAACTTTAGAGAGGCGTGTAATCAGCTCATTCTGAGGTGTAGCTCATTGAAACCCAGGGGGTAGAAGAGGAGGGGAAAGAAAAGTGAGTAAAGGAAGAGGGTGGGCTCGGTGCTTAAGAGAGCTGTTAGGGCTCTTGAATATCTGTCCCCACTCACACATGCACACAGGGAAGCCTCCAATTCAACGTGTCAGGTACTGGGCTCCCTGTGTGTTGGTGTTCATTTTGGTCTGCAGTGCTCGTGTCTTTCTGTGGCCTCGTTTCTGTCCGTCTGCTGGTGTTCAGGTTCTATTTTCTTCTGTCTTTTCTGTTTTGTCTCATATCGCCGACACAGGCTTCTGTTCTTCATGCATCTAAGACCACATAGTGATTCCTGTCTGCTTCTCTTTACTCCCTCCCACTGTTTTATGAGTTAGTGTGTAATTAGGTACATCTTTGTGCTCAGAGTGGTTGGGATTCATTTAGTAAATATACGTAGTCTCAGTTGAAATGGCATCCTTTTTATCTGGACACCGTGGCTTTTAGGCATGCTATTTAGGATAATTCTATACTTCTGCCCACAACTTTTAGCAGACTCCAAGTCCCATCAGCCCTAGAGGCGCTGCAAAATTTAAAAAAAAAAAAAAAAAAGCTCTGCGTTGCAATTCCACTCTCATTCAAAAAGGAAAAATTAGTCATCATGTAGATTTTGATGTGCACTCATTTTTCCCAATATTATGCACTTTGAAGTGAAGAGCCACTCACATCTGGAGAGCATTAACACTAATTGTACACGAATCACATTCTGCATGTGAAGATGCAAAAAAGATTTGAATGTGGGGACTGGTGTATTTCTTTCACTTTTGTGAGATTTAAAAGTTGTTTTTTTTTCCTGGAGCCAACTTTTTTATTTTTTACAAGGTATTGAAAGAGTATTACAAAAGTCACTTTTTTGTTTATTTTTGGCTATGTGAGGGATTGTAATAAAGGATTGACTCACTAATTAGTCTTATCTATTCAGCGTTTCATTGTTTGGCCTGAAAGAAGGTAGCGCATCATTAACAATATGCATTAAAGTTTTTCCATTGCTTAGTTTCCTGTCTAGGATTTAAACCTGAAGCATGTCAAATTTAGTGTAATAAAAGTCTAAGAAAGTTTGTGTATCGTCCCAAGAGAAATGACTTGACTTCAAGATTTATTTTGTGTGTTTTTTTTATTTATTTATTCATTTTTACATTTCTGTTAAAAACATGCCTGAAACTTCTTTACTTGAAATGGTTTCAGGTAAAATACATTGGGTAAATTATCTGTTTACATTCATGTAAATCTAATGAGAGAATATTTAGTTTTAATTATTTTGTCTCACCCTTGTGTGTCTAAACAAACATGCTTTCACAGTTAACGTATCTGGGTTTGAGCCACAGCTATGTTCTGCAGATAAAATCCCTCAGTTAGACATTGCTTACTCAAAATCAACATGATTCTACTTGACTACATAGATGGCTCAACTGAAGGACTGAAAACCACCTGCGTAGATTATTATGGGATTCTGATCATCAAATTCTTCCTCCTGCTTTGGCAGTTAAAACCTAATCTGGGATTTAGTGGATTGAACTTTAAAGTGCACTTAAAGGAAAATCTTAGACTCATTTGGAGAGCGTTTATTAAAAGTGGGCTTGTTTTTTAATCTACCCCAGATTGTGTACTTGCACAACATGCAAGTACACATCATGGAAGTACACAATCTGAAAATTGTTTGTCATACGCATGCAGACAAGCACTTAATAGTTCAGCAAGGTAAAGGACAAAATTCACAACTCTTCTTTTCCACTCACCTCCTGTTTTTGCCCTTCTTTCTCTTTTGTCAGACGCACAGAGATCTATTATGATGGGTACTGTTTGCTGTGAAGCAAACATGAGGATGAAACTTGTCCAGGAGGGGAAGGGTAGTTGTTAATCCCCAGTGCTTCAGTTAAAGTCTTTTTCTCCCACCCTTCTCTCCATCCTTCCCAGTTTTGCTGCAGCTGGCCAATGATGCATTTCCCAGGGACATGATGCTGGCTCTGTCCTACTTACTGGCCTTGCCTCAGGTAAGAGTACTCTCACATGCACACACACACACATACATACACACACATACACAAAATGTCCTGAGTAACAGTTAAAGTGTTATTGTATTTTTGAAATTCATATATTAGATATGAACCTATACAAGTTTAAATACAATTCCGAATGAGAAAAACAGGATGATATTGGAAAAAAACACATAATTTCTTGCATTTACTTTAACTTTTATATCTTTTCAGAAAGTGTGAAGCTAAAAAATTTAATGTTTTTCTCATCATTTCATTTGTTATTTTGGATAAAATGTCTAATTTGAGGCCTGCAATGTATTCTAAAAAGGTTGACATAGGGGCAATGTAATGCCTGAAAGAAAGTGAAAGTAAAATTAAAAATGTTGTTTCAAACAACAGCTGATTGAAATGACATGCTGGTGCAAAAGTAGGATTTATGAAAAGGGAAAAAGTTGGGCATGGAATTCATGTCAACATGTCAACAAATCTGTGAGAAAACCAATGAAATGATTAAAATGAAATGCTCCTCAAAGAGGTCCTCAAAGGATTCATGCATATTCCGCCTGCTACATTGCATATTATAATTAAAACATTGGGTTGAATTTCTACACTTGAAGAGCAAGGGCACGTGTCAAACTTAGACACCAATGATCTCTGATCACTTTAACGGTACTGCATCAAGAGTCAGCATTCATCAGTGGCTGATATAACTACACGTGAAAGGAATTTCTTTGGTAAACCTCTGTCAAACAGTATAATATGAAGGTGTGTTCACATCAGTTAAAACCTTGGTGTGTTAAAAAAAGAAAGTCTCATGTTGCCTTGTCCAGTTACAGTGCCAATATCTCCAGGCTCCATGTTTGTTTGGACCATGGGATGGTAGAAACTTGTATTGTTGGATGAACCTGTATTCCAGATCTTTCATGGATGAAACGGGAGCTCCATGCTCCGAGCCAAAGAAAAAAAGGACCATCCAGACTGTTAAAGATCATTTGGGCTTCTGTGATGGCAGCATCAATGTTGAAAGGACGACATTTTCAAGATTCAGGATTCAAGATCTGAGATGAAATTATTTGTCCCAAAAAAAATTTGCCTTGGATAAAAAGAATAAAGAAACATATTAGATAGTGTGTGTATGTGTGTATATATACATATGTATATATCTATATATATATCTATATCTATATATATATATATATATATATATATATATATATATATATATATAGATATAGATATAGATATATATATAGATATATATATATATATATAGATATATATATATATATAGATATATATATATATATATATATATATATATATATATATATATATAGT
>JAOWBL010000017.1:8536250-8594741 GCA_028564865.1 Zenarchopterus dispar | reverse complement strand
ATATATATATATATATATATATATATATATATATATACACACACACACACACACACACACACACACACACACACAAATGCAAATATATTTACCAAAAACTGTTTAAAAAGAGGGGATGTTTAATTGTAAATTATTCTGTGATAGAATTACTCAGATAAACATCAGTTGTTGCTTGTTTGACCAAAGTTTGTGTTTTTGTGTAATGTTTATGAAGCATAATAATACAGCAACCGCTGTTTCCTTAAAGCAATGATAATTATCTGCTCCTGTATTTTATAATCTGAAAAAATATCTTTTTAAGGCAAGCGGAACATTGGAAAAAAAAAACAAAACAATTTCTTCGATTATCAGCACCAGCTATTGTCATTTAACGCCTAGTTCAATTATCAGCCGATATGAAATTATCCAGAAATCACTTATCTTACCTTTAAACATGACATGGACAGCATTTAGGTAGAGCAAATCTAAAAGCTAGTAAGCTGATGGTGCTGGTAATTCTACAGGTTTAACGTCTTCAAACCAGTAACCAACATACCCATTTGTACAATCAGGTGTGTTGAAACATCTAAACGTTCAGGACAGCAGTCCTCAAAGACTGAAGTTGCCTACCCCTGCCGTCATAAAAGTTACTGTCACTTTTCAGTCATTAACGTAAAATATGTTCTTCCCGACCCAGGCGGACCCAAAGGAGCTCATACGGCTGGTTACACACCACGTGTCCTTGTATTCGGGCTGGCCGGAGGAGCTGCAGAAGTTGATCAGTCAGCTGCATGTGTACAATGAGCGCCTGACGGACTTCACCCAGGCCCAGGTCCTGCAGGATTTGGGCCGCGGAGTAGACGTCCAGCGCTTCAGTTGTGATTCAGATTACAAGAAGGCGACGATCCTTGGTCTCACAGAGTAAGTGTGTATTTTCAGAGAGTTTGCGGAGCACTTTTGAATTAAATTTAAAATGAATAATCTCTAATCGTCTCCTAGAAAGTGATGCACTATAAATTTGGAGAGAAAATGCTTATGAATGGAAGTAAGTATCCACTCTGCTTGAACAGGATGAAACTTGATGACGTGTGTGTTTCCTCTCGTGTGACTGTTTGTGTTCAGGACGCTGGATGACGGCGTGTATAGAATCGCCTTGTCTCTGGCGAAGCGCTACAGTGTTCCTCTGTGGGAGGTCTACATGACTCACCTGGAGTTTCTCTTTACAGATAGCGGGTACATACACACACTCTCACACACACAAGCACAATCATGTGACTTCTCTCAGTGCATTTTCCATCTTTTTTTCTTTCATTGTTATTCTTTTAGATCATACTTTTTAATATTTTCGATTTGAAATACTCAGGCAAGGTGTATCTAAATCACTTTTGGTTTGGATTTTAAAAGCATTAGTCACCTGTGTGCAATTTATTTATTCAGGTGTATTTTAAGTTATATATTTGTGCACACATTCTTACTCTGTTTAAGGTTTTGAAAAATGCAGTGTAAATTATGAACTGCCTCTGAAATAACTACATAAAAAGAATACTTAAACACTCCACAGAAGTAAGAGAAGCTTGTAGTGAATATGTGTGTTTGTGTGTAGGAGAGTGAGAGGATGTGTGTCTATGTGTCAGTGACTATTTCCATAATTTATTTGCTCTCTGACTTCATAGCTGGGGTATCTGACTAGCTCTGCACCTTTTCTTGTTTTAATGGAATGCCTTTTCAGCAGAGTTGAGAATTTTGAGTGTGTGTTTGCAAGCATATGTGTGCATCTGTGATAAATATCCTCTGCTTCATTCTGATATAAGGAAATGGTTTATGGACTCCACTTAACGATAAATTACAACTTATAGCATCCTCAGCCACTCGCGCAGCTACCGTACGTGTGTGTGTGTGTGTGTGTTTACACCAAAATCTCAGGATCATGACAAATGTGTGAAGGATATTCATACTATAATCTTGACTTGAAGCATCTGCAATATGCGTATTGATTTAACGGATGGATGGACACAGGAAATGATAGAAATATAGAACAGGGGAGAATTTAAAGGGAAAGACGTGTACAGACAGAAGCACTGTGTGAAATAGAATCTTGACTTTTATCGATCCCTGCAGGGAAATAAATTATATGCATTTCACTTGTGACTTGTTTAGTAGCAGCCAGTAAAAGCTCGGTGCCTTGAATGTCCAGCTGTGAGGCCAGACTTTGGGTTAACCCCTTCAGTGCCAGAAGACTGCTGGCCTTTTGTTTACTGGACGATCAGCTGATCTGTCTCCCTGTTGCGTCTTTATATTTTTGTGATATAGCAATCTAATCGGCTGGAGTGGCTCAAAATATTGTTAAATAAAACTTAAGGTCAAGAAAGTCTGCATGATTTTTTAAGCTAGAACAAAGTTCATATCATATCTAGTTAACATCTCCTAAACATCAGAATTCTTTAGAATACTGAAAGTTTGGGAACGACTGCTGTTAAAAAACAAAACAAAACAAAAGCCATGGTATGTGGGGTAGGTAAATCCATATTTTTAAGACAGTACTCATTAGAGTTTATTGACTGAATTTTGCTCATTGAATATTGTTTAAGAAAATTTTGCAATCTCAAAGCTCCTCTCTTTTTCACAGATATCCCTTCGCAGATTTCACCTTTCATGTTTCGATCCAGTTTTAATGCACTTTCTGAAGCTAAACATGACAAAAGTAGGCAAACACACTTAAAAGGAACAATCTTCTGCAGAAGCAGAGGGAACTTTTCAGTCACTCGAAATAAAAAGGATAAGCTGAAAAAACAAAAATCCTCAATGCTTCAATCAAATTTTTACATATGCAAGAAAGTGATCATCTTCCTGTTGATTTTCTCCATTTCGAAAGCTTTCGGTTCAGCAATTTGATTATCACCAACTTTAAACGAGAAGGAATGAGAGATTAGTAGATTTGACTGACCATCGTGCAAAATATACATGCCCCAATGCATAGTCTAATTTAATGTCCATTTTAGTCTAATTGTAACCATAATTCATGGAGTACATGTAATGCTCTGTTGAATAAGACATGAACTTAGCAATTGAAACTATAATATCCATTAAAAAAATAGCTTACAGAGGTCACAAATCATTTGAAATAGGGTTATTTTCTCATAAACGTCTGAACAACTGAATCACCTGCCGGGGCATTGCAATTTAAGGCACTTCAGCACCTTTCTGTGGGTTAAATGCATCATTTATTTTTTATGAAAATTCATATTAATGAATATTCAGTTTCAGATAGTCAGGGTTACATTATTAATTTTAAAGGCTAATAAGTAGTAGTCATACAGACTAAGATTTTATGGTTGGGGAGTGAAAGAGTGGATGGTTATGAGAAGTCTTCAGAATACCATAAACTACAGTTGGAACTGAAATGGCAACTTATCTAGATAAACTGCTAAAAGCATGTTTGACAGCCCGTAGCAAAACCTGGGCTATGTTTGTGGGAGTTTGTTCCTGTCAACTTTTCAGAGTTTGAAACAAACATGATTAGCCTGGGATCCTTTTTTCCCCCCAATCAAAAAGATATAAACTTTACTGTTTCGCAGAAGCGATTATTCGACAGCATCTCACAGAGAAATAATATTAACAGTTAATATCCAGGTTTATTCTGATGCTTTGAAATTGCAAATATCTGTAGTTCTTGCACAATTTCACATTTAAAATGATCAAAGGGTGACAACAAGCTTCAATATAAGCAAAATCATTCGGTGGTCATGTTTCGAAAGAAAGGTAAAGGAAGGTCGTTATTAGTTTGAGAAATGCCGACAGAAGCGGCGCCTGCAGAAGAGATGAGGGCGTGCAAGCAGACGGAGGACAGGGTGGATAGGTGACAGAGCCAGAGTGTGGCTCAGACGGTCTTATTAACATAAAACAAACACTTCAGAGGGATCAATCGACTGCTAAACACTGCCACCGTCAGCAGTTCACTTGACTTTGTGGAAGTACACAGGAGCCCTTCGATTGACATTTTAGCAACAGCTATTAAACTATCTCAATGACATGTCTAAACCTCAGGGAAAAAAGTTAATCTGTTATTCAGAAATAGCTGTCTGATTTCTGTTACGCTTTTCTTATTACTTGTAAAAAGCCAATGTAAGATATGTTTTCATTTTCTAAACTGAAAATTGGCATTTATATTCTTCATCCCTGGAAGTGATGTTAAACATTTCAAACGACATAGATCTCCTTCACGCCAGTTCCTTAACTGGCCTCTTACTCTCTAAAATCAGGGTGCGTAAGAATCCTAAGAAGCATGTAATTATGTTCTTTGTGAAATTACATTGCCTTTGGGACTAACGGGACCCAAGGCCTTCCTTTTGCTGGCCTGGATCCTGAATCCACTTCTGCTCTTGGCAAAGGATCAGGATCATCATACTGAGTGTTTTCCAGCCACATTTCCTCCCCCTTTGCCACAGTTTTAGCAACCTTGTTGTTTCTCTTAAGGACCCTGGGTTTGCCAAGTGAGCCAGAAGGAGCACGGCTTCTCTCTAGTAGTACATGCACCTCTGTCATGAAAATGCAAAGTCAAAAGTCAGTTGACTTGGTGGCTATTATCAGGTGAAAAGGCAGGTCACACACGGTACATGGCACCCACACATGTGTTGGAAAATTCAGGCAGAATCTTTGAGCCTCGAGTCAAATTTATTATTCTTTTTGCATAGTTTTGTTAAAACCAAATACTTGCAAAACTGATCTTGTTCCAATTACCTCTAGTGCAATTTTTTAAAATGTTAACTAACAAATTTTTGGATGCAAGCAAGCTAAACTGAACAGAACTAAGAAAATCAGCCAAATGGAGCAGCTAGTATCTGCCTTTTACATAATCTGTTAATAATTTAGCAGTTAACAATTAACGTGTGTGTGTGTGTGTGTGTGTGTGTGTGTGTGTGTGTGTGTGTGTGTGTGTAGACTTGGTTTTGATGCATGTCTGTAACTGTTTGACAAGTACAAGCAAATAGTCTGTTCCTTTATTTCTCAAAGACATCATCACTTACCTTCATGTTGTCTTTAAAATATTTTCCCATATACCACCTCAACTGTAAAAAAAAACCTCACTGGAGAGAAAACTCTAAACAAATTGGCAGTACCGATAGCAAAAATGGGATCTATCGTGCACGCATTTAGTGACGTGCTGAATAATCATCTCTGCTCTGAGAAAGCCTTCCTGCCGTTTACCCTGGCTGTCTGATTGCCATTTCAATTGACTATACATCAGAATTTTGAAATATCAGCAAGCTATTTTTGTTTGTTGTCTCATCCAACATGTCTAAACTGATTATGTTATTGTAGGACAGAGAATAAATGAGGGATGAGAGGAACAGCACAGATATTAAACCAAATTAAATTGGTTTCTTGCTCTGGCTTGCTTTTAGAATAAAAAAAAAATCTAATTATGCATTTACAACAATATAGCACAGCGAGATAGCAGGAGATTCTCTAGTTTCATCAGAGATAAGTGTGTAGCAGCAGTGGATGAGCGGTAGTTTAGCAGTAAAGCTTTTGGGGAGAAATATGTTGAGCCCAAAAGATGCTGAAAGAGAATTACAACTTGAGCAAAGGGAGGACTTTTGTTACACGAAGGAATAGAGGGGCTGATTAGACGTGACAAAATAAAACTGAGCACCGTTTCACTGTGGCTGTCATCTGTATTTCTGGCTGTGGTCTGTTGTCACCAAAACTAATAACATCACTCAGCAGTCTGACCTGGCTAATTTTAGTTTCTCATGCCATTGTTCTCTTTAAACCACCTTCTGGTGCTCTTAGTCAATTTGGAGCTAATGTGAATTATTAGTGACATGTCAGACTTTGATTGGCTGCCTGTGTGTGTGTATGAGAAAGAGAAAGAGAGTACTAAGGAAATACACAAAAGGAAAAGTGAGGGTCTTCAGTTTCTATTAGTTGTCCGGTTGGTTCCAGCCCTTTTAGAGCTCCTGTTGTGAGGATTATTATGATTATTTACATCATCGAGCTTCTTGTCATCTGAGGTGCTGCTGCTGCACTTTATTTTGTGCTGCTCTTTATTTGATTTTTTCATTAGTAAAACCCTCTCAGCTAACCCGAGGGAAGCATTGTCTTCTTTTATGTTGTCTCACTCTGACAGCTAAACAGAATTCCTCTCACACAAACACAATCTCAACAGCTACAGATCGCTCAAAGCCCCTCAGTGAATACCAGCAGCTTCACTTTGCCTTTTCAATCTTTGTATCACTTCTTGTGTAGTTTTATTTTGTTTTACTTGTCTATGTTTCCTCTTTTTTTTTTTTTGCTAGTGTTTTTTCACTTTAACTCTGATTCTTTAAACCACCTTCTGCTGTTAAGTTTTATTTCTGACAACATATGTTCAGCAAAGCATGAACAACTCACTGAACAGGTTTACACACCTGCAATCAGCTTTTCTACCTCAGCTTTCCCCCTCTATTCACTCTCCTTCCTATGTCTTCTCCCCAGATGGCTTTTTTAAAAAAAAAAAGAAATATATAAAATATATCTCATTCTTTGATGAAATATAGTTTTCATTTTCTAATGTATTCTCAGTAGTCACCAGTCCATCCATCCATCCATCCATCCATCCATCCATCCATTCATCCATCCATTCATCCATCCATCCATCCACCCACCCACCCATCCATGACACACACCCTACTCCCTTCCCTGAGAAGGCGTTCTATCCTTTAACAAAAAAAAACCCAATGTTTTGATGATTTTTTTTTAAAGTATTAAAATCCATTTAACACACACAAAGAAACACACAGCACACATAATAAAAGAAACAGCAAAAAAAACATAATCTTATGCATTTATATATATCTGTGTACAAAATAGTCAAGTAAATTCCAGCTCTAAGTCCACATTTAAGGGACTCATAAACCCAAAAGAAGAGTTGCATAAACCCAAAAGAAGAGTTTTATCCAAGGTGATTCAGGTAAGGTTTCAAGGTTTTGTAGAAATGATCTACCTTATTATGCTCAAGGTTTGCGAAGTATTCAAGAAGAAGAATTTCTTGTAAGTGATGCTTTTACTATAGGTTTTATGTCATTTAGCCGTTGTAACGGTTTATTTTTCTCCCTGCAAAAGTCAAAACATTGTACAGTCTTTTCTTGGCTGCGTTACTTAAACGCTTACTTAGAAGGCCAAGAAGCAGACATGCCGGATCCATTTGTAAAGCTTTCTTTAAAATCTTATTCATTTAATCTAACATCTCTATCCAGTTTGTCCGTATCCTGTGGCACGGCCAAAGAGTAAGTCTGTTTCAATTTTGCATTTGGGAAACTGAGCAGAGAACTCTGAGTTGAAGAAATGATGACGATTGGGGAAAATCTGCATCTTATGTAAGTTTTTTTTAAACTGAATCACTTTTGCTGAAGTACAAATGGAAATGTAGTTAGGGTGAGTCCAAATGTTCTCTCACACCTCCTCATCCAAATCAATTTAAAGTTCCTTTTCCCATTTTTCTTTAGTCTTCTGTGTTTCCGCAGAGGAAGATTCACTTATTAAGCGATAAAACAAACTAAGCTGTTTTCCCCACATATCCAAATAATATCCATCCTTTTTTTTGATGAGAGAACCATGGTCTCAGCTTTGGAGATGGCGATTCTCTGAATTGTTCCTTTTGTTCCTCCTGAGTTCAAGCTTTGACAGTTGATCAGACTTTGTCCTCCAACAACCCTGGACCTTACCAGGGAGTCTGGGGAGTTTAATTCCCCCATGATTGCAACGCGCCCTCTGACCCTCCTTATTTTAAAAAGAGGAGCCTCTACTGCAGTGTGTCAGTCCTGGTTAAATCTTCGTTTTTTAAATTTTTTTATTTACTACATTTTGTTATTATTGAGGCACTGTATCTATGGTGATAAGCCTGCATCACTGTGCTGTCTGTGCACCGCTCGTTTCAGAAAATATTATGCAACTAAACAGTCTCCAGAGCTGTTGTCCTCCTTATTTGATTTTCTGGTGATAAAACATGGGCTCTTGTCAGCATTTCTGCTTCATTTTTCTCATCTTTTTCAGATAGGATGGCTATTGCTGTTTATGCCAACAACTCATACCTTTTTTTTCACATAAACTGTTGCTTTTGATGTCAGAAACTTCAAATATGGGAATCCATCTAAACTGTTCATCCTCTTTTTTTTTTCTCTCTCTCTCTCTTTTTTTCTCCCCCCTCCACTCTTTCCCTCCCACTTCTAGTCTTTCCACCAAAGAAATTGAAACCCGGAGTGACTCCCTCAAACTGTTTGAGACTTTGAAATGTGACCCGGAGGCCTTTTATAGCCACATGACCAAATATGTCTTTCCCACTGTGGAGGGAACTGACCTTGGTCGCTTGCTCTACTACTACACCTTACTAGATGCTGCAGGGTGCGAGCCTTACGTCACCTCCGCCATCAAGCCGGACTCCCACGTTAAACTGCTGAAGAAGCTTCGAGCTGTTGCCAACGGTGAGGCATGCACTATTTATATCTTTTCCTTAAATAAGATCTGCTACAAAGCTGCTGAGTATCCTGTTATTGTAACAATAATTTCACTAGACACTAGTCAGTTCCAGTCAGTGGATTCTGAATTCATCAGGGATGTTTCATAAGCAAAACAAATAAACTGTTTGTTAGGATGGAAATGAAAACAGTCCTTTTTCTGAGTAGTAATGGGTCAAAAAGGCTTAAGTTCAAAGAGTTAATGTTCCTCTGTTACTGGCAAATAACAGGCCTCTGGCACTGAATGTCAGGAAATCGAATCTAGTCTTGAAGACTTAAACATAATACCTCATGACATGACATGACTTGACTGACTCACATACAGCGGCTGACATTTCTTCACCCAGCAGATAACCTTTTAGTAAGTGATTGACATATAGAATCTTGTGAAAACACAACAACTGAATGTTTCAATAAAAGTGAAAGTGCTAATATTTCTCTGTGAAGAACAGATAAAATACGCTTGAAGGCATCTCTGCACTTCCAGAGTTACACATATCATCTTTTATCTCGTCTTGCCCTTTGATCTCATTCTGCTTCTGTCTTTTTTTTCCCCATCACCTTGAGTAACAGTTACCAGACCTAAAAAAAAAAACATAGCTGAGTTTAAACAAACAAAACAACAAACAGTTGTCAAACTAGATGAAAAAGTAAAAAGGCATCAATCCTCTTCTGAATTAGTAGTGGGTTTACCTCAAACAGCGAGAGCTTTAGTGACAGCATGGAAGTAAGTGCTCTCCGAGGACGACGTGTCACCGGTTCAGCCCTCCGGCTGGAGGGCTCAAACTTTGCCGTGTACGGGTGACGATGTTGTCATTTCTTGGGGAAGTTCAGTAAAGGTCAGCCGAGTGTCAGCTGTGTTTTCACGCCTCGCTTCCTCCTTCTGCTCCTGTTAGCACCACAGCTTTTACCAATGACATGTGTCTCTTCGGCGCACACATGCGCAAATCATACACACACGCACATTTGAGAGGTCCACTTCAAGACTTGAATGCTGTTTTACATAAAACTACCAAGAATTTATAAATTCAAGGTTTTTGCTGCCTCTCTCAATTTACATTGTGTGGAAGAGGTTTATGACAACAGAAAAGTAAAATGTTCTCCAAGAGTAGTTGCTAGTTGGAGTTTATTATTCCCCAAAAACATTTTGTGTGCAGTAATATGATCTTGAGTTTCTGTGTGTGTTAATGTGAGCTCTCTGGCTGGGTATTCTTTGCTCTCTTATACAGTAGTAATGTCCTTGAAATGTTATTAAGTGCAATTAGGTTTGTGTTTCAGTGCACAGCTCTACGACATCACTCTACCGCATAAAATCAGATGAGCAGATGTGACGACGTGATTGAAAATGGAGCTGTTGTACTGCATCCCTTTGATATCCTGATCAAAGCATGCAACAACATTTTCAATAAGATCCCAAGAAATTGTGTTATGTTGTAAAAATAAAGGCAAAATATGACTCCTTTAAAAGAATTGATGTAGACTGTTTACCAAAGCATTTAGCAGTGATATAGTTCATATCAAAGAAAAAAAATATGTAAGGAAATTATGACGCATCAATGTAACCAAAAGGGCTGGCCAGTATATGAACTTTTTAAATTACCTGTATTTAAAAAAAAAAAAAAGATTTAAAACCATACAGCCAATGTGATCTGATGCTTTTCCTTTAAGTCATGTCATAGGGTTTAAATAATTCCTTCATAAAACATCGATGCTCTGCTTTTCTTTCTTTGTTGGCTTTGAGCTGCAGGCTTGCTTACGACTTCACATATTGTTTTTCCAGTAGTAACTAGCATTAAGTGTATCAGTGTGTTGGACAGACAGAAGCGGAATACGACTAAATGTTTTCAGAACTGCCTCAAAACTTTCAATGCACAGTACCGCCAAAATCACATCAACAGTTATAAAATCTGCAAATGCTAATAATTATTTTATTTCTGGCCATTTCTGGCCAAATCTTTTCTTCACAATATGATGGGCTGTATTGAATTCTTCTCCACAGTGGTGAGTACATTTTTACCTTCAAAGAGCTGATGGTGCACATGCAAATCCCATCAGTACATCAATAGTTTTCACCTCCCCATGCATACTCTCCCTTTCTTTGCAAAATCAGCTGTCCCCGGCAGAAAGAGGAGGTCTGCAAGGTCAAATAGTCGTCTGAGATTTGGGAATGTAGCAGGTCAGAGGGGTCTGAATGATCTTTTATGTTTTTAAAACTAAGCCGGATGGTTCAAAGAGTCCAGCAGGAATGACCCCAGGCTACTTATTGACCAGACAGAGGAGGATAAAAGTCTGTGAGAAGTTGCACTTTTGCTCCGAGTTATAAGTTGTCACACTGACTTTAGAAATTGTTGCAAGAGGTGTTTAAAAGGTCGCAATCTGGAGCTCTGAAACTTTGAAATTTTTTAGAAGCCGAGTGTGCCATGCACGGGCATCACCAGAGAGGTGTTCCGGTAGGTAGGCTGCAATTTGATATGCTCTCTTGCAGTAAGGGATTTAGTAATTGATCAGCTGCACAGCTGCTCCAACATGTAGTCTAATAGATGCACACAAACAGACCCTGGAAATCAAATGGATTTATATTGATGTACTTGTACATTGTCTAACTTTTTGGTACTTAAAAATTTACACAGTCTGTACTGCGTGTTTCTGTCTGTGTCTCTCACACAAACTACTGAGACACGACGCCCATATTCACTCTTTTTTGTTGTCAGACTGACGCACAAGCTGTTGCAATCTCTTCAGAGCCAGCAACTTTTGGACAAGTACTATCCAACTCTGAAAGTGACTTAGTTAACAGACATACACCACAGCACACACCAGGATGTGTCTGCAGAGGTATACAGATGGTAAAGAGGAAGGTGGTGTGTGTTCATCACGATTTCAGACAGAGTACCAGGTGACTGTCTGAGTGGGCTCTCTTGAGGACGAGGATGAGACGCTTGCAGGGAAGAGACGGAGGCAGAAAGAAGAGTAGGTGGGGCAAGGGTGAGACGGAGAGAATGAGAGTACATGTGTAAGTGCACGCGACTCTTATCTGTGGCTTAAGTGTCCGTCTGCTCCTGTCTGGAAGTATTCTGGGTGTTTGTGCGCTCAGTCTGGGGAATTTTATATGTGCGTGATTTTGTGAGGGATTCCGAGCAGCGCTTGGCAGAGCCATCCCTGAAGGCAGACCAGTATGAAATATTTAAAGCCCAGACAGACTGTGGTGTTGCCACAGTAATGTGTCTGTCTGATGGTGTCAGGACCAAGAGCACATCACTGGTTCGCTCTCTCGCACACAGAGACAAGCGCATACTCACAAGCACAAATATATTGCTCAAGAAGTACTGAATTGGTTGATGTGATGCTCACGAACATGGTCCCAGCCAAACTGCACAAGCTTGTACACAGAGATGTCAGACAGCCAGAGCCGCTTTCACTCATGTCACACTCTGTCTTTGTTGCTGATGATGTGACTATATTAAAACCCCATCTTCGGTGTACGTGATAGTGAAGTGGTGGTGTTGCTTTACTTAGGATAAGCCAAGAAAGAAGCTGATAGTGTGACAAATTCAAAAGTGTCGGATGCAAAAATGTGGCTGTAAAAAAGGGGAGAAAGTGAAAATTGAGTGCAAAAAAGCAAAAATTTGAACAGACGGGGAACTAGAATTAACTGAGGGCAGAAATGCAGGGTGTTGACTTGTAGAAGGTGTCAAGTGCTAACAGACATGAGTCGTGTTTCCGTTACACTTTTTCACAAAAGAAAATTGAAACTATGTATTTGCGATAAAGGTAGCTCTGTGGGGATTGTTTCCATTAAACTGTGTTTTTCTCTTTTACTTTTCTTATGTAATGCATTAATGTATAATGATTCAGTAGTGTTATAGCACATCTAGATTGTGATAATGAGGCCCAAAACAGCTGGAAACTTGATTTTTATGACTTTAATTTGACGACTATCTCACATTCAGTGCTGCCAGAGACGTGGAAATGTGAAAAAAGTTTTTCCATTACACGTCAAATGGCCTGAAAAACCATCTTGTGAAAGCGTAAAAAGGTTTTTGTGATATTTGGGAATTTTTTTGAATTAGAGTTGGTTCCAATACAGGTTCTCTTTTTTGATATTTGGGTTTTGGCGCAAATCTGGGGGTAATGGAAACGCGACTAATGTTACATTAAATGCTCAAGGCTTCTTAATCCACTTGTGTTACCTGAACCAGCCATCAGTTCTGCTTATCCCTCAGATAAGTAAGATGAGTAATAACCGAACATCTATTTTAAGGGTTTTTAGGGCTAGATAATTGAGGAGGACTTGTTGAAGAAGGTGTAAAAGCTTTTGCTGATGAACCACTTCCAGTCAGTAGCTCTCCTTATGCTCCCCTTATGCGGTCAAGGAGAGCTACTGGTACGGGTTGCTGTCATTGAGAATCAAAATTTTAAAGCAGAATATGAGATAAAAATGAACTCCCAAACCTGATGTCAGTTTCTGAAAAACACTTCCCTCAGTCAGTCTGAAAGAGTCTGGTGTGTATGCAGGACAGTGTTCTCTTTCATGTATCTAAATCCTCCACTCCTTGGGTAGCCATCAGAGGGCTCAAAGGTGACCAAATAATGACCTGGACTTTTTTTTCCATACGATTTCGACACTATTTCAACACTGTTAAGGACTCCTGGGTCCCTCCCGAGTGGGAATTTTTTAGTGGTAGGACACCTCTTTCAACCGTTGGCTGCGGTTGTTGCTCGAGAGTTGATCATAAACTTAAGAAAATGACAAACTCCTTAGATGGAAACCTTCTGGCAGTTGAAAATGAGCATGGATAAAATAGGGCTCAGAAATTTTTATGAAAGGTTTAGAATATTATGTTGTCATACTTGTTACACTTCCAATAACAATAATAATTATGATAAAAAAAATGAAATGAGCTGGAGGAAAAGTGTTTTTCCCTATCCTGAGCAAGTCTAATTGTTCCCTAATAAGTCTCCACACTCATTTGTTTCAGAGAAAGACAACATTTACTTTTCCTTTGTTAAACATTCATTTTAGAGGGTTGGTAATATTTTGAATTAAATGTTTATTCAACAATAAAATGACTCTTAGAGAAGACAGTTTTCTGGTTAATTATACAAATAACTGCAGTTTTTGACTTTCATAAGTGTTGAAATTCTACTTGAAGGTGACTTTCGTGCTTTTGTAACACAACACTCTAAGTCCAAAAATGTTGATCACTATGTAAAATGTACATTAGAAGGGAATACAACATTTACAAATCTAAACAAAACAAAATACATTTTCTTCCAAATACAACATAGAAAACATATTGAATTTTGAACATTTTACCATTTTTGAAAAAAATATTTTATTTGAATTTGATGGTAGGATCATGTCTTGAAAAATGGGACTGAATGATGTTTACCTCTTTGAAAACATTCCCTCATTTTTGAACAACTGTTCATGCAAATGTGGACAGATTTTTTGGATCCTTTACATTAAAGAAAGGAAAAACCCACAATGGTGACTGAAATAAATTGAAACTGACCAATTTAATAATAGATAATAATTTTGTAAAGATTGATTCATAAAAAATAGACATTGCTTTTGATTTGATTCATAAAAAAGAAACAAATGAATAAAACTGGCCTTGACAAAGTAATTGGTACATCTAGAAAATGAAAATAATTTGACTTGTGATGTTTTAACGTCAGTCGGTCTAACTATTTAAAAGGTTTACTCTATTGTTTGCTATCATGGTGTGCACCACGCTCATGGACCACAGAAAGGAGAGAGTTGTCTGAGGAGAGAAAAAAAAATACAAGGTATAGACAAGCATGTGAAAGGTAAAGATTACAAGACCATCTCCTAGTGGTTTGATGTTCTTGTGACTACAATTGCAAATTTCATTCAGAAGTTTCATGTCCACGGGACTGTAGCCAACCTCTCTGGATGTGGCCACAAGAGGATAACAAATTGAAGACAAGGATGATGTGAATGGTAAGCAAAGAGATTCATGGTGAAGTCCAGGGTCAAGGTACATCAGTGTCAGATCTCACCATCTCTCACAGTTTTAGCGAAAGTGGATGACAGAGGAGGTCTGTAATGTTGAAAGGAGGTCATAAAAATGCTAGATTGGAAATTATCAAAGTGGATTTTTTCAGTCCACAAAGCTTCTGGAAGAATGTCCTTTGGACAGTTTAGACAAAACAGTTTTTTTTTTTCTCGTAACATCAGTTCTATGTTCACACATGCAAAAATGAAGCCTTAAAGAGACGGAACAGTGTTACTAACGTGAAACATGGAGAAGGAACTATTGTATTCTGGGCCTTCCTTACTGCATCTGGCACAGGGGGCCTTGAATCTGTGCAGGAAATGTAATGTGTCTATAAATATTGACTGCTGTGGCTTTTTACTTTTGTTTGTTTATTCATTTTTATTTTCATTTTGTTGAACCTTGAGAGAGAAAGTCTGCCGAATCAAAATTCCTCATTTGTTTGTATGAGCTTGGAGAATGAAGTTGATTTTGATTGTGGTTCTGAGATTTTAAAACTGTCAAAGTATTCTAGGACAAAATGCACTGTCCAGTGTCAGAAAGTTTGGTCTCAGTTGTCGCTCATGGGTCCTTCAACAAGACAGTGACCCAAAACATCAGACTACTTTGAAGGGTCCCTATTCTAAAACCTGTTACACAGCTCTGGAAAGTGCTGAAAATGCAGTCTGGAGAAGAAATCCTTCCCATCTAACACAGCTGGAGCAGTTTGGTTATGAAGTTTTGTGAAACAATATATTAAGCTAAGTGTATCAGTCTTAGTAGGTTTTTTTGTTTATTTGTTTAATGATTCTGTTTAAGCCTAATTAACAAGCAATATCTGATTTTCATTAGTTAATGTTCAGTAAATTATAATTTATTTTTTCTTTTGTGGGTTTCAAGTTGTCATTTAGTTGTCATTATGGGGTTTCCTGTCTATTAATGGAAGGTCACCATCAAATATGTCTGTGTGTATGTCTAGGTGTTGAGAAGACCATTTGCTGAAGTTTTGGGAAAGGAATATGGTCCTATTCTCATCTGATACGGAGTTCAAGCTGTTCAACAGTCCTTGGTCTTCTTTGTCATATTTCCATTTCAAGATGTTTTTATTTGGTGAAAGATCTGAGCAAGTGTGCCCAGCACTCAAACTCTTGTACTACAAAGCCATACTTTTTTTTTTTTTTAAGTAGATGCATTATGCAGTTTACCAGCACCTTTAGTGGAAAAAACAGGACCTTCCCTGAAAAATGGGAGCATTTGCTGCTCTAAAACCTGCATATATTTTTCAGCATTTTATATTTTCTTTCCATTTGTATAAATTGCCGATTCCATAGAGACTAATGCATGTTGCACCATCAGGGATGCAGGCTTTTAAACTGAGTGCTGACAACAAGCTTTCCCCGTCCTCCTTTGTCCAGAAGACATGGCTTCCATGGTTTCTTTAAAGAACTTCAAAATTAAATTCATCAAACCACAGGACAGTTTTCCACTGTAGATTTTTTTCACGTCCAATATTGATTGATTGATTGATTTTTTTTTTTATTTCTTCAAATTCTCTGAATCTTTTAATTTTGCTGTATGCTAGAAATGTTTAAATATTCCAAGTCTTAGTATTTTTATTCTAAGGAATATTACTCTGAAATTGTAGATCTTAGAACTGGTAGATCGCTGCCCATCTAATCTTCTCTGAGATTCTCCTTTTGCACCTTTTTATCTGCATTTTCTCTGCCACTTATCAGTTATTAGTTAGCCTTAGAAGTGAAAGGAATGTCAGAAAGTCAATATTCATGAAATGGTAAAATGTCTCACTTTCAGCATTTAATAATGTTTTCTGTGTATATGAATAATACATGGGTTCATGAGATTTGAAAATCATTGGATTTTTTAAAATTAGGGTTTTAGATGGTGTCCCAACTTTTTTGGAGTATGGTTTTGCATACGTTTCTCTGGATTAGTGTCTCTTCGAGTAAAACTTTTAATTTCTTTGCTCAGAAAGCACTGAATATTTGACAGTATAGAAAAAGACCATAGCCCGTCATCTGCACATGGAAAATGTGAGACCTTCAAGCAGTTTTATTATGGGCTGGATGGAGAGGAGAAATTATTAATTTCAAAATCATAAATATAACATACATATCTTTATTTCTTTCTGGCTTGCAGGTGTGAACTACAGAAAGCTCACCGATGAATCCTCTGATCCTCTGGTCATCCTGCAACCAGTTCTGACCAGTCAGAACGTGCTGTCCATTTCCAAACTCGCCGATCGTCTGCCTTTGCCTGGTGGTGGAGGGGCAACCGCCTCCCCCAGTGGAGTCCACGCAGTATGGCTGCAGAAGCTGTTCTGGAAAGGAGACCCACAGCTGCTGAAGAGACTCCCTCAAAGCGACCAAGACTACCTGCACACTTACGACACCTGCGCCAAATACTTTGATCGAATAGTGCCTGCTGATGCCATCCACTTCCTGGATAGTATTACTTTCACTTCTGATGCAGTCAAAACTGTAAGCACAATCAAAATAACATGCCGTTGTTTTTGTGTTAATATTGAAATCTCCCTGCAGGAGACTAAATTACTTTTTTGGCCTTGTTGCTCTCTGAGGTTGGAGCTGTTGGTGGTTGGTTCCAGGCAGCCACCCAGGCAGGATTCATACTATACAATTAAAAAAAAAAAAAAGATTGTGAAGATTTTCTTTTTTTTTTACATCAACATGCAGCATAGTTGGACCTCTGCTATCCCTCTGGCTCAGTTTTGAAAACATCAAAAGTTCCATCTTAATTTTATATACATTATTTTGCTGGCGTCTAAACTCGGGGGCCCCGAAACACCTACCAGTCATGGCCTGTAAAAAGGAAAATATGAAATTTCTCTGGAAATGTCAGCCACATAATTACAACAGTGTGAATAATTGTCCTCCAGTGGAATCAAAGTAGCTCAGTGCACTTTATCAGTAGTGGGCCACTGTTCCTTTTCTTTTTTTTTTCTTTTTTTTTTATACATTCATATCAGCACCATGCCATCACCTCTCTCCAGACCTTTGCTCCACCCATTTTTGTCTTCTCTCTCTTTCCCGGCGTCTCCCAGAGACTTAATTGATCCTTCTCTGCTTCAAACCCAATTAAACTCCAATTCCCACCAGGCACTGTTTTCCCTCTGTGCTCTTTAACATGCAGATTACCTCTCGGGAACACACTGTCCTGCTCCCTTCTCAGTCCTTCCCATTCCTTCCTTCCTCCCATCTTCTTTTTTTTTTCCACCTTCACAGGAAAAATTTCACCTTCTGGCAAAAAGCGGGACTGTGCATGAGCTGTCAGTCCACTCATTGCCCCCCCACCAGTGTTGCTTGATCAATTTCTTATAAGGCCAAGAGGCTAGATGGATAACTGAGACTTAGACCTCCTGCTGGACATATTTTATGAGAGCACCCCCGTCAAAATATTGACTGATTGATTAATTTCATTTTTGACAGGCCAATCCCTTTGGTAGACATAGCTTTTTTTTTCACACCTTATAACTGGCCAATTTTACTTGTGTGCACTTGGACGTGGTCCTATAGGTCACATACAAATGCATTAATGCAATTAATGCAAGTTCTCTGCGAGGTCTAGATACTGTATTTATGAAGGAAATCAGTTTTTTGGAAATAAGCTCTATCAGCCTGAGTGGAAATATCAAGCAGATTTGCCAGATAGATGTGTCAAAGCTCGATGAATTCCAGTGTCACTCTTGGCATGAATGTGTGTGGAGCTTGCCATTGCTTGTGTGGTTTCATGTAAGAGGGTCAAACCTCCTGCAGCCAAAGGGCCTCTCTTCTCCCCATCAATGGCTAACCCTCTCTCACTGAATAAAATCAATTGCACTGAGTTGGAAGCAGTGATATCTCTCTCTCTTTCTTTCTCTCTTTCACACACATGCTTGTCATATGCACATGCCTCTCAAGTTCCTGGTGCTATTTTGCTTTAGATAGATTGGGTGGTCTTCACTATGTTACGTTTGAAATGAATGTTTATGACCTGGCTCTCTCCCTGTCTTTGCTCAGTTTGACCCCAATCGTTCCCCTTAATTTGCTTTTTCTACCATGCTTCTCTTGGCCCTTGTTCCTTACACTTCTGTCCTTTCTATTCCCTATCCAGCTGAGCATCCAAGTTAGGTCGGAGGTGATAAAGCGAGCCACCAAAGCCCTCCGCCAGCTGGGTGAGAAGAGCAGGAAGAGGGGACGCGACTGCAACGGAGAGCAGGAAAGGATGGACCCAGCAGGAATGACTTTTGATGAGGCTCTGGCGCACCTGCAGCAATCACAGGCTCACCTGGACACCCTAAGTCATGCCTTTATTCTGTCACTCAAAGACAGCCAGCAGGTAGACCCCATCTGCCGTACACTAGAGCCTTTTTATTTTTGTGACCGAGAAAATGATCTGTTTAAAGACCACACAAAGTTTAAAAGAGATTTACCCTGTGGATTAATATTAATGTGGAAAGTCAGGAAAAGTTCATTCCATTTCTACTGTGTCTATCCAAAAGTTGATTTAGGAAAAAAAAAAAAGTAACTATTTTGCTTGGAGGAACAGATATTTAGTTTAGTTTCTTTCAGAAAAATTTGGAATCTCATTTGGATATTTATCAGATGCAGGCATTAAAAAAAAAAAAAAGGGTAGAAATGCATAAATGGGATATTTCTGCAGCCAAATCTTGTTTTTCTGCATAATATCACAATAACTCAGAACAAAATTGCAATTTCAGTACATTGTGGGCTTTTAGCCTTGAAATAGCCCCAAAAGTAAGACAGTTGAGCTACACTGGCTGGACAAAGTTAATAATACAAGTAATGCAGAAAAGCAAGCAATGCACATCTTATAAAACCCTTTTCATTAACAGACTCTTGCATCCTTTGTAACTCTCTGACAAACACATACACTTAATCACTCTCACTTGCTGCTCCTTGCCAGGAGGTCACCTTTGGTTGGACCTACAGATGGTGTTTGTGCTTGTGTGAGTGTGTATTTTTTTGGGGGGTGGTTCTGCTCTGCTGAGCTCTTCCCATCCTCAGTGTGACCAGTCAAGGGTATATTAATGTAAATCTATCGGCTACTGTTTCAAATGAGGCCCAGCGTATGGGCGTGTATGCAGCACATGCACCATGCTGTATCTCATTAAGCAAAGTCACACCGACTTACCCCTTTCTCGCCTCACTGCGCCCGTGTGCGCGTGTGTAGACAGAGGACGTTATGATTTGGTGAGCTGAGTGTTGCTATGCGACCATGAGACTGCCATGAAAACTCATCTGACCAACACTCCGTGCAAGTTGATATTTAGCCCCTGTTACATCTGTGTTTAAAACCTCATATCTTCTTTAATAGAGATAAAAATACAAACATTACAAGGTGAATCACAGGTGCGTGTTCGCGCACACACAGATACTGCATTCTCTGTAGCGATGAAGCAATTGCATCCTTATAGCTAGATGAAAAAAAGAAGCAGGAAAAGGGCAGATAGGTAGAGAAAGATAGTAAAAGTAGTTCTGTAGACTCTCTTTGGGGTCATTTATCACGTGTACGCAACCATCTGCTATCACAAGTGCACTGACCTGTCATAAGGGCAGCAAATTACATACTGCAGATATTGTATATAGTTCAACTGTATAGAGTTTTTTTTTTAGACAGTGGATTCCAGTACTGGTAAAAAATAGTTGATTTTAAACAAAATGACAGAGCTACTGAGTTTGTTTTGGGCAAATTAGTTTTGAAAATTGTAGCAGCAGAGCAAATCCTCTCCATCTTCCTTTCGATACAGTGAATAGCATTCAGTCAAAACAGAATCAGTACAAATCTACCTCTCCCACCTCTCCACAGAAAGTAACTCTAGCACTCCAGCTTAGAGATACTGGCCTGGCTGCACATAACTACTGCAGACACTGGTGCATTTATACCCATATTATGTGCTCAAACCAAAGACTTGTGATTCTGTCAGAGAAGCGAGTTTCTCTGCTGAATATCCCGCTGATCCTCCTTTCTCCTTAATCTTGTGTGGACTAGAGCAGAGAATGATAAATTGAGAGCACAGTTTTTATAACACACACTCTCGTCATTTTGTCCATTGCATATAATTACCACATTATGAAAATCTCTACATTTTTTCATCAGGCCATCTTCTCTTCCAGTGTTCCTCTGTAGATCAGAGATCACAGTGAAGCTGGAGCGTTAATATATAATCCAAATATCACCTAGTCAGATACACTTCCACTGTATCGTATAAATGTCAGTACCCTGTCTCTCATAATTTCTACAAATTTTACAAGAGAGTAGAGCATCCTTTTATGGAGTCCAATGCCACCACTCATTGTGCTTGACTTAATACCAAGAATATCTGAAGCTCTCATTTAAATCCAAACAAAACAAAATAAAAACAAAACACACACACATACAAAACTAACAAAAACTTCACACAGTGCAGTGTGACAAAAATTAAAGGACAATCTGTCAATTTGATGACATTTTTTGAAAATGCTGCAATTCAACAAGAATTAAATGTTTGGATGTGCTTTAAACAAATGAGTGCTTGGACACTGCTAGCATAATCGGAGGTGCCGCTCGCCAACAGGCATACCAGGTAAATGGTTTGGCCCCTGAGCCTAGAGCTGACCAACTTTGAATCGCAACAAAGCAGTGACAATGAGACAAATTCGCAGTGACAGTGGTCGGCCGATGGGGAAAGCCCTAAAGGGGCCCCGCCTCTACCACGCCAAAATTTTCTCAGATGCCAAAGGGGGGCCCTGCAGAAAATGTTTGGGAACCACAAACACATTATTCATATCATCTCTTTCATATGCCTATTCTAAATATAAAAAAATACACCAAAGTGTAAGTTCATCAGATAATATCTTTATAAAACTAAGGGGCTCTAATCCTTTGCTAAACATTTTTTCTACAAGGCCTTGAGCTTCCTGCATCCACCTTTCTCCTTTCTCAGTATTCTGCGTACTGTTTTTGTTGTACCTTTTTTTTTTCTTGTATTCAACAAAAGTCCTGCTCGCAGACACTTAATTACTCTTTTTGCCACTATTTCATTATCAGTTTATGTCTCTGTTGTATTTTTCTTAATACTTTTGATTCATTTTTATCAAGTCACTGAACTTGATTTTTCTTTCTTTATGGTAATTTTGATTGTTCTCCTTTTATTTTTCTCTCATTTCAGGAAAATCTGCAGCGCTACAGTCAACTCTATGATTTGTCTCGTTCTGAGAGGTCAAAAATTTGCGAGCTAGCGGTAACCATGGCAACCGATGGACAGCCTTTGGAGCAGATTAGAGAGCTTCTGCGTGTGGCTGTTGGACCCCTGGACTTGTCTGTCAAAACTGTCCTTGAAGAGGCTGTTAAGAGAGTTGTGACCGCTCTCAGGTACGGTTGTATCTCTTCTTTGTTTTCTGTCCATTTCTCCATCACAGTCTTCTCATGGAGGACTTTGTACTGCTGCAATTTCAACACCGGTGTCAAAATGCTATCCCATCTGCTTTTAAATAGCTTCCTTCTGCTTTACTGTGGATGAACATCGACACAGTCTGAAATTGTCTGCAGTCTGAAATTGGTTATGATGAGTCATTTTGAAAAGTATATTTTATTTGCTTTCTGCTAAAAAAAAAAAAAAAAACTGACTTCAGGACCAAGAGGGTGGCCTAGCTTACATTGTCTTTCTTTTAATGGTTCCAAAGTAAACCTACTAATGCATGTAAGGTTAAGTAACTGGCATGTTGTTTACATACATCAGAGCATTTGCATAAACAAGCAACCTCAGGGATTACAGGAAGAAAGGCGCCCTTATCTCAGTGCTGTTGTTTGGTTAAAGCATAGGTTTTAACCAGAATCTGGACAAACTGCAACTGATACCTGGAAATAATTGAAATAAACAAAAATGAATAACTTTACAAAGTAAAAATATAATATGCTAGGACTAAGTTGTGGTTTAAGACCAGACTCAGATCCCAGCCTGCAGGTCTTGTGACATACAGGGTATTCCTTTTTTCTTCTTTTTAAAATTTTTTTTCCCTTTGTTTTGTGTGATAAATCTTTTTTTCCTATTAATTATTCCTAATAATTCATTAATCCACAACATTAAAGGTTAGAATTTATGTGCAAAAGAAAGTGTTTATGTTTCAGTAAAGGAGAAAGTTCCACATCCATGTCAAAAACTTCAAGATAATGACATCAAAGATGATGTTTTGAAAGAAGTGATTGAATATCTTGGGAATGAACCCACAGCAATGGTGCATGTAGGATTTTGGTGGATCTAGGATGTAAGGAGACATCAAGGGATCTCATTTGTCCTCTTTGTATCAAATCAACATTTCCTTTTTATTATACATAGACAAGTTACTTTCAAAGACACAAAACATCAAAGAAGCAAATGGATGACATTTGATTTATTGACAACAGAAAAATGCAAACATTCATGTCTAAACACAATTCCTAGAAAGCACTCATATGTGGGCCACATCTGGGTTAAAAATGGCCTGCAAATATGGCTGCTGAGTGTGTTTCTTCCTGTCTTCCATGCAATGATCACACACGAGCTCTGAGAGGAATCTACCTGGTTTTTAGTTCTGACCCAAGTGGTTCATTTTCAAATGTGAAGCCCACATTACTAAACCAATTTACCACCATCTCAGCCCATGCCCATTTAGCCTGTTTGTATCCCCATGTATTTGACATACATGGTCTTCCCATTTGGAGCCCTTAATATTGAAACTATATGGGACCCGTTCCATTGGCCCATTTCAGCCCCAAAACCACTGTGTCCCCAAGTTAGCCCACTTGAAATCCAGATGGGGCTCGCAGTGACATAATGTGTTTGTCACGTACCATCTAGCTGCTTTGTCAGTTTTCTGTGAAATTTTATTCAAATGTAGGCTAGTGTCCTGTCATTCTCTCACAGTGGTATTGTTTAAAACCTTCTTCTTCTGTAAACTTTATTGATGGTGAACATTCCAGTTTAGCACTTTACTACTGCTTGGGCATGAAGTCACACAGATTACTCTTTATTATGACTCACTAAACACTTTGTGTTAGAAAGCCTTTAAGAAGAGCTTCTCCCTCTTCAGTTGTTTAAATAACGGTGATAACTGAACTCTTTGGAAAAGACACTGAATCCCCAAATTTCCCTTTAAATGCTCATCAGTTTCCGCCTGTTGGAGCAAAAGGCTATATTATATTTGTAAAATGCATATGTATGAATGATAAGAAGCTCTGTATGAGAGTGTGATTGAATGCATGAAACAGAAACACATACTTAAGTGCTTCATAGAAATGACACAAGGTTACAAAAGAACTATATAAATACAGTTCATTTACCATTTAGTGTGGACCATTTAACACTATTCACTTTCTAAGTGTAGATCTTGTAGCTCTCATAAAAAAAGTGTAGGACTGAATTTTTAATTGCTACAAGAATCTTATTCTCAGAAATCTTTTTATTTTACACCATCCTCTTCAGATCTCAAAGAATTTTATCATCTAGATACATCTTTTATACCTGTTTTTTTTTTTTTTTTTTTTAATTATACTCCCATATTTATGCAAACATACAAATTTTTTGTGATCATCTAGAATAAATGTAACAAAAAAGCAGGTTTTGGATGATGCCACCCAAACACACCACCAAAAATCTGATCTTTATTTCTAGTTATCAGGAAAATGTACGGCATATTCGGTCCACTTTGGGCTTAGAAAGTTGGTAGGAATGTGGGGTCAGAACAAATTTCTGAAGTGTTAAACTGAATGCAACACAGGCTTCCTGTGGGAGTGGGGCTCACAGCACTGAAAAGGAGAGGGAATGATGATTCATGCTGAAATGTCTGCAGAGTGCCTGGATTTAGGAGCTCCCGCAAATACACAGACGCTGTATGACTCAGTGTGCAAAAAGTACATATGGTCATTTGTAAGGATGGTGAAAAAACAAAACCAACAGATCAAACACTTTTTATCAAGTTGATATGATTTTAATGGACATTGACTTGAAAGGGAGCTCTCTTGTTTTTTTTTTTGTTTTGTCCCCCCCCCATTTTGCCCCAGGAAGTGTGTTTTCTTGTGGCATCAGACCGGTTGAGCAGGATTTTCCTGACAGAAGCAGATATCACCGGTCCATCTGATTGGCTCGATGAATGAGCAGCAATCACCTTGATTATATTCCCGCCTCATTTCCTAGTTTTTTATGGCTGCTCAATGGTGCATGGTGCAGATAAATGGCACCTGCATTTACACACCGCCAGGAAATATTTGTGCGCGCCAACAGAGCCTTACTCATTTGTATTCATGTGCACATTCAGGCACTCTCTGTAATGAACACACACACTGCCTGGCATGGAGATGTTCATCCCTTTTTCTCTGATTCATTATCTTCTTATAATTATTGCAGCCTGATACAGCTGTTCTCCTCTAGATCTCATTCACACACACACACACACACTCACACTCTCACTCTCTCTGGAGGTTCACTTTCTCTTCAACATGTAACTCTTCTTGAATAGGGTTATACCTTCATGCACTGACTGTGTGTTGGTGTGTGTGTGTGTCCATTGTTGCACGGCTTCTTGAAGAATTGTGTATGGCAGTTATGAATGAGCCACTCCTGTTTTTGGCTCTCTCAAAAAGCCTTCGTTCTGGTGCAGCAGGCATACCTGGGCCTCACGCTAATGGCCATCTTTTGTATCTGTCATAACCGCTCTGTGTTTGTGTGCGTTTTTGAGGGAGAAAAGCTACGTGGTAAAACGCAGTCGGGAAAATGCTGTGTCATCTTTTAACATTTGGCTAGATCATTTGTACTATGTGTTGCACACAGCCAGAGTACTTGGATTGTGTGATTTGTTTGTAGGGGCCGGGGTATGTGTTTCTCTTTGTAGGTGCATGGATACACTCTCAGCAGTTGAGTTAAGGGAAATCTTTTCTTTTTTGCTTTACCCCCCATCGCAAAAAATAATCCTTCACCCTACAATACATTACAAGACACGTACAAGCTGACACAGAAGACCGAGGTGCACTGAAAAACCCCGTGATGACATTCCTGTTTCATTTTTCAGCTCTCTCATTTACTACTCTTTTGAAAAGAAAAAAGTCTCTTTCATTAGCCTTAAGTGATTAAATTATTATATATTATATATTTCATCATACTTGGAGCCTGTGAGGTTGTAACGTTTGAGACTAATTTAATGTTTTTCTCTTGCATGTTGTTTGTACAACTTTAAAAATTGTCATTATACTTAATTTTTATAGAGCGTAATTTGCTACAAACACATAATTGCTGCCAGACAAGTTTTTAGCCAGCCCAGTGTCCCCAAGAAGAAATCCTTTTTATTTTTTCATGTTTTTTTATGTCAGTTTTTTCCCCTTGACATTAGGGTAATTTGAAAATCTTATCTTAATTAGCACATTATGAAAGATTATTGTATTGATGTGGCTTGTTTTTCAGTGGGGACCCAGTCGCCTTGACAAATTACTCGCAACCCCTCAGGGTCCTGGAGGCCATGGTGTCTGCCGTGCACAACAATGTGCAGAGTGGGTAGGTTACTTTTTTTTTTTTTTTTCCTCCCCACACGCATACACAGACTCCATACATGGACACATATACACACACTTTTGTCTTACCACACTTGGAGAAAGTTTTTTTTTTTTTTTTTGTGCCATTAGAGAATGTCGGAAAGCTGTCAGACTAGGGCAGTTTTAATTCTTCAATGTCAAACTTTTAATATGGTTATACATAATGTCCAGACAACTGCAGAGAGTTTGACCATTTTAAATATAATCTGAACAGTCTGATCCTCTGGAGATCCCTTTTTCAATTTGTAAGCACTGGAGTTGCAGTGTAATGTGTAATGTTATTGCACACATTCGCTTCCTGATTTCCACCTCTGGGTCATATATAACAGTTACATCATATGGCCATTACCTGGAGGAAACAAAATAACCAACCCTTAACATAGATGCACAGGCAGAACAGCCAGCACTGCTGGCAGAGCTGACCTCAATATCAGCTGCTATGCAGCTAAAGCCTTCATTTAATAGTACTGCAACTGCCTGCGTGCACAGGAGGTAAGCCAATGTCAGAACAACCTGCAACAAAGGTTATTTATTGCAGCTTTATTAGCCAGGGGAGGTGTTCCAGCAATGCGGTTCAAACTCTCCCTCTGTCTGCATAGGGACTGAATGCCCCATATCAGCAAACATAGTATCCCATACTAACGGAGTAACCCAACATCATATGCTGAGGGATATAGTTAAATGCCATCTCCAAGTCCAAAGCACATGCGGACCAGTTGGGTGAGCTCCCATGCTCTCTCCAGGACCCTACGTGTGCAGTTGTGCCAACTCTGTACCGGTATGTTACGGTGAAGACAGAGTTGAAACGCATGACTTTTTTAAGCAGTCAGTCCATGTTCATACCCTTACCTGTGGTTGTGAATTGTGGCTAAAGGAAAGAGATACAACCAGCCGAAATTAGTTGTCTCAGCCAAGTGGCTGGACTCTCCTTTAGAGAAGGTGTGAGAAGTTTGGTTCATCACTGAGTTGAGCCACTGCTGCTCCATATCGAGAGGAGGAAGTTTGGACATTTAGTTTGGATATGTCCTGGGTGCCCAACCAGGGAAAGGTCTCCAGGTAGACTCAGTATATGCTGGACAGGTCATATTTCTTGGCCAATTTTTGGAGCTCAAGGATTGACTCTGATCAACTCGGTGAAAAACTGCGTTGGTTTGTGGAAGTGGACAGCGAACATGGATGTTCCTGAGTTACGTGTTTATGCTTATGTAACGTGGACCCAAAAATATCAAACTACACTTGTGTGTATGTAGCCATGAATTGTCCCTGCTTTTCTTCAGACAAGTTGAGAACCTCAAAATGAACACCAAATGGTCAAATGCCAAACTACACCTCACAAACTAAGATTCAGCCGCTAGACTGTCTTTTTTCTCTGTGTTTTAGTTAATAACAGTTTAAGAGCTTTTCTTCAGTACAATTAGAAACACTGGTTCAAGCTATTATTTCCTTTTTACCACAGTATAGATGTAAGGATGAAAAGGCTTTTCTCTTAATTTAGTGATCAGTATGTACTTAAAAAATTATGAATGTTTTGTGCAAATTTTGAAAGACAGAACTTCTTTAAGATGTCTTCTGCTAATAGCCCCCACTCTTCACCTTTCATCTCAACATCATTTTGGCTACCTGACCGCTGTCCCTCTCAACTTTTTCCCTCAGTGACAGTTCTGTGACTTCAGATGACCTACTGGCTTGGCTGCGTCCATTTTGCAGCGATGCCTCTCTACCTGTGCGGCCGCGAATTGATGTACTGCAGATCCTGGAAAGTAACTTCAGTCTCCGAGACAGCGATGTCCGTCTTCTGCTGCTTTATAGAACCCGGGCAGTCCTCAAAGACAGAGAGGTAACTACACTGATGCTTGCAGATGTAAAGTTTTGCAGACTCGCAGTAAGTGCAGTATATACAGGATTTAAATGGGACATGTTATGAAGGAAAACTTTTTATTTTTAGGAGTCTATGGTTGAGTGTTTGAAGTGGCTACTAACATACATAAGACAATGCTGATGTTTAATTATACAGTAGAAGTTTCCAACCTCCACCTGCTTTCACATCATACAGCGTTTTTTGTTCATTTGATATATGTAGCATTAAACTTAAACTATTTTAAAAGATACAAATCCCATGGAAGAGAGGGATGCAGTAAAGTCAAATAGCTCACACTGCCCTCTAAAACCAGCTGCTATGAACAGAGCTGTAAAAACAGGTTTTACTGTATCTTTGTGGTAAATTGACCAAAATATGCCGCAGACATTTAAGTGTGATCTCAGGAAATAGTATAACTTTAAATTTTTTTTAAAGAGCATATATATCATCTAAAAAAGAACAATATTTTCCAGCAGAAATCATAAAACACAATAAGTTTTCATCCCTTTTCATTCATTTTGAGAATATATTTGATGTTTGGCGTATGAAAGGAGATGTAAGTCAAAGGAGAAATAGAGAACTGAAGGCTAGAAATAAAGGAGTCAGCACACTAAGATGACAGATAAGGAAATCACTCATCAAAATATGAAATACTGTCTGTAAATGTTGACACATATTATATACCCATTATATAAAATAACAGCCCTGTGCTTATAAAACAATTCATGTGGTGCTGAAGGAATAAGTAAAATATCATTAATCTGTCATTCATGGCTTGTCATGACTGCTTTCAACATTTTATAACCATGTCACATGTCACGCTTCTCTGCAAATCTCTGTAATCTAGTAGATGTATAGTCACACAGTCAGCTAAGATTAAAAATGCTTTTCAAATTGCAGTTATGCATCTAAATCTGACAGATAATCATAATGTGTCTTGCACTGAAGAATACATTTCCAAAAATGTACGTGAAATCAGTCTGTCGCCTTAAATGTATTTTCCCTTTTTGTTACATAGACAGAAAATGAGCCTATAAAAAACTGCAAATCCCCCCCTCCTTCGCTGCTGTAGCCAACAATTGATTATCTAGTCATTAACCCTTAAAGACCCGGTGCAACATACACCCTTCTAAACACTGAAACTGCCATGTTTAGAGGGTCCTACAGGTCTGAATGGGTTAAGATACCTCACTAACTAATTCATGGCCCGAGCTGATTAATTAATGTGCAAATGTATGCATGCAGCCACAGGCCACTGTCAGCACAGGTAGACAGGTGTGTGGGCCCAGACTCATTAACTAATTGGGTGAACTCCTGACATTTGGCAGGTTCTGATGAAATACTCACACAGAGGCAGGCGCACATGTGGACTCCTTTAAAGGAAAGTACATCCAAGGGATCTGTTAATTAATCTTATTTAAAAAAAAAAAAAAGTCTCGGTGCAAGAATAAGATCAAATGAACTTTTCAAATGAAGAGCCACATTTTCTCATCTCTCCCCACAGCTACGAAATGTGTGAGCAGGGTTTTTTTTTCCTTTTTTCTTTATGCAGTAGGCTTCTATTTAACTTTGATTAGTCTATTTGTTACTTAGAAATATATCTCTTGCACACATCTATACTGACACACAGATCTGACCCGGGCAGGAGCGCATACACTCACACTCACTCTTTTATTCATTACATTTTCGCCTTTTAATTGGACCGACTTCTCATAGTGTCAACTGCTTGGCTGAAAGCCGTCGTACATTAATCTTGCTGGCTGGTGCCACCCACAAGTAAAGCTGGCACTGATGGCTGCAAGTTGCCCCAAGGCCATGTCAGAGATTCAGTAACTACTTACCTCATCATGTTAGCCATCAGGCCGACGATGGAGAGGAAAAAGAGAGAGGAGTGGTGCTTGAAGAATTAAAAAATATACTGTAAGACATGACAAGGAAAAACGAAGGGCCTGAGTTGGTAATGTTCCTCTTATCTTCCCCTGAGCCTTTTACTTATCACCACAACTTCCTTCTAACTATGTCTCAGAAGTTACCTGAAAGACCAAAACACCTTCTTTGTATTCATTTTTATACTCAACCTACCAGTGCACTATGAACACTCTACACATACAAATGAACACGGACAACCAGCTGTGTTTCCATGACATCCAAACTTTGTAAATGAAACTGATACCATCAATGTGTTAGTCTTAGTCTAATTACACTGCATGTATGATCAAAGGCAGCTGCAAAATTGCTACACGTCTTCACACACAGACAGATGGCAATACTCTCAAGGCTTTACTCAAAGATTTCTGTGCATTAAGATTCATGCGCACACACGTGCTTGTCTGCATGACTTAAATCAGCAAAGAGATGTAACTAAAGAACGGGGTTCAACGAAATGTCACTTTGTTCTTAGAAATGGATACTTCACCTTTTACCCTCTTAGTGGATCATCAGACCATCAGTGAATCAAAGGAGGACAGCAAAACTTTCTCTTTTTTTCCATTCTTGTATACATGTGTATTTAGATGTGTATAGAGATGCATCAATGGCTAGATACTGTTTGTTATTCACCACTTAAAGTAACAATGTTTTTAGTCATAATGTCCTGAATTGTGATTTAGGTACTTTTTGCACTGGACTAAAATCACATCTGGACCTGCAGTAATTCTAAAATAACACATTGACATCTGGATTCAGTTCTCTGCGTTCACGTTGGATAAGCAAAGTCTGTGTTTTACTATACTTTAAAGTCGTTGATTCCTAGAAGTGATGTTAAACAATTAGTATTTATTCAAATAAACTTTGAATTTTGAGTTGGATTTCAATGACTACACAACACATTTTGACAAGTTGCAAAATTAGAAAATACTGCATCAACCTATGTGCTTAAGTTTCCATAGTAACAGTAAAGCTAACAGTAAATGTAACCGCTTTCAAGTTTTCGTTGCAGCCTAAAAGCTTTGACGTGTGAGAGAGGCTTTTTGTCTGATAAAAGATAAGAGTTTTTTCCTGCATGATGCAGCCTTCATGTCATCTCATTGCTGCTCTCCTGCTGATCTGGACTTCTTGTATAATAAGTCTCAGTGTAAAACTTAACTGTTGATTAATTTCTTTGTTTATCTGGCAGAAAAAAATCAGATTATTACGCTCTGTGGTGGATAAAGACTGGAGTTATAATATCACACTATGTACTTCAGCTGCCCAGATTATGCTGGAAAAGAGGCAGAAAAGACAATGAGAATTTTTTACTTTTTAAGATTCTTTCCAGCAAATCACTGAATTACTGGCATGTGCATTCATATAGTATTAAAACTACCCATGACTTCGATGTTTGCTGAAATAGGTAAGGTAATTTATGGTGGAATTTTTACTTCACAAATAACAGACATGGTGCACTCACACTGGATTAATATTGCAGGTGTCCTCCGTATTTATTACAAGTTCCTGCGGGTCCCCAGATAATTTTAATCCTGTGTCAATGCGGCATTAGTCATTATTGATTAATTACAGATGTCATACCAAACTTACAGTAAGTTATATTTGTTGTTTACACTTGAGTAAATGGTAAATGTACTTTACAAAGTTGATAAAGTGGACTATAAATTCATGTACTGAGTTGGTGTGCAATGACATTTTTAACACTCTTTTTAGCATCCTGATTGATCAAATGTTGTCAGGTAATCTGCTTGTAAACATCTTATTGTCCAGGCTCATAACCAGAACAAATTCTGCACATGTGCATCACAAGGAACTGAGGTGTAGAAAAATAAAAGGTCTATCCATAAAATATTAAAATATTGCAATCTTTTCACCATTCAAATACAAAAAGCCAGTGAGCTATGTGGAAAGATGAAGTTCGCTGTAACTTTCTTCCACTCTCAGATACATAACATTAAAATTGGCAATTCAAGCGTAGATGTCAAAGAAAAGAATGAACTTCCATGTGGAGTAACAAGTAAACTTTCTCAGTTCAAACCTTTGACATCTGCGGTCTGCTGTTCTTTTTGCTTCTGAAGTGTATGTTGTTATGATGCCAAAACACAAACAGCTCTTTGAGCCCTTCAGAAAAGGAGGTTGTGAATGTTTTCAGGTTGAATCATCCCACTCTAAGAAATCATTCCACTCTAAAATCAACTAAAAGTGCCCCAGCAAATTCAGTCCAAGAGTGGACCATTTATTGGAAACAGAAGTATCTGAGAATGCCAGAATTTCATCACAGGATCTGGGGGAAACTCTGCAGCTCTTAGTTTCGAAGTGCTGCGTCTTCTATTAGGAAGAAATTGCACAAACTTGATCTTCACGGGGGACATGGCAGTAAATAGCTTTTGCCGTTGAAAAAGAACATTAGTCCCCCCAACCCTGCTTTAATAGAAAACATGATAGTGAACATAAAAGCAAAGAACAAATCTTTTTGCAATATTGTACTCTTGTAAGATCTTTATTTCACCACTGTAGCAGTTTAACTTGTTGGTGTAGTCTGATGACTTCTTTCAAGAAAACAACCTTCATTTATTTAACTACTGTGGGAATTTTATACTCAATGTGCTTGAAGTTGATGATTCCACTTGTCTGACAGTTTAAATTGGCATGTTTTAGATGTAACTGGACATCAGCAAATCCACCTAGAAATGGATTAAATACAAAAAATGCTGGCTTATGGAATAGCCAAATCTAAACAGGATTTGGATCTCAATGAAATTAAATAAAAGGATTAAAAACAAGCTTAATGGTTTAAGCAGAAACATTCTTGTGTACACCTACTGGACATTAAATTGGGAAATCTTCCAGACTTCACAGTGTAGCAGGATCTGCAAAGTGTAATAATCTTTTCAGAATGGCCGTCTGACCCTCCTCCCACATGCACTCTTGATGTTTCTCTGTGTATACGCTCGCATTTTTTTCCATCATCCGCCCAGGCTGGCAGCATGCGTTCATTCCTCTGAACGCTATTATGATGGATGCTGTTTAGCCCAGTGGTGTCCAGGCTGGGTCAAGTTCGGCTATGCCGGTGGAAAGGGCACTGCATGATTCACATCCATCGCCTCACACAGTCCCAGAGATGATGACATGTAAGACGGAAACAGAGAGAGGAGAGATGTAATGATAGTTAAGAGATATACAAAGAAAAATAAATGTGGAGATGATATTGGAACAAAAAAACGAGAACCACTTACCATTAAGATCCTTTGTTCTTTCTCCCTCATTTAGCATCCCAACACACGACTTTGCAGCAGAGACGCCTAAAAATGAACGTATTAATGAGCCCAATTGAAATGCTGACATTTAGGGAGTGTGGAGGAGGGAAGGGACACTCTGGGGGAATAGGCGTAGAGGATGTGAGCGGTGACACTGGGAATAGATTTTGTGACTTAATTTTGAATGATTAGTCATAACAGCGGGGCAACCAAATGTCACTGCTGTCATGACTGGATGGTCTGTTTTGTTTGGGTGCATGTCTTTGTGTATATTGTACACTTGGCCTTTATGTCACTAACAACAATGTAGTTAGGCGTATTTCTTTCTGACATTTTAAAGGCAATAATTACATCAGAAACCAGGTGTGTGTGTGTGTAAATGAACAAATGTGAGCTTATTCTGCATGGGTGCATTTTGGAGAGGCTTGTTAATGTAATGCTGTGTTTGCTTTTGGCGTAAGTCTGAATGGTAAAGATGATTACTGCGCTAAAAACCATGGCAGCGCTTTCATTAATAGAAACCCTCAGTGAAGGAAGGCGTCAACGTGTTCACATCTGTATTCACTCTAAATGTTGCTCAGCACAGAGGGTGGTTGCAAGGAGAATCACCTGCAGGCATGCGCGTGTGTCCGTGCACGAGATGTCATCATCTAAGCTCATCACTTGCAATCATTGATTCATGCTACAAGCCCTTTTCGTCCTGTCAGTGTCATGGATTATTTGGTGTGACACACTGTTTTGATGCTGTGCTGTTTGGCCTTGCAGTGCATCATCCATCTAATATGAATGAACTGAGCATAGCTGAGCAGGCCGTGCAGTTGCACTCTGTTCGCCTCTAGTCTGCAGGTATACAGCCTCCCACACCCACAAATTAAACCTGGCCTAGTCAATATTTGCCCTTTTCTCTTTCTTTATTTATTTATGTATTTATTTTCTTGAAGCACATCTTTTATTTCAGAATGTTTCCTTTTTTTCTTTTATATTTTCCTAAAAAAAAATTTAAGCCTTTGTGTGTGAGAGGTGTGCTGCCTCGTCCTATTTTTTTAATTTAAAAAACAGAACTAAAATGAAGAAAAATCATTTGAGCATTGACCCCTCCCCCAATAATTCTTTAGCTTGTAGCTCCCCTTTTAAGTCTTGGTCACAAAGGTTTCTACGAACGGTGGGTTCGTGCGAATCTCCCAATTCATATGAAATCTGGAGTTTGTATACATTCGTGGAGGGGGGCATAGTTTCCTACAGCCTGTGTAGGAACTTGTTGTGGCTGCCGTTCAATTCACATAAGCAGTTTGACAAATGCTTGAGAACTGGTAATATTTGAAGTGTGTTTTCAAGAGTTTTTGACATGTGCAAACATATACTATTTGTCCCTGACTGTATGCATCTTCTCTCCTGCCATATTGCAAGATATCCCAATCCATCTGCTGTATTTAAATATTAAGGCCAGTCTTTGAAGTATGCAACACCATATTGTTAGGATAAGCTTTTCTTGACATGAAAAAAAGTGAAAGACGCAAAAACTGCACAAATGCACGACACGGTGTTATGTTCTAGTATTTGCTATGACAGGAACACAACAGCAACATTAGTGGGATTTTTGTTGGCTGACAGAGTATTGTCCTTCCTGGTGCTTACATAAACTCCCATGCTGTTTGTTGTCAGATCAGAGGAATTGGATTTTTATGTTGTTTAAAAAAAAAAAAAGAGTAACATGGGATTTGGTGGAAAAACGATGGAGCTTTGGATAGGTGAGGGCAACCTGTAGAGGAGTAGCTGGACGGGAAAACTAAGAGGGCTTTTTTGGATGAAAGTGAATGAGTCTAAACTGGAGGGAGAGGATTATACAAGTGCACAGAGATCGAAGGGTCTCTTTCTAAGAGGATGAATAATAAATGTGATGGGGCTGAGAAAGTTATCTTATGGCCACAGTCTAATGCGGCAGATCAAGGGTCATTGTCGTGATAGCCAAGCCTCAGCTGTAATTCCACATGTTTTGGCAGCTTTTATCCATCCCCTGCGGCTTCTTTAGGAGAGAGGGAGAAAGGAAAAAAAAAAAAACTATATATGCTCTGTTTTTAACTCGGAGCCTGGAGAGAGAAGCACAACACTTTGTCATCTCGGTGGGATCACTGATGAGTCAGTCAAAAAAAAAAAAAAAAAACACCAGAGAGGAGGCAGTGCAATGAAATAAACAAGAAAAGACGGGATGTGGAGAGGGAGACAGATGAGGGGAGAAATGAGGAGAAAATAGCCGGAGGACAGTTGAAGTTATAAGAGTGGGCAGCACAGTGCCAGTTGAGAAGGAGGGAGAAAGTCGGTGAAATCATAGACGAAGGGAAGAGACTCAGGTGCCGTTATTTATTTATTTATTTTGGCAAGTTCTGTGCCAGCAGTTAAGCTGATTGGTTATGATTCAAGCCCAAGCAGATGTATGAGTGATCAAATCCATCGCAGCTTTCCACATATTCATTTTACAATTACAACACTTAAAATCTAAACCAACTACATCTATTCTTTCCAGCCTTATTTGTATAACCAGTGACACATCATTTGATGTCTTGCTCTTTGTCTTCCTCACACGCCACATATTCATTCTGCTTCTGTTCAAAAATTGAGGCAATGATAAAAATATACTGTAAAAGGGAGCCGGTATATCTATGATTCATATTTATGTGTGCAAGTGGGCCATTATGTCAAACAGATTTGTGTTAAGATGGTTTTACAAGCTTGTTCTTCCCTTTTTACACTGATCTTCTCTTGCTTTCTAACCACTCCCCTTCTATGTACTGTCTTCTTAGCTCCCCGCGTCTCTTATCTCTTCTCCTTCTTCTCTTGAGGCATGCGCTGTTACGTATACCCATATGTCATGTTATACAACGTGGATCCTCCCCAGACTACAGGGAGAGCATGAAAAGGCATAATGAAGTGAGGAAAAGGATAGGAAAGCGGTCTTTGTTTGTCATTGCACTCATCTTGTCATGTCTCACCTAGCATACACACGGGTGTGTGTACAGTTATCTTTTTTTATTCACAGGTTTTTCTTTGCTCTTGTGTTTCCTCTGCATGTTTTATGTTTATCACTTTCAAGTTGTAATAAACTCCCTAGCCTCATGCAGGCCCCGGTGCTTTGTCGTTTTTAGTGTTTGCTCCCCTTTGCTCTCATTTTGTCTTAAACCCTGAGTTTCCCATCATCCCCGTTCATTTTCTCGGCATCGCTCATTTCCCCCCACTCTCTCTAGCCTTTGTGAAGTGTGCGACCTCTGCAACTTTATTCTTGCTGTCACAGGGGACATTAGCCAGAAGAGGTCAATGAATATTGATGAGCTCACTCAGAGCCCACTCTGTAAAGGCCAGACGCAGAGATCCCTGCATCCCCTCTGGCTCCACCGTTGCTCTCAGTCCAATACAATGACAAGTCCATGTCCCGCATTCCCTCTTTCTCCCATCCCATTCTTTCTTCTGACACTCAGGTCAAGGACTGATGTAATTGCCTGGTCTCTGAGAAGATTATCAGGCAGTTTTGTTGATGGGGGCAAAAGTTCACTTGGGCTCTAACAACAGCTTATAAGAGTAGAGGAAGAAACCATTGATCTTTGATTCAGGTTTGATTTTGAAGGCTAACAGTTAAATACAATGCATTTCTTTGAACGTGTTGGCATGAGCATTGTTGGCTTTCAGTGGTCAAGAAACAAATTGAATTCCTTATTCTTGTTCCCTATATGTCATCCAGGAGATCCAAGATAAACTAACTGAACTAGGATCTGTTCATAAAGGTTACTCTTTATGAGTAGCTCATTAGCAGAATAACCTTGACATATTAGCAGTTATTCATTTTGCCCCCCCCCCCAGGCTAATGGTACTACATATTGCACACTTAAACCAAGCAACCTGAAACTCTGAAACCCTTTTGTCCTCCCTTTTAGAGCAGTGTGATTATTAAAAAAAAGAAAAAATAGCAGCTTATTTGATGGAATACTGCTGCTCCCCATAATGATTGGCAGTCATAATAAGATGTGACGAGTGAGAAGGAGAGAGCTGTCAAGATGAAAAGACGATGATAGCACCACTGATCATTAACCTGTCCACCACGGTGTCACATATGAAGGTGATGATGTATTCGGTGCATACTTCATCAAATCAGTCACAGGGTCATCTCATCGTCAGACAAGATGACAGGATGTCTTTTGCTTGTGTGCGAGTGTATGTGTGTGTCACTGTGTCTGTGTAAGGCAGTGACTTGAGCGTACAGTAAAATAGGCAGCTCATGGGTGCGCTGAACTTTCTCACAGGCTTCCGTTTTCGTCTAAGCGTACTTTTACGTTTACATTTGTAGCATTGAAATAGTGGAGCTGAAAGTTATTGCCTTGCATAGCTTGCCAGAAATATGCAAGTCTTTAAAACTCTCTTGGGGTTGTAGCTTTTCCTCTGATTTTACCACCATCTTTTTTTTTTATCAAATATTTTTTTCTCTTTTCAGCACAAAATGCAAATATATGAGCCAAATATAACCAAGATACATGAAGAGTTTGCTATTTACCCAGCTATTTACATAGTTTAAATCATAGAAGGGATCTCTTTTTTTTCTCCCTACATCACAATTCTCTGAGTTTCGGCATGTAGAGTTGATATTGCTACTTACTCATTATTCAGCTCTATTATAAAAGTCAAACAAGGCAGATCCATTTTTTTTCTTTTTTGCATTCACACAATGTTTACCATGTCTAAACTTTGTCCACTTCTGATTCCAGAACTACATACTGTTTATTAGTGTTAGTCAGTTTGAAATACAGAATCTTGTTAGTAAACACTCTTATGGACTACTCTACCAGTTTTCTGGTACATTTGAGGCATCAACTGTTATGCATGAAAAAAATGAGCCTCCCCCCGATGAATGACTGAACATGTATGTGTGTGTGTATATGTATGTATATATATGTGTGTGTGTATATATATATATATATATATCTATATATGTATATATATATGTATGTATATATATGTATATGTGTGTGTGTGTGTATATATATATATATGTATATATATGTATGTGTGTGTGTGTATATGTGTATATATATATATATATATATATATATATATATATACACACACACATATATATGTGTGTGTATATATATATATATATATATATATATATATATATATATATATATGTATATGTGTATGTATATACATATGTATGTATGTATGTATATAAATAATGTATGTGTTATCATTATAACACTCTCAGCCAGGCAGTTCTTCATTCCTCCAACACACCAGCAAACCTTTTTTCATGACACATTCCTCCAAGATCTTACAGTTCTTCCTTACCGTTAAGGAAGATTTTCAGCTAATCTGGAAAGTTGTATTTTCAGACTAAATTGTGTTTTCAAATTAAGACACCTTTAGAATGTCAAGAAATGAACAAATGCTAGTGAGCACGTGTCGCAAGTACATCTGAGTAATGGCTTATCCTTAAACATGTGTTGTGCTATCTTATGCACATTGTTTCTGAGTTATTGTTGTGAATGAGAAGTCCAGTTCAAGCAAGTGATTTTGAATTTTCCTTTGTAGCTTTTATTTTTCTCACTTGTGTAGTGCTGTTATGTAGAATAACACTTGAACGTGGAGTAGTTATTTTTTTCCATCTCCCAACAACAGTGACGACTTCTATAATAAGTTCCCGAGATGAAAATAGAAGCTGATAGTGTTAGGATTTTTTGCTGGAATTTAAGTGTTGGCAGACATAAATATCGTGAAGAAACAAAAGTTTTTTTGTTTTTTTTCTTTTTTATAGACTCACATGAGACGGTGCCCACTCATACTGCAAAGTTTGAAGTTTTAGAGTATAGCAAGACATTCTCTATTCCCTGTGTGTATGTTTGTCAAAAATTATTTACAGTATTACCTTCCGGTGTCACCTGTATGTTGAAGGTGTTCGAATTTAAAAGACTTGAGTTGGAGACTTTGATGTTGGAATATTTATCCTGTGAGAGCTTACTCCCAAAGGAAAGACTGTGACATATGGAGTGAATTATTTCAAGGATGTTTATTGAAACTGTTTTTCGGTGGCATTGAGCTTAATGTGTCCAAGTGTGCGCCCACACCTGGGTGCCTGTTAGTATGATCCTCGTTGTGTTGTGCTGCGAGTGTTTGTTTGTATGTCTGCTCTAAATAAAGAGAAAGCATGCCAGTAACTCTCAGGGGGACTGGATGACTCCACTTTCATCTGTCTATCCTTCCCTCACACACACATGCATTCATTGTTTCGCTTTATGAAAAGAAAACATCATCTGGTCTTGTCTGCTGCAGTTTTTTTTTATGTCATCTTGATTTCTATCCTTTGTGAATTCTGTGTGTGTGTGCGTGTGAGAGAGAGAGAGAGAGAAAGAGAGAGGGATTTCACTCATGTGCCTTCTGACAATTTTCTGCTTTCCTTATCGATTTGGTCCCACCTCTCTCACACACTTGCATGTGTCCTCTACCTTTCCCTGTGTTTTTATTATCATGTGCTGATTGCTAGGATATAGACTGCATTACAGTTTAAATCTGCCGAGAGGCACTCGATCTGACTGTGCAAGCTGTTTAGGCAAACCACAAGATTTTCTGCTGTTGTTGGTGTAATGTAAGTGACTATCCACAGCTCTTAAAAACCTTCAGAACTGCTCACGAATTCTTTAGCCTTAGTTTTTTTTTTTTTGTATTATAAAAGAAAAGTGTACATGCGCACTTAAGTTTTTACAATCAAGCGAGCCCACTATCAAAGTGTCCCACACTAATTATATTGCTTTCAAAGGCAGTGATGTGTCCTGAAATTTCATTTCACTCAGCAATCCGTGAACAGATCGGAGCAGGTGGGAAATGGCCATTTTACTGTATCCCATTTCATACGCTCGCCCCTGCATTCACTTTTTCACTTTGTCCTGTCTTCAAAAGTAAAAGGTTGTCAGAAAGCAATAAAGTAGCTGCTGGTAACTACCAGTTGTCATGTTTCATTTACTTCATCCTCCCCCCGTCTGCTTACATCACATCTATGCTTACCTCTCACTTTCCGTGTCCCTCTGTGGCATTTCGCTAAAAGCATGGCTACTTGCAGTCACTGCAGGCAAGCAAAAAGCGCGCTTTTCGCATAATTTAACAGCACTGCTTTCTGTGACAGCATTAAAAAAAAAAAAGTCCATTCACTTGACCATGTCACTCTTTAATAGTGTTTGTACATTGAGTGACATATTAATAAGTAATTAAGCACACATTTAGTAAGGTAATGTTTTTTGACTATCATCTCTGGCTGCTGTCTGTTTACATGAATTGCTTTGTTGACAGTAAAATGCGTGTTGCTGATTTTACACGTCTGCCTTTTAGCTTTTACAGCTCAAAGCTTCTTATGTATGCACATCTGTAACAGACAAAGCATGGCTTGTACTACCCACAACCCTTTTTTTGTTCAAACTAGTTTAAAATAAAAACAGCTGATTTTAAATTTTGGAAAAATATTTATGTATTTAAAGGTTTGTCCTCTGGCTCTAAAGTAGTTAGCAGTATTTAGTGATTCTCCTTTGCATTACAGCAGCAAAAATGTCTGTTTTCAGGGGAATTAATAAATGGTAATGTGAAAACTGTCCTTCGAGCATGGATCATAAAAAAAAAAAGCCTACATTTTCACATAATTTTGCCATTTTGATATTGCAGTCTTCAAGAACTCATCCTAAGGTAAGAGACAGGCAAGGATGGAGGACAGGGACCGATGCAGATGGAGACTGAATTCTAATATCTCATAAAGCAACAAACTTTATGGACATGAAATATATGTATTTTTAGTTACCTTAGTTAGGTTTTCTACTTTTTGATGTTTTATACTTACATTTAAGTAGCGTTAATTAGTCTTTTCATCAGTCTATATAAGTCTTCATAATAGCCGATAAAGAGACTATTTTACATTTCTTTTGTAAGTGCCTTCTGCCATTGGCCTTTGAGATTGTTTCCACTGCTAGATATTAATCTAATTGTGTCTCATTTAATTTGACATTCTTAAAAAGGAACTGACTTTTCTATGAGGCCTCATAGTTAGTTGTACCTGTTAGGAAGTTTAAAAAAAAAAAAAAGCCTCTTTTGAGAAATTTCTTGGATTTTGGTAAGGGTAGAGGAAAAGTAGAAGGAGATTGTAGACTATAGAGTAATCCTGATTGTATATTTTTTTCCAAACTGCCTAGGATATCAGATGTAACTGTTCAGGTACAAGAAGTATCACAATAGAGCTGAGAAGATTTAAAATAAAAAACAAATTATGGTGGACCAAACCCATAGGATCTTTAATTAATAAGACTTGAGGGTTGATGACATTGCGGACAAAGTTCTCTATATCAGAAATGAAAAATTATTTGAATCCATTTTAAGACCTTATTCTGACTGATTTAAACATTTTCAACTTTAAGTTGGACAATTGCTAACCTCCATGATAATTTTCCCCAAAAAATATGTAGATTTCTATTTAATACCATACTGCAAATAAAAATAGAAATTAATCATCTGCATAACATCATTACATGAATGATCTGAAAACTTTGTCAGCTTTTTGAATACAGAATGATGGGCATGTATGCATTATATTATTGAGAGATGTATCTAAAATGGAGGGAAACAAAAACAAAAAAATCCAAACTAATTTATCTCTCTGTTAAATGTTGTGGTTCTGGCTGACAGCTCATCCTACTTTCTCTCCTCCTTTTGCCCTTTGCACTGTGTTCTTTGTGTAACAGAGAAAACGTAGATTCTAATTACTAGGTATAATTAATTGCCATCCTTCTTTGTTAGGAAAATAAAAGCCTCACAGTCACAGTAAGTGGCAGCGATTTAATTTATAGTTGACGCTAGGTGATGATTATTATATTTTCTGCGTGCGCTTGTGTGCACATGGTTTTGAGAATTTTGTATTTAAAACAAATTACTGATATATCGGCACTTGTAATATAATATATATTTTTTTAGAGAGAACTTGTAATTAAAGTATTATCAAGCAATCTTGAGTTCTAGCCTGCCTTTGAGTTTTCAAATATAATGAATTTAAGAGGCTTTAAAACTTGTGAAATGCTTTAGTATAGAGAAAGTGTTCATTATTCAGTATTGATTTGATTCAAGCATCCACCTCCAGTATTGTTGTTTTGGGTACTTTTAATTATTTTGATGCAGTGTCAGGCAGACTCTCAATAAAACAACTTTCTAGTATGGCATTAGTTCAAATTTGTGAGACATAAACAAAACAAGGAACATGGTTTGTTTGCTGTGTGGCGGCTGCACAATCCTGTCGATGTAGACTGCTCCTTCTTGTCCCACATTCACAGAGCTTGTACTAGGATTGTTTATTTTCTGATATCCCCAAAATGATTACACAGTTTAACTAACGCTTCTTACCATTATATTTTGATATCAGTTCATAACCCAGTATCGCTTCAGTTTAAAAATGTCCTCTGTAGGAAAACTACAGCTGGCACTTCAACTCTCTTCTTCTTGAAGACCACTCTTTTATTGAATATTTAAAAAAGAGCATAGATGAGTCTCTTGTTACTAATGACAATGGAGATGTCTCTTATTCCATCATGTGGGAGGCCTTTAAGAGTGTAATGAAGGGCCACATAATATCATTTGAATCCTCAAAGATGAGAAAGCTCAATAATTGGCTTAGAGGTAGCAAAAAATGCTTCTAGTACTTGAAGAGAAATGCAGATCCTTCCATTTACAATAAGTAATAAAATTTTTAACTTGAAATATGAGTTTAATACTATTCTCCTAAAATTAAGAGAAACACTCAACTCAGAGATAAACCAGAGAACCCATTAGTATGTGAGCTCAGAGGTGAATAGGCTAAACATGCCATACACAAGATCACATCCAAATCAGGTAAATTAATTACAAACTCAAAGAAGATTAATGTTTACTTTAGTGACTTCAGGGATTAAGTACTTCTATAATTCTATAAAGAATTATATTTTAGAAAATTGAATATTTGTCATGCAAACTTATACAATTTCCTTAACCATCTAAATGATTCCCAACTGGACACGGCCCAAGAGATAACACCAAAGTTGTGGCTGCAAAGTTCGTGGTGCCTGCCGCGGCGGCAGTCCTTGAACCTGATGGACAAACTGGGTAAGAGATGCTGCCAAACTGAAATAGTCCCGCTAAACTTGGTTTGCTTGTGGGACTCTGGAAGCAGCAACAAATACCATCAAGCCAAATGGCATGTAGCCTTGGTGGCAAAAGCTCAAATATGAGAGGAGTTTGTTAGGCCATGTAAAGTGACTTTCAATCAGCCCAGATAAGGTTCTGGCAAACTGTCAGGTGGCTCAGGCAGAGAAAACGGTGCTTCACCAATATTGATGGGGTGCTGTTGACCTCAACTAAGGATATCATCACTCAATAAAAAGAGTACTTCAATATAGAAGAAATACTTTAATACGGAAGGAACTGTAAAATCTCACATTTAAATTGTGATCATAAAGTGATAACCAAAGTTTTTCAACAAAACTGGGTGACTATATTACAACAGTCAACAGCCTGAGCAAACTGGATTTGTCTGTGGTAGATTTTCATTTAGTAATGCACATTTGCTTTTAAATGTGTTGTATTCCACCCAGGTAAAGGATACACAGGCTGCCGTTGATGCACTGAAAGCATTTAATCAGATTGAATGGCCCAGCATGTCGGAGACACTCAAATGATTTGAAGATCTCCAACATTATTCTTTAATAACTTTATAGAATTGGTAAAAATCATTTATTTAAATCCAGTTTCTCATATTCCTTCAAATGTAGCTACATCACAACCCTTTGTTTTACAATATGATGTGAAGCACCTCTCTTCTCTTCTGTTGGACTTTCCTCTGGAACCACTTGCAATAGAAATATGGGCAACGCGAGACCCGCAAATCATTGTGGTTGCAACTGGGTTTGCAGGGTGTTTCTGGTCTCACTTTAAAAATTGAAGACATTTAAAAATTGAAGATGAGTTTTTTCAATCAGTATTGCTTTTAGAAAATCAAGACTAGATTTAAAGAACATTTCAAGGCTGGATTACATGATGTTTTGTTGGTCTTGGATGTATTAAACGTCAGGTATCCATGCTGTAAAGAATGGTAATATTACTTGTCCAAAGTGATGATTAATTGATTTTTGTCAAATCTGAAAGAATCCATTCAACTTAGTTCTCTTTCTTGGACTTGAGATCTTCAAAACCCCTAAAGGTCATTCAAACAAAACTTCTTACATGATGAATACATTGATATCTAATGTCAGGAACTCAAGTGATTGGTTGCATAAATCTTTTTGAAATGGTTGCACTTCCAGGGTTCCTGTACCTCTTTCAAAACATTTGTATTTAATACCACTGGTTTTCTTTTTTTAAAGAAAACTAGGCTCAGATATCCTCTTATTTGTGTTAGCAGATAAATTCCCTTGCATTTCTAAAGTCCATTTACAGATAGATGTAAACAGGGGTGGCCTTAGCCTTACCATGTTTAGGTATTATTACTGAGGTACAAAAGTGACGGCTCTCATTTTAGCAGTGGGGCCTCCCTCATGACCCGTTTGCTACCTCTCCACTTTAGCTGAAAATCAAATGCATTGCAGTCTGACTATCCCTGCCTGCATTGCTTGTTGCCGCATCGAGCCACCTTTAAATCTTTAGGCCAGCATTTTATTTCTCCAAACTTTTTGAAAAGATTAAATCAAATTAAGAAGGTCATTGCACTGCCAGACATCTCAGTGCACACGCCTGTAGTATATAACCGTTTGCTCAAGCCAGGAATGATGGATGCAGTACTTTTGAGTTGAACGCAGAGATAACTGTGCACTTTTGGTGATATCTATACGTTAATTTTGGCATTGTCCAATGCTCGGTAATATTCAACAGGTTTTCCTCCCAGTACAAGATAAGCATACCACCTGACTGCATTTAAGCCTTTTTTGGCTTCTCTAACAGGACAGTAGCTCTCCTCTCCCATCTAAGGCTTTTAAAACAGGCATGTTTATGACTAAAAAGCTGACCTTGTTGAAGTGGAGGTTACCTTTCCCCCATGTTTCAGTAGGTGGTTTGATCTAATTATTTACATGATTAAGAGGAAGCAGATTCACCTAACAGCATAAATGAGCTCTGCTTCTCTAGCATATTTAACCATACTCTGAAAACTCTGTATTATCCTGTCCTAAACAATAACTCGGACAACTGTTCATCCTTTTTTTAAATTTTGTTTTATTTTTTAGAAGTTGTTACTTCTTTTTTTGGCTGTCTTGTTTTGTCAGTTCAGAAAAAGCTTTAAAAACTGTTGAGTATTCATAATACAGGAAGCTAATAACAGTGATGAACAGGCTCCAGGTTGCAGTTTACGTTCAATGATGATTTTGAGAGCTTTTGATTAGACTGAGGGCTTTGTACAGGTAGTTAAGATTCCGTTTCTGTTTCCCAAATGACCTCCATTTTCAGAGGGTCCTGAGCTTAGCTCTGCTCATTTATTTCACCAGCCTCCATCATAAAGCAGCCGAATACAGCAGTTAGACAGGGATCTGTTGTGCTGCCACTTATTAAAGATGTAGCGCGGATCATAAATTAGAGGCCTAGCGAATGTCTCAGAAGCATCAGATGCAGATAAAACTATCTGCTGCACGCTGCCACGCCTTTGGTGTAAGCAGATGTTTCATAGCAAGGGGCTTCGTATGTTCTGTCAGTGGAGCATGTGAGACTTAAAGCCGATGATTCCAAAATTTTGATTTTTTTTTTCTCATGAAATATTTACACGTGCACACTGATCTTTATTTGCTATTTCTTGTAAGAAGGCTCTTGAGCTAATATTTTCCCGATTAAAAATTTGCTCTGTAGAGTGAACAGGGTCATCACTTGTCTGGTGCATAGATAGCCAGTACCAAAAACTGTGAATACATCACTGAAGCAGCAAATAACGTGTATGTTGTGTGTGTGTGTCTGTATGTGTGGCAAAGCCTGTCTTTGCTGCAGCCATGCTGTGGCACGTTGTAGTTTTCCCTTCAGAAATCAGCCGCTCTCTGAACTGTTAAATCACATTAGAAGCCAGCCTTAGAGAAGAACATTAATTACTTTCCTTTCACTCTGCCACCTCCTCCCGTTTTTCTTTTTTTCCCCCCACATTAACCCTCCCAAGTTCTTTTTCATTCTCTTTTTTCACTTCAACTCTCTTTCCTCATTGAAGTTTAGATGAAGTTACACCACAGGCGACTTTTTCCTGAATAACGGTGAACTGTACCAGTACACATCAAGGTTTGCACCTTCTATTCACTGCCTTGTTTGAGGCTTTGATGTCTGATAGAGTTTGATGGTTGGCGAGATTGCTTGTGTGATTCTTCTGTTACTTTGGCAGGATTGTCCAGCCCACAAACAATTTAAGTGTTTGGTTGGCAAGCTTGTTGAACATGATCATTTGAAATCAATGAAAGCTGCCCTCCTTTTTATGTCTTATGTGTACTGGAATTGCCTGACATAATAGATCAATGAGATGAACTTATCAGTAGATCATGCTGCCATTTATTAGTGTTTTTCAAGAATTATAATTATATTATTATTTATGTGCCATGATCATTGTAAAGCCTATAATTAAAAAAAAGGAGTCTTCAACATGTTTTTGGTTTTCCCTCTAAGGCTCAGTTTTTGCTTTCTCTCCTCCAGGTCCAGATAGAAGATGTGGAGGATGAGGACAAAAGGTACGCCCTTTTCCATGAGATGCTGGATGCAGCACAGAAGTGGGAGGACTTTCAGTTGCTCATGCTTCTCTTACAAGCATGGCCACCGATGATGAAGGAGGAAGTGTAAGCCCTGTTTTTTTTTTTTTTTTTTTTTTTTTTTTTTAAGTGGTCTGCCAAAGATTAAAGATTACATGCATCTAGTGAGAATGATGTTACTTGTTTTAAACCAAAACCGTTGTTTTTCCAGTTTGGTAATCAAGATATAATTAAAATGCCCAGTGCAATAATTTATTAAAGGTAGGGCAAGTGATTCCATGTGATTTCCAGATCACCTCTTATCACATTAGGTGAATATCCACCAGCTGCCTATCTCAGCAGTACACAGTTTACCAAAAAGAACCCTTAAAAAACAGCTTTCAACACCACTGTCCCATTACAGTTTTAGTATCAGTATCAGTGATCTTGAACTTTCCATTTCTCAAATGCTTCTTTCTCTACTGAGTCTTCCTGTTCTTGTCTTTGCTCACTTTACTCAGCTTCAAAAGAGATCAGGTGAAGGAGTATATTCAGCCTTTTCTACTATAGCTTCTGATTGAGTTTTCTGCTGCAACAGCTAGTGAAAGCAGCTACTGTAGTTATAAAAGAATAATGTCTAGCTGGTATAATGAACATCCAGCTTCTTCTGGTGGGTGAAAGAAGACATCAACCCGTAGGGCTCTGATTTCTCTCAATCATAAAATTTTACCTTGCAGTCTGTTTCCAGCGCACATTTAAAAATGGGCCATTTCCAGGCAAACCCCCAGCCAGAGAAAGCACATAAAAAAGTTTAAATGATATTTGAGCCTGCAGCTTATTAGCTTGGATTAAAAAAGTGAAAACATTTAGCAATGACATCTACAAAGGTTAAACATAGCTGTAAAATGTTAACTTTGGCATATTATACAACAAGAGTGTATCCAGTAGTGGGGACTCGCTTGCTCTTCGTGCTAAGCTTTGCTGCTAGCTGTTGTCTTATGCTCGGTAGAGATATTGATTTTCTCCCAGCAAGAAAACAAACAACTTCTAAAATGTCAAATATTTCTTTAAGCACTTCTACTGCAGTCATTACTCACCTAAGTTTTTCATTTGCTCATCCTCATTTTTTGCAACTCTTTTTAACCAACTAATTATTGACATAGTAATACATTTAAGACAAAACAGACGCATACCATTTATACTTATGTTTTTGAAATCAACATTTAAATAATCTAGTAAACTTCTCTCCTTCTGCAGCCTTCTTTGTTGTGGTGTCCTCTCGGCACCTTCCTCTGATGTCAGTTTTAATCTAAAAAGTGGGTTTTCTATTACCTGTTTGGGTCAAAATACCTTTTTTAATCTATCTTTTTACTCAATGATCCTTTGTGTATTTTAGTCAGACACTTGCATGGTTTGAACAGCAGAGGTGCATGCAGACATTGACATTTTAATGGACATTCTCTATGCAGTGTGATCTCATTTCACTAAGAGTGGGTATTGGAAATTGTGTCTTTAATCATTCAGTGACATGTGTTGTGGGCATAGACATTTAGAGCAGGAAATCAGGGAGCTTTAGGTTCTGGGCTTCTTGCACCAGCTAGTTTCTTATGAGCCTCCGCAAGAGTTGGCTGTATTATCAATAAGTGCCTAATGATGTGATAGCTCTTCTTCTGCTCCGTTGTTCTCGATTAAAAGTGAGCTGTACTGTGAGGACTGCAGGGACAATACAGCCTTGTGGGTGTCTGGAGTTTATCCCACCTGCTCAATCAAAGAAGACCATTGCTCAAATGGTTTCGATCAGCAATTGAAATAAGACTTCTTCTCCAGTTCTTCTTGGGGGTTTGCACTTATCAATAGATTAGCTGTATAGATTCTGGTGACTTTGTTGGTTTTTTTGGTCAATATGATATTATTATATTCATTAAGAAGGAGACTATACACTGTTATATCTATCTCTGTGAGCACTATTACGACTTTAAGGATCAGTCCAGCTTTGTCTTCATGAGCTGCTTGAAATCTCAGATGTCTCCGGGAGCAGGAATTCAGCTTTGGCTTTATTGACCACTTCATAAACAACATTGATCGAGGTTCCTTGAAACCCAGAGTAGCTTGCAATGGTTTCACATCAAACTTGTGTAGTTCTAGATTTTCAGCTTGATCCAAACATAAAAATACAGGTGTGAAACCTTCTTCTTCCAGACCATAGTTTGGATCAAACAATAGGAATGCCAAACTGTTTCTGATCAAACTAAACCATGGTTTGCATTTTAATCTGAAAACTTATTTATTTATTTAGTTAGTTTTTTTTTGGTGGCTTAGGCTTTCAAACCAGTTGCAAGAAGCCAAAGAAGACAGTTGTCAAAAATGAAATGATAAAAAGACAATGTAGCACACGCAGAGAACAGTTTTTAATTGAAATATGATCTTCTTACTTGAGGTCTGGCATGGTGGTTCTACAGAAAAGTTTAGTTAGATTATAAATGGGAAAGTAAAAACCTGGATACAGATTTGATCCGTGTTACTCAATTTACTTGTCCTTGGTTTTGATGTTGTGACCCTGAGAGGTGGCGCAGGTACTTGGAGACCACAAATTAAGCCTGGAAATTAACAGAGGGATTGAAACTTTTGGTTTTGACTCCATATCTTTAGATAAACAGCGGAGAATCAAACTTACTGACACAGCCAGAGGTTTGATTTCTTCCACTTAATCGCTTTGACATAATTAGCAAAGGTTTTGAAAATTTTCAGCATTCCTTTTGTGTTTATGTATCAATGTAGACTAACAATCCAACCTTTGACTTAAGTGAATGAAACAGCTACCTAACCAGCTAGTACTGTGTTATACCAATGAGGCTCTGCAGAACCTGGACCCCCACAGCTCCTGGAGACATTAAAAAGTACAACCCCCTCTGCATGAGGCTATACGGTATAACTGCTGGACTTAATATAGACTGAAAATGTTTCCACCTGAGATTCATATGTTGCTTGAAAATCTCAAAATGTGGAAGTAGTTGGTAAAAAGAAGAACAATTCTGCTCTCTATAGGAGTATAAGAGAGAAAACTTTAAAAATCTGAAAGATAAGATTAGGTTTGGACATCACAGTTGCACTCTGGGATTTCACACAAGTTCTTTTGATCATGCGAGGGTTACACCTGTCAAACTGCTTAGACAGTCAACTATGGCTCTGACTGAAGCCTTAGCTGCTGTTTCATATTTAAATGAAACATAAAGCTGACTACATAAAACTGATGGTGAGTGTAGTCTTTTAATGTCTCTTTATTCATCCTTGTTGAAGTCTCACAAAGTAATTTGCTGAGCGTGCTTACATACATTAACTAAACTCCAATTAACTTTGCTTGAAGCACAGAAGCCTGAAATTGAGTTCTGATCTATGGCCACTGCACCTTATAGGTGCAATAACTTCTTTGCCTGCCACAAAATTCAGAATAATTTGACCTTCACATGCCTCATTTAGAATACCAAGGACCTGATGGCACCTGGATGATATCTCGATGCATAAATCATGCTTTGCTTTGACCTGCACGTACTCCTGTTTTGAGTGCCGCTAGATTCAGGATTTGTTTCGGTAAAACCACAAGAGGCTGTTTTGGAAACTGTCTTGAGAATTGGATCCACAAAGCTCATCCTTCAGTCTGTCCACGTAAACCGAGTCATGATTCAAAGCACGGATGAAGGCTGGCTGTGACTCACGTTGCACCCTGTGACAGATTTGGCGAGAGCACAGACACTCGCAGTCGCATGCGGCAGCATCAACCCCCACCCTCCCTCGTCTCCTGGAAAAGCACAGGAAGTAGATATGTGCCAGGAGCGTAAGTGGACTCTGTTTGTTCCCATGGCCACATCAGCCAGGGCGAAGCAGCTTGTCAGGGCGAGACACCCTGGTACTTGGATGGAGAGCTGCCTTTCCTTCTGACAGCCACACACAAGAGCCCTGCTGCTGTGTCTCCGTCTCTTTATCGTGCCCTGTCTCCTTACTTTACAGCTCTTTCCATCTCCCACTCACACACACTCTTGTTTTGCAGGGATGCATACACACCCACACACACACTCAGGAGCTTATCCTACAGACTTCTGATCTGACATCAGACTTCAACCACTTGAGGACTTTTGCTTCCCATCACACAGTGAATTACAGGCCTTTCTGCCATCAGCCTGTTATCATTTTAAGAGTGAAATTAAAAGCACACATTCATATCAGATTCTTCCTCTTGTCTCCCATCTCCTCCTTTTTCTTCGTGTGATTCATTATTTATTGCACCGCTTGTCATGTTAATCACATCCCCCAACTTCCAGCTGTGCTAGCAAGCCAGCATCTATTTTCTAACCACTGGAAGTGTCAGTACAGTTTTAATAAGTTTTGATACTTTTACATGAATATTTACAACCCTATCGGGGCTCAAATTGGGTTTGATTCTTCTCATGCAGCTGAATTCAGATATGTCCACAAATTTTGTGATAGTCAGCGGTTGTATGAGCTTAAATCAGACTCTATGCCATCAACTGAGATTTAATTAACAGATGCTGCTCTGAAGTGTTCATTGTCAGGTTTGTGTGTATTGATAAAGATTCATGAAGGGTGTGCTGGAATGGCCTCACCTGTATCTACTGGCCTTGGTTGGAGCTGATCCGTTACCCAGGGGGCATCAGCAAAGTTCACGAAGAGCACGTTGGAGATCGTGTAAACAGAGTGATGCCTGTCAGAGATGGCAGCTCCTCCCGTGGTGTTCACACAGAAGGGAGGAGTCGTGCACGGTGCGGTCAAACAGCTTCCCTCCTCAAACACATTTCACCGTCAGAATTCATGAGTGTATTTGCAAAACCTCCTGATCATTACGGCTGTTTTCTTAGCCACCTGTTATTCTTATGTGGCTTTTAAAATTATATTATTCATTATGTCATTATGTATAATGTATGCCATATGGTGCACAAACAGCAGTCATCTGCTGTAAACCACTCAGTGTCTAACAGGATTATCATCTGGTATCACAGGACTGCGGAGTAATGGATGAATACTGGTTCATTGTAGCGCTTTGCCTCGTTGTGATTTATGTAACACAGCAGCCCTGAGGTGCAAAACCCAACAACAATGAACAAGATATGACAACATAACCAGAAACAAAGCGAAGATTCAGAAAACACCGCAGCAAAACCAACGTCTGCCTTCACAGAACGCTATATTTCAAAATGTTCGTGATCAAAACTAAAACCACAACAACAGTCAACACGGGACACCATTTCAGAGAACAGTACACCATGTTTTCTTGAAGGGTTTTTGTTTTGTTGTGAAGTTCTGAAGGGTTTTTGGTGTATTGCTTTTTTTCTTTTTAAATTACTATTATGTTATATTTTGTGCTCTCTAAGTCTATCAAGGGGCCAGTTGCACCATCATTAATCTAGCTAAGGTTTAGAGATTAACCTGATATGGTATGTTTTAATGAGAATCTAAGTAATTCTTTTAACACAAAGAGACATGTGTCTTCCTATACATACTAAATGTAATATTTACTCTCAATTAGGCCTCTGCAAAGTGCTGCCTCTGAATTAAAGACCTATAGAAAAATGCATATTTAGTGCATCACTTATTCACCAGAATCATTATACAGTGGATCATGGATACAAACGCCTGAAATTAGCTTTCTCTGCAGGGTCAAGACCATTACACAGTGTAGAAACACACACACACATCATGTGTAGCTTTTGTGCTTATGGTGATGCCAACTTCAGGCAATTAATTAAATTCATGTTTCTGCTCATAACTGCTGAACCCTTTTTTTTTTTTTTTTTTTTTTAATCACAATATCATACAATAGATTTTAAAACCTCATTGAGGCTTTTGTAATGCCATTTCATGTCCTATAACTGCTATTTTGTGTGACTGAAAATGGACCTTAAAGTATCTGTGCATGTCGATAAATATGATTTAAGCAGTGTCCAGAATAAGCACATGTTTAGACCGTCAGCTTCCTTTTAGTGCTCTCTTCAACACGTAATGATGATGGGATTAAATAGATGTACTATATTTTACAGAGAAAAACTTTATTTATTTATTTATTTTTTGGTGGACCTAAAATGAGTTTTGTGTCTAAACCAAATAATTTAATAACCTCGCTCAGTGTCTCCAGTCTCCAGATCAAATAAACCCAAAATGTTGCAACAATTCAGTCACATTCAAGCGGGTTAAACTCAGAAAAACAAAGTTAGCCCCATGCTTATCAACTGTACAATTGGCTCCAAAATCTTTAGTTTAATGTTTTTTCCAGTATTGCTGTACCATGTACCTCAGCTTTTTACAGACCTGGCTTAGATTTTCTAAAGATGTTTTAAAAAATACAGATGTTTCATGTCTCTTTGTCTTGCTTGCTTTTGTTCTTAACAGTGAATTTTCTCATTCAGGAATGAAGTACAGAAGTGCACACAAACTAAGACTCATATTTGTGCTCTTTATGTCCAGGGCAGAGTCGGAGCGCAACCCTTGGGTGCTCCTAACCTCAACACTGCTGACCCGCTGCCAGACGTCAGAGGTTAGATTAGACCTGGGTCATGAGGTTATTGCCATGGTGAGGTCCCTCTATAAGAGCAAACACAAGCTTCCAGTGCAGGTAATCAGCAAATACCATCCTATAGTTTTTGTTTTCTCTCTTTTTCTTATGATGGTTTCTGCTTAGATGCAATGTTCAGTGATGACGCGTCACTACAATTTTAGTTGCTCTCATTCTCATAAATCTTCAGTCGCGTTGTTCTGCACAGCACATAGTTTACATTTAAATCCTGGATCTAAGCATGGTTTCTTGTAAATACTCGTGTCGTGACTGTAACACAGCCAGGATAATGACATTTACCATTTCAAACCAATGCGGTCGTGACTCCTACTCATTTTCAGTCCACGTTTTATCACAATGCTGGACTAAGCTTGTTTTCATTCAGAGGAACTACGCGGCAGCACCGGCGCTTTGGCCATATCTGAATACACGAGCCTAAAGCTATTAAGCGTGAAACCCATAGCAGTGTGTTAGCATCAGCTCACTGCGTTTTTGCAAAGCATATATGCACCATCCCTTTTTTTGATATCTGACGGCCCCTAATGCTATTCATGCCCTGCTGAGCACCATGCAAGTAGTAAGTCAAATGCCATTCTGTATGTCTAGGGCCATCTGACTGTGATATTAGTTTAGCGCTAATGCTATTCAGTGTGAATTGGCTAGTGTCTGCCTGGCTGTCTAATATTAGTGTGGGAAGGGGGAGGGGGTAGACAAGGAGCCCTTTTACTCTCTCCTGAACAGCTTTAATTTGAATCTGCTGGAATGAAACCGTCAGAGCATGGGGGAGTCAGATTGCATTGTGTTATCCATACATTACCGGATGGGACAGCAAAAGGACCTTGTGTCTGTTTTGTCGATGTGTTTGTGTGTAAATCTGTATTAAGTGCCAGAGCGTCTGTACAGTGTATGCACATCGATTAACCTTCACTGTTCTCATTGTGTCTGCCCCCCTTTTTTTTTTCTTCTTTACTTTTTTCCACAACTAAACTGCCATCTTCGTTCCCTTCTCATTATACTTTTGTTTTCATCACTCGCTTCCCTCATTTCCTTTATCTCCCACTCATTTATCCACTTACCCATCCCCCCCTCCTCCTCAGTGTATACGATATATAGCAAACCTGCTGCTCCAGAACCAGCCGAGCCTCCAGCAACCTGCCCTCAAGCTGATGTCTGAGAGTGGTGACGAGCAGCTGCTGCAGCTGGCTCTGGATCAGATCAACAGCATGAGCGCAGTGAGTGTTAGCCCGCCACATCCATGTTCAGTTTCGAAAACTGTACGGATAAAAGTTTGAAGGCATTTTTGATCATTTCAAGAAACGTTCAGTTGGTTATGTGCTTCAAAGATTGTGCCGTTTTACAGCCTCGCTGATCTTCATCTGATGTTTTATTTTCCTTTTCTCCTTCAACAAAGTGTCAGAGCCCAAAAGTTTTAGTTGAAACTTATAAACCTATATTTACTTTAAGAGCAGCAAATCCTTACAAACTCTTTTATCGTCTGGACATAGAATCACTTGGCCATTTTTAGTTGGTTGATAGAGGTGTATTAAGTAAAAACTGCCCTGGTTCTCATCATTTTTGACTTGTTGTGTTTGGCATGGCTTTTTTTAATTTTTATTTTGTTTTGCTTTTATTTTGCTTTGTTTTGCTTCCAAGCACACTGGCAGTCAGTCCAATGTTTCAGGATCTTTATGCTGGTAGTTTAGCAGCAATCCTATTATTCATCATTTAGTTGCTTTTTCTTTAAGAGAATGGAAACCAAACAAACTAAGGACTGAATTAACATTGATTTTTTTTTTCTTGTGTGCACTGAATACAAATGATTATTTGACTTTAACACGGCATTTGAAAAGTTTTAAATCACCACTTTTATGTACTTAATCTTTACATGCAGGCTCAAATAAGAATGATGTTGAGTGGGAGGAAAAAAGGTCACACTCAAATATTTTGTTGGACTACCTTTAGCTTTGATGACCATACACATTTGCAGTGCAATCCTTCTGAAAGTTATGTAATATCATAATATCATAACATTATTTTCAGTCTAGAGTTATGTTAATATTCCACAAAAAACCTTTATTGATGATGTGAGAGTTAAACTGCTGGATAAAGTCGTCTCCAGTTCATCCCCAAAACTCTCAATGGAGTAAAATTTTGGATCTTCTGGTGTCCATGTATTAAAATATCTGACATTCACAACTAAATTCTACAACATCCATCAATCGCCGTTCCATAACAGGATTCTACAACATAATTATGCAAATAATAAAATAAACCAAAGTCTATCCGCTTTGAAGTTCTTCTCTACTTTTGATAGTCTCTTGTTTTGTGATCAAACAATCAGATAAGGAAGTAGTCTTTGAAGAAAGCCTTGGCCGCTTTCCATGGTTTCTCCAATCAGATAAGCCTCTCAAACCCTGTGGACCTTCTTTTTGTTCCCATATCAGATAATAGAGAGCCTCCCGATTTACAGATAGAGACGCTATTAAATGAAACAATTAAGCTCCTACTGGTGAATTTGGTCTCACGGTGACGAGAGCACGACTCAGCGAGTGTTGGAGGTGGTGAGAGCAGCGACATGTGACTTAGATGTGCAAAAAAATTAAATGCAAGATAAATGGATGTTGCATAACAGAAGATGACAAGTAAAATTACAAATGTAGTAAGCGTGTAAAAATGTAAGAGTTACACAGAGTCTAACACTAAAGTTGTGTGCACGTAGAAGGGTGCACAGTCTGGATAAGGAAATAAAATGGAGAGATGGATAGATGAGTGAAGGATATATGAATGAAGTGTGACTTGTAATGTGTCAGACTGATTTAAAAATGTAATCTAGTCTCTTCTGCCTAAGAGCTGAAGGTATAGAGGCGTGTTCGGAGCGGCACAGAGCAGCATTTATCTGGAGATATGAGTAAAAAGAAACTCAGAAATGATTTTAAATCAAATATATCCAATGACTTTTTGTGGAAATGTGTGCTTTTTGTCTGATGTGAGAACGTTTACTGCTATGTGGGTGGATGTGCTGATGCTTAGTTCTTGTTTTGCTGACAGGCCTTTGCATGCATATTACACCTTAAGGTCTGATGCACGCTCAAAAATTCAGTGAGGACACCACGTCAGGGTACCACTACTTTCTTTTACCCATATTTAAAATGTTTGCACCTGAATAACTTGAAGCTTCCTGTGTAATCATTTTTTTGTATAAGATGACACAAGCCTCTTATCTACCGCTGCTGAATTTAAAGATAATGTTGATAAAGAAACTACTGATACACAGCCAGCTTGATAAGCTGAGCATCTGTGAATTTATTTTCACAGTTCTGTGAATCAGCGTTAGCCCTTATTATGACCCTGTACTGGGATTTGAAACTATTTTCTTACATGATTCAAGTTTTATCTGTCATTTATTCTGCTTCCAGACCCTATATGAATATATGAAATGTGCCTCCCATTTCAGTAACATTAAAATTGGATCTAAAAGTTCAAATGCTGGAACTGTGAATCCAGCTAGACTGTTTGTTTTGGTATTTGGACACAGCTCTGGTTTTTAGGTTGAAGAATCTGGGCGCTGCAGTGGTGCAGAGGACTAATGATAAGCTGCAGGGACGTTTTGTTAGGATGAGTGCTTTTTTGTAATAATTGGTTTGCATAAACTGTTCAGAAAATGTCTTACAGTGAAAGGCAAGTTTGAGATCTTTAACATGCTGGGTTAAATTTGGGGAAGTGGATGGATCTACTCTGATCTGGGTCTGGAGCATCACAGAACGCTGCAAAGCTAAACTGCTCACTGAGTGGCACATTTTTTAGATTTCCGTGGCCCCAAAACAAATTTGACAGGGTTGTGTGTAAAAAAAAAAAAAAATTGTAATATGTCCCCAAGCTGACAAAAGACGACAGCACTCAGAAGCACTTTATCAGATCTACAAATAGCCTGGGCTTGTCAACAGTCACATTGCAGCAACCATTAGCAGATCAGTATCTCAGGAGGATCAGAAATGATTGATTTTAACTCAGCTTGGTCCGCCAGAAATCCAGTGAGTCTAACATGGATGCTTAACTCTTAATTGAGTGTTTTTACCTTTAAGTCAGTTCAAGCGTCTCATTAAGGTTTGCTCTTTTGTAACAAATTGTTTCAAGTCTTTCTAGTTAAATTTATTGTGTGAAAGGTTTCCTAAATGTCACTCATAATTTATTACAACCTTAACAAGCGTGACATCAAATTTGGCCACGATCCACAATGAATTCATCAACACAACGCTTGTGAGTAAGTACATGAAACCCACATGTCAGAGTGATTGGCAGCGTTTATCTTTAAGTACCACATCATACCCTGATGCTGCTCCTTATCTGAAATCGTAAATTACTGTTCCCATTGTTTACCTCATCACCAGCACATTTCTTTTTTTAATACCTTAGATGCCCCTGAGATTATGATTAGAAAAAAAATAATTATTAAGATTAGATTTTAATTAAAATTGTAGTATTAAAAAAACACAAGTAAATGAGGAAAGGTTATGTATTTGGTTGGGGTTGAGAAATGTCGAGATACGAGTTAATTTTGCATTGCTTTTTATTCTGTCTTGCTTTGCCGCTGTTTGGAGGTAACTGGGTCTGCGGAGCTCTGGTGGAGGAGACCACAGTGGGTGTTGAAGAACTAAAGGAGGGAGGAAATGAGTGGGAGTACTGCAGACGATTTGAAAGGGAGACAAACAGATAGTGGAGTGGGTAATGAAGAATGGAATGTGTTCTCGATGCTGAAAAAATGCAGTGCCCGCCTTTTATTTCTCTCCTTTGACAACAGAAACTTTCACAGCTTTAGGGTAATGCCACATGGTGTCTTCTCATTTTCTTCCCTTTCTCTCCTGCTCCTTGTAGTGAAAATGTATGGGCTGTAGAGGAGAGCGCTCAAGGAGGCAGCCAAGTCAAGACGAGGCGTCTAAAGATGAGAAAAAAAAATCCAATAAGAACTACCCATTCAATATGAATGAGCCTTTAGTGCAAAATACAACATACATCCAGTTGCATGTGTACACACACAGTTTGATATATATATATATATATATATATATATATATATAGAGAGAGAGAGAGAGAGAGAGAGAGAGAGAGAGAGAGAGAGA
>JAOWBL010000017.1:8515469-8528563 GCA_028564865.1 Zenarchopterus dispar | reverse complement strand
AAACATGTATATTGTCTATTATGTTTGTATATATATATATATATATATATATATATATATATATATATATATATATATATATATATATATAAATAAAACCTGTGATGGACCTGTTGAGGGTATACCACTGCGTGTTGACTATAAAGAGCTGGACTTCAAACAGACGTCTACAGTGTGAAGGTGTTTATTTGCATGTCAGTTGGCCGTCCTGTTGCACCTAAAGCTGGGTGTGGCGAAGTCAGTTAATGCTTGTCCTTTTCAATAGGACGACTATTGTTGAGTTGGTGGAGGAACTGTTGAAAAGCTGAAGTTTAATTTGATGATGTGCCTCACTGTTTACATCCAAAACAAAGCAGAACAAACGTTCTCTCTGTGGTTTGAAACTGTTACTCATATGCAAGCACCTTCATTCATCTAATCCTGCCATTATCTAAAGGTTTCCTGACACATTTATCTTGATTTATCTTTTCTACACACGTTTGATTTCAGCTGTTATATATTTTAAAATGGCACGCCCTCACAAAGGCTAAGCTACACCAGATTACTACAACACACATTCACACTGAAGCAAACCTTACGATTGCTGCACAGCAAGACAACACACCACCACTTTAGCGTCTGCTAAACCTTCACAAAAGATCAGAGAAAGATTTAGATTTGTCCTACCGGCAACTCTCTCAGAAAGCATTGTGGGTCTTCCAGACTTCAGCTTGACTTTCAGATTCTTCCTGCTATTCATCAGCATTATGAGCTGAGGAAATGACTCACTTCAACAATTTTTCATTTTCTTACAGGCTTCCCTTCCTTTGAGAGCAGATAGATTACTTTAGTTTCACGAGTGCGAGGCAGCCGTTCGAATTAAACCCCTCGCTGCTGACTGGTAGTCAGTATGCACAAACCTCTGAAACTAACATCCACTTGTCCTTTTTCTCTAATTATTAAACAAACCACAAACTTTAGAAGTTAATGAAGACTCTGAGACCTTGATAGATGTTGTCTGAGAGTTCAGACCCCTTTGCCAGCACAGTCATTTGCATGTTGTTCCTTTCCCCCCTTTTTTAAATCCAAAATTGCTCAAATTAGTCCACTAATCTTGCCAAAAATGCTGGAAAGCATATTTGATGGAAATTTTGTATGCCACTTCACAAAAAGGTCCACATGGACAGAACTAGAAAGTAAAAAAGGCACAAGAACAGATGAGTATTAATAGCAGCGGGAGGATGAACATCAGATCCACTTAGAGTAAACTAGAAAACCCAGGTACATCATAATTAAGTAACATGGCACCTCTTTTTGTCTGGCTTTTGTACAGCGATGTGTACGGTTAAATGGAAAGTGGCCGTTACTCTTGGGTTTTATATTTTAAAAAGGTATTCACTCACAATAAGAAAAAAGAAAAATCAATACTCTTAAGCTTTTATGAGTGAAAGAACTTGAGAGACAATGATCCTGAGTTTAGGAGTCACTGTTGTAAACAGCAATCATCAAACACCAACAAAAACGACACAAACTTTTTACAGTGATTTAAATGTCAGTTCGAGTTCAAAACGCAGTGAAACTTCACGTGAAACGATGCTATTTTACATCAGATGTTAAGAGTAAAGCACCAATAGGACAACATGTAAACCGTTAACAAGCGACTCCTTTACATCACTAGAAGTGTTGTTTTGAACTAAATGTTTATCCTTGAGAACACAGACTGGAAATAAGAAAACACGCTCAAGTCTATTGGGAGTCCAGACCCACATTTCGATTAGAGGGAGATCCTCATGAAGGCGTCGTACAAACACGATATTCTCTCTTATCCCTCCTCCCCAGAACATCTCCTCTGAGACCACTGATTTAGCTGGCAACAGGCTAGCTGGGATGTCCACATGCACGCACACAAATGCACACTGAAAACAAACCCCTGGGTGAGTCGAATAAATCCATGCCGGAGGAACAATAGCCAGTCCCTCAGGAGTTGGCGGATGCGTGTGTGTGTGAGATTCAGATGCCATGGGTTACCTTTTACACGAGGAGCTATTAAGGCTAACAGCTAGCTTTAAGGTGTGGATTGTTTGCAGAGTCACACGAGGAGGCATGCAGGCACAAGACCTCGGTGGATGTACAGTACGCCAAGGTCTGGAGTTTCCCTAGCAACAGCATTTACTTTCACACTGTTGCTAATGAATGCAAAGATACACATTTTCTTGACGATACAATTCTCGCACACAGCATATGGCACATAGTTACACACACCCATACACACACACACACACACACAAAGTCACCTGTACTTGCACAAACAATTTGACACTAACAGCTCTGTTAACTAGATTTCTCTCTTCATATACAAGCACACATATGATACACAGAGCTGAAACCAGAGCACTTGAACACACACACACACACACACACACACACACACACACACACACACACACACAGACACTTCAGATGGCAAAGGCATCTCTTAAAATGGACTTTACGGTGTACATCATCTGCCTGCAGCACTTCCACACCTCACACACCTCTTTCTCTGTGTCCTATTAGTCACAGTCCACAAGCAAAAAGTGTAACATTGGCTGCCCTAGTACCCTGATTTTTCAAACTCACAGGGGATATGTGATGCATTCACATACACACACACACACAAGCTCAGGTTGTTCAAAGTGTACTGAACAGGCAGAACAATCATGAGAGAGCAAATGAACGGAACAGAAAACAGAAGTAAAAATCAAGTTTACCTGAATCTTTCTGGAGTCCATATTTGGCTACAGAAGACATCATTGTGAAGTCTTTTTTTTTTTAAAATCTCTACAGACACTCCATTTTCCACATTTGTTTACTTTTAAATTGCATTTTTATATAGATGTGGCTTCAAAAGGTGCTGCTACCACAAACACACACGAATAACAGATTATACAGGACAGAAGAAAATGTTTTTGAGTGAGAAATGTGTCACTTGTCAGAGAAAAGCTAGAACATAGCTGGAGAAAATAGTCTCAAGGCACTTTAACAGAAGGACCGAAGGACTTATTGGTTCGTTTTCCGACATAAATCTTTGCTGTAGTGAGACTGCACCATCTGCAAAGCTACAGACAAACAAGCATGAGCTCGGTCATGTCAGTGCAACAAGCTAAATCAAGTCCATTGGGGATACACAACTCAAGCACATATGCTGATCTACCTCTGCTGGCTTCGACAAAAACAGCATCTCTCTTATTCATGAAGCTAAAAATCATAAATACCTGAAGGTCATCGCCACTATAAGACTCAATTACCATTCATTTATGCACGCAATCCATACCAAACAATGAGTTCAACATGAGCAGACCATTTCCATATGTCTGCTTCTTCTTTTTTTGTGTGTAATTTTAGATTCAATTACACTGGAGTAAGGAAACATAAGATGGAACAAAACAAGAAGCTGATGAGATGATTGATCCAACCTTAACTGATGCAGCTGATCACAGAGCCAAGAAAACAAAGCAATTGTCTGACCCTCGTGGAAGAGCATCGATCCAGAGATAAAGCAGCGGCAGACTACAACAACATGGGGGCCAGTGTGTTTCCTGATGATAAGAGTTATATACACAGCTTCACGTTGCTGTGAGACTGTAAAAACATGCAATCAGACAGATAGATGAGCAGATGAATTGAGGATCTCCACCAAGATATGATATGACCAAACATTGCATCTTCCAATTAAGTCTATAAAGCTGTTTATATAGCTGCCAGATCATATGGATTTTTTCATAAATTCTTTATATGTTCTATGCAGATGAACATTTTACTGCCAAATACTGCAAAGATAAATGAATTCTGCTGGGCTCGAGGCAGGTCAGGAGCCATTCAATCATCAATAATTCATACAACCCTGGGCGTGTATGTATGTGTGTAAAAGAGTAAGGCATTATGAGTGCAACCAAACAAGACCTGATAGACAATGTCATTCTTATTTTTCAGATTTTAACCTCCATTTATTTGAACCAAAAAAAGAGATCAGGGTTAAATCCACTAAACTTAAATACAAAAATAAGGGACTCGAATTTAAATCAATGTCTGAATACAATTTTACACATACATCCAGTGCTGTGGATCAAGATGACAGCATTGTGGAAATGGCAATAGTCTTGATATGGCAAGAGGAGCTTGGTCAAGCCAAGATGCTTTTTGTTTAGGCAACTGTGTAGCCAGCTGGGACTGTCAGAGGTCTATGAAATTAGTGGCTTGGATCTGTGTTGCAGTTTGTCCCGGTCTTAAAGCTAACAGTAAAAAAATAGAAGGGAGACTTCCGAGAGCCATCCCAAATCCTATCTCGCACCCCCTCTCCCGGTCTCACCGTCTTGTTTGCTGCGGCAGGCGCGCTATGCAGAGAAGGGGCCACTTCCACCCTCCCCAACAAAAATCACACAGAAACCAAACCGAGTGGTGTGCGCTATGTGGCGGCTGCCAAAGTAATTTGCTTATGGCCGATGGATTTATTAGAAATCGCGTGTCCCCACTCTGCGGGATCTCTGATCTGGCGGGGCGTTGTCTGTTCACGTGGCCGCACTCATTTCTCAACACTCTGCAATCCTGGTGTAAATCCCACAGTGAGCCCGGGGTTCATCCGGCTCGGAAACAAAGCAGCCAGTCTCACACCAACAGGTCCTTTTGCATGTGTGTGCTTGTGTGCGTGTGTTGCGAGGTCGTTGGTGTACGCTCGAGAGTACGCGTCCGTGCGCCTCGGTCGGCGACGGGGAGGCGGGGGAGGGGGGTGGTGGTAGTGGAGGAGGAGATGATATCAAACGGAATCCCTGATCACTCCTTCCCCCCGTTAACCAAAGACAGCTCTTTGAGAATTCCACTGGCGTCCACCCGCCGTCTCTCTCGGATCATGTCCTCCAGGCTGCGAAAGACCAGAGTGTGCACCCCGCTGCCGGACAGATGCACTTTGAGGAAGTACTGCTGCTCCGCCGAGTGCGCCTCTCCCCCGGCTTTGAACTCTCGCTTCCCAAAGCGGCACCAGGCTGCGAAACTTTCTGAATTGGTCCAGCAAATCTCATCGCTCCTCAGGCCTAGGTGTCCCACCGCGTTCTGCATCACCAGGTCGGGGGGGAGCGGTCTAAATCGGTACCGATTGTTGACTATCCTCCCGTGTCGGCCGCTGCTGATTTCAAGCAGGCTGTCCTTGCGGATTTCTCCCTTGTGCAGATGAATGACCTGGTCGTCGTGCTCGTAGATGGCCCAGTGGGGGGCTTGCGCAGTGTCCACCAGCTCCAGCAGGTCCCCCGGTTTGCACATTGTGAGCAAACTTTTGACCGAGTACGCGTTCAAGTCCTCGTTTTCCCGCAGCTTGGAGAAAATGCATTCCTGGGAGCAGAACGCGGAGTACTCCACCTCGCTGACCGAGAAGGGTCCCTCCTCTGTCGGGCTGTGGTCCTTGGTGAAGCCGCAGTCGGACGGAGTGCGGTCGTCCACCTCCTCCTCTTCGTCAGAGAAGAAGTAGGCGACGCCGACCCGAAGCTCGTCCTTCTCCAGCCCGGACGGATCCCCCGTGGGCAGTTCGCTGTAGTTGAGGTGGGTAATCCGATCCAGTTGATTTCCCATCAATGACCTGGCAAGGCAGAGGCATGGACTGCGGTGTCTGGGGGGGTGAAATGAGACGAAGAGGGTGCCATCGGCTTTAAAAAAAAAAGACACCTTTGACAAGAGAATACAGTTTCACACAAACGCTTGACTACAAGGTGTTCCAAGAAAACACCCATCACCTGTCAGCAGCAGCTATTACTAAGCTCCGAGAGTACACCAGCACGGTCTATGATCATCTGCCCCTTTGCTCCCTTCACACCCATTTTGTCAATCACTGCGTGGGAATTAAGATCTGAGAATCAGATACACAACTGGGGCTGGAGAACTGCTGTCTAAAAGCACTTATGCACTTCACACAAAGGCCAACCTGGTGTCTCTACGCAGCGCAAAACCTGCTGAGTGTGGAGTAAAAGAGAATACCTGTGCGCTCCCCGGGTACGTGGTTATAAATCCCTGCTGTCCATTAGCACAGAGAGCACAACGCGCCTCCGCTCTGCTTCCTCCCCCCTTCTTTTCTCCTTCTTCTCACTCTTTTCCCTGACTTTACGCACCACGGACCGGTCGCAGCGCGAGCTCGTGCTTCCCTCCTCTCAGCGCCAGCTGCGTTTAAGTACCAAGGAGAGCTCCGCCTCGGCGCGCACGCTCCGCCTCCGGCGAGCTTCACTGGAGCACCGCCGCGGCTGCCTTCCCGCCCAGCCAATGGGCACCGCCGAGGAATACGCCCGTCAATCACATGATCCAATTGGGTCCGACGAGGGCGGCCGGCGGCGATAGACGGCTGTTACCGTGGCGTGGTGTTTGTTGTCAGAGCGTGGAATTCTCGTCGTGATCAGTGGATCCCCTTTACATGCTAAAGGCAACATTGCAGCATCACACGGCCCTGCATATTTTACAGCAAGTCCACGAGAGTGGCCCGTGTCCTTGTGACGTTAAAAACATTTCTGCTGTTTCAGGAATACTCTGAAGTGTGCACAGTTACAGTGAGAGCATGACTAGTTGCCATCTTCCTTGTAGCATGTGTAACTCGTAAACTGTTTCTTCATTGTGTATTCACTCTGTGACAAGCGTGTGTGTGTGTGGCTGGTGGAGCGGAGGGTTTGGAGCCAGGTGTGTGTTCCAGGGCACAGAGGTATTAAAGCATAGAAGTCTACAGAGAGATTATTGCAAAGTCTATAATATTTTACTTTGCACTGATGTTGTGTCTTGGAACAAAATATGGCTGAAATGAAATGCATATCAAATTTCAGCCCGTGACTCACTTTTGCATGCATAATATAGTGTAGTGTATACTTATTGTGTTTGCAAGATGAATGTGAGTACACTTCTGCCATCTCTACTCTGCAGTGATGTCTCTGTTTTCATCAGCGCTGCCCACAACAGATAGCCATCTTGCTGTTTAAATCAGACCCTTTCCATGAAGATAATGTTTCCTCTGTATACCTCTGCCTTGGAAATCAGTTCATCTTTTCTTTTTCTTCCTGCATTTTTTAATCTTTTTCTTCTCATGGCATCATCTGGAGAGAGCTGCAGAGATTTGCTCTCTTTTTCTTCTCCCAGATGGTTAGATATAGCAGCTCTTCAGCTGCTGACACAGAGCAGCCCCTCGGTCTTTGTTTCCACTGGTGACAGGCAGAGCCGACCAGTGCTTTTTTTTTTTTTCCTACTAAGAGAGATATGATTGCACTTTTTAAAAACACTTTCACACATACACGAATGACAAAGTGCACAAGCATACATGCACCCATTCCCCCTCCTCCCCATGTGTCTTCCCGTGTATTTATGCTTCCATGCAAGAGCATGAGATTAGAAATCCGATTGATTGCCTTTTACTTACTGTAAAGCTGGGTGGCGTAATTCATTTATGATGTGTGCCGTCCTCTGTGTGTATCCACGTGCTTTAACTTTGAACGAGAGTGAGAGAAACACACTAGCTAGTGAAAAAGATTTTTTTTCATGAGTAATTCTCTCCAAAGCCCCCCCACCCACACACTGTGTCATGGGACCACCAGTAATGGCTTTGGCTGCAGCACCTCCTGCATGTGGTCCCTCCACCTGTAATCTACAATGAGCAGAAATGAGTTTCCTTTGTAGACACCGCCTTCCCTGGGCACCCACATACACTCGCTCTCCTTGTCGTTCATCGTCCCCCACACTTTTTTTCTTACACACATGCACACACACAGACACAGACACACACACAGGCATGTATGCAGCTGCCGTAATAATACGACAGGTTGCAGACAGTACTGGAATAACAGACACGGTGATATTTCACAACCCCAATAATTGGATACGTCTCTATTCCCTAATTACTAACTAAATCATACACGCAGCAGCACAGTGCTATACATATAAAACAGAGTGACACACAAACCCACACTCATTCTGCTGTTGACACATTTATCAATATCTTTGCATCCCTCTGACCCACATGTGAACAGCGAGTTGACTCATTTTCAGAAATGCATGTTTTTTTTGTTTACACATGATAGCACAGAACCCTGTAGCCCGTTGTTGTTATATCCTTGCAGACAGTCACACACGCTGACAATAGTTTTATGAGCAGTGAGACAGAAAGCTTTGAGTATATAAAGGGTCATAAACTCTTGATTCCAGAGAGCTGTTTGTCTGCATGCAAAGCTGCTGTGGCGGAGTGTGTAATGGAACACTGAGGAGAGATTTTCAGCTATAGATGTTTGTTTTGTGTTTAAGCTGTCGTCAAGGACTTGCATTGGCTACATGCTGTATATCATTTGCAATGTTGGCAGCATTGTAGGATCTTATCTTCTTAATCATAACATTCTTTCAAAAACCTCTTTCTTTGGTTCTCTACCACAATAAAAGCACTAAGGCAACAGGAAATAGAACTTAAATCTCTTTTTTATGATGCTCTGTCAATCCCACAAGGGGTGAAATAAATAATCCTTCTGCTTGTATCTTTCTCGGGAGGTCAAAGTCCAGGGTCAGCTACAGAGCAGTGTCACGGAGAAATATTAGTGCACTGGGCTGCAATGCTTTCAGAGATGCTGGAGATGATTGCCCAGTGCAAGAAATTGTTTTCTGATCTATTCGGTGAAGATCCAAAGATAGCAGTCAGCAGAAAAGCCAGGCTGCGTGCCTTCAAAGGTTGCAGCTGCATCAAAAATTGCTCTACAATTACCTCAGTGACACTGATGTCTCATATGCATATAGCTGTGATGATTGTTGCAGAAATGTATTTCTGTACAGTGAATGTGCAAAACAGACTTTAGGGAACGAACATCTTGCAAAGGAAACTTTCCAGATTTCCGTTGCCATGGGTTTTAGTCACAATAGTATTATAAGGAGTTGATACATATTTTTACTCAGATGCAGAACAATATATTAGATTCTTTTTGGAGGCATGAACACTATATGAAAAAAGGAAGATAAGAATTTTGTGAGAAAAGAATGTATAAATGCAATATTTTCCTCAAGCACATAATTTGTGACCATATGTGTGTAGGTGTTGCAGATGATAGACATCTACATCATTATCATAACTGTAATCACAGAGAGGAATCTTCTTAGAAGTGTTATATATAAGATAAAGTCTTTATCATGGTGGGATGGGAGAGTAATTAGGCTAAGGGTCATGTTCAACTTTATAACTTGCAATCATTAAATAAAATCTAATAGCATCACTGGTACAGCTGGTACATGAATAAAAATTACACATTTTAAACATTTATTGAACCACTATATTTTAACAGGGAACACATTTCCTTTTTAATAATAAAAAAACAGGTCTCTGCTGAACATGAATGAATATTCCTGAATTTCTCAAAATCCCACATGATTTTTGCTGGGACTACACTAAGGGTTAATATATGTGCACGGAGCAAACCACCGCTAACTCCTGCAGACCACGCAACCTGTGTTGTGCAGGCACTTCATACTCTTTGGAAAGGGCAGATTCATTACTCCTGAACATGGTGAGAAGTTTTCCAACAGCCTCAACCCTCCAGTACCAGCCTGTCAAATCTAATTATCAGGTCTCCTAATTTATCTGCATTTTAAAATGTTGTGGAAAAGGTACATATTTTCTGATACTGAAAAAGAAAAAAAACTTGCAAAATCCTAAGAGCAAGAGTGTAAGAAATGTATTATGTTGTGGGTAAGCTGCAATGTTCCGCATCTTATCAGATTGGAACAGCCACCTGGAGGTAACCAAGATGTTGCTGTATCAGAGTTGGCATTAATAGCAGCAGCTCTGTGTGGGTCCAGGAAAGGTAGCACTGCAGACAAATGTGCATTAGACTGCTTATTGGGCTAGAATTACTAGTCACTCTAATCTCCAAAGCATCTTATCTTATAGAAGTGTAACATTCTGTTAGGTTTTTTTCTTAAATATTATATTATAGATCTATTATAGATCCAGAAAACTATTTCAGAAAAGTAATCATCGTATCACACTTTTATGTCCAACTATCTCTGTTTTATTCATAAGATTGTACTTTGAGGTTCTGCTCTGCAGGAAATATTTTGCTTGTGTATTTTGATCTATTTTTGCACAAATTATCAGTTTGGGAGGATGCTGATTTTTTGTGTCTGTGGCATGTAGTTTTTTTTTCTTTCTTTTTTTTAACACAATGTCATTAAGAAAGTACACGGCCCAGACCAAAAATAAATAAACTAACAAATAAAAGTCACCATCCGAATTTACTAAGCAAACAGGCAAAAACCTCATAGTGATTTTAAGAAGTTTCTCAATCCTCAAACAACTTTGAAATGAAAAATATGTTATTCTGTTTCAGGAGGTTAAATTTCTTGGTTAAACAAACTTGAATTAAACAAAATAACTCAGTAAAACACATAATTAAAACCCGGAGGGATAGTGGTGAACCACCAGCTTCAAGGAAGAAATGTGGTTGGAAAAACATCTTGAACGATTGTGATCAAAGATCACTTTAACATTTGGTGAAATCCAGTTAAAGAAAATCAACAGTTATGCTAAATATTGAAGAACGGGTCTCTCCCAGTGCACTGAACCGACTGTTTTGGGAGTAAGCGGTTCAGCTTTCTCGGTAGCCTTACTTTTGGACTGAATTAGTTGAAAAAGGACATGTAATCTGTTGAGTTCAGATTGAATCAGTTAAAGACTGATGTTCACATCAGCGTAAGAAGTGCAGCAGATGAAGTGATGCGCCCATCGTGTCTGGTTCCTGCTGAGCAAGTCTGAGAGGGATTGAGGTTCACCTGTGTGAATAACATAAGCTTATTGAAATGACACAGGGCGATGCATCCTGCCATCAAAGCAAAAGGTGGTGCGGCAAAATATGAGACTGAATGTGACTCTTCTTCTTCTTGTGGCCAGGCAATTTAAATTTTTGTGGCACTAGTGGTGTTTACTGAAATTATGCATCCGGGAAAGTAGGGCAGAGAGAGGTGATAAAGACTTGCAGCAAAGAGCTGCTGTTTGAGATTTGAACTCGGGCTGGCTGGATGAGGACTTTAAGTCTCTGTATGAAGCGGCGCTCGACCAGGTAAGCTGTCTTGCACCCTAGCGAGGTGGTATATTAGATATTTTGAAGGAATCAGCTAAAAAAAACTACAAAAAGCCAGACACTGGAAGAGCAGAAGCACCTCACAAGTTCTTTTGTCTTTAGTCTAAGCCTATATAAATAAAATGATTGGCCCATATACTTCACAATGACACAGTGTAACCTCACTCAGAATTAAGTTGTATATACAAATATAAAACCTTCATATGGTCAGCCACATGTCCTCTGATGCTGAGTGTGCTTAACAGAGAAAAATGCTTTTAGCTGAAGTTCAGGGGCAGGACCACACATCAGCTCACTTCTTCATATTACACATCTATAAAAGCCCACCTGAACTGCACACCTGTTTGATCTTGATTTGCACCTCCCCCTCTCCCTTTTTTTCTACCTCTCTTTTCTCTCCTATAATTATGCATTTGCAAGCCTGAGGGCTGCTGCTGGTCTCCAATGAAGGCTTCCGTTCACAGCCGTTTGCCTTACTTTTCATCAACATCATGCATAAAACACATTTAATAAACAATCGTGCACATCTCTTTGATGGCTGTTTGTGAATTGGGCCTTGGGGGATTGTTATGTTGCAGGGCGGTAAGGCCGAGTGGAAGCGCACTGCACCCCATTGTAATAGTCATAATAATATGCCATTATGTCACATTAGCTAGGATCTGATAAAATGTGCTGTTAACAGCGGTCATTTAGGCTAAAAAAAAGGAAAAAAAAGGCTTTGCAGTCAGTTGCATGTGTTTGTCTCAGAAGGAAAATTGACTCTGATGTAATGAAGGTAACATTTGAATGGAGAATTTTACAATGTTGCTGTGAATCTCAAATGGGATATAGATAGCTATATCCTATCAGTTGTTGTGTTTATCAGTGGCTAAGCAGGACACATGCTGCATATGTCCTTGTTTTATGTGGGGCAAGGCTTGGCTGAAGTTTTATTTATCAGCAGACTTCTCGGGCTTGAATTTCTGATACAGTACATCAGCCTTCAGTAACTCATACTGTGTTTTAACTGCAGTCTTGCTTTTGTATTAATATTTTAAAGTCTATGTCCCTCGTGTTTCTCTGTTTCTCCGTCTCAGCTGAGGTGAACTTGCTGGGAATGGATGTCCCAGTAAATTCACGCCAAAATCTGTGTATTACTCCGGGAAAACAAATAAATAAATAAAAACCAAGAGCTCCATCTCACAGTCGGCAGACTTCAGCTGGGATATCAAATATTAAAGTTCATGGCAAGGCAGAAAACGTATGGCTGGCATAGACGGGTCGCCTGGAGAAAGAGTGTTTTCCCTAAACCAAACATAGTAGTGCAGGTGAGGTTTTCAAAACTGCATTCAAAGAAACCTTCTGCTTGAATAGACTTCTGCATTCAGCGTTGTTGACACAAGAAGTTCATGGTTGACTCATTGAGTCGAGTCCACTATGAACTCCTTGATTTGATAACGTATTTAAGAGTTAAACGCAAGGATATCTGTCTAACACTTGGCTGATATTGGATCAAGCAATGGGACGAGGATCTCAAACGCAGCACCTAATCAACAGCAGAATGGCTGCAAAAGCAAAGACACGAGTTTTTGTAAAGGATCAGTAAAAATCCAGACCTCAACCTATTTGAAATCCTCTGGTGGAGCCATAATAATTACCATACAGGAGACAATTAGCTGAATTTCTTGGTGCAAAGAGAAATATTTAGAAGCTACTGAATTATTGGATTTACCTAGTTTGTCCACACATGTTGCTGATTTTGCGTTTTGGCTTGTTTTTTAATTGAATATATAATGATACAGTACAACATGTCTATGTTGTTCCTCTGAAGCTGCATTTACAGAATTTGGAGAACCAGATCATTAATTTTCTTATTTATCATTATGCCTGTTTTTTTTATTACCACTCTTAGATGCTTGAAACCATAGAAAAGTGGTATAATTTCTTTTTCACTTGATGTGAGTTTCACACGATATTGAACCAACATAACTGCAGCATGCATGAACAGATAAATGACATTCCTGCTGGAAA
>JAOWBL010000017.1:8470594-8515369 GCA_028564865.1 Zenarchopterus dispar | reverse complement strand
GGGCTAAACACATAACAGTGACTAAACAAACCTTTCAAACTGAGAATAGGGGCAAACCAAAAACTGAGTCCATGACATTTACCTTGTGTATTGCAGATACACACTTAAGTTATGCCATTGAAACTTTCTAAAAGTTCCGTTTTTATTGTCAGGTCACCTGCAAACATGCATGAATCACTTGTGTTTGTCTTTTATGGTTTTCCAGCAGTGACTTTTGTTTTATTTAGTCACAAAATAATGATTTAAGAAGACTTAACTCTTTGCTATCATCAGCTTTTAAGTGGAAGTGCTGTCCTCCAGACAGTAATGAAAATAAGGTCTGGTTTTATTATAAAGAGTTTAAACTTGAAACAAAAATGTCAATGGGCTAAATATTGTTATGGCATGAAGACTAATTAAAATAAATAACTAATTAATAAACAACAAAGCTGATACTATGCCTTGCCTGCCCCCTTCTGGAACACATTGGAGTCAATGGTGGAGGATATTTAAAGGATGTGGGATTAGCTGGAGACTCACAAACCCACAGACCAGTCCTTGGGTTTATTAGTAGGATAAAGTTGATGTTTTGGAATAGCCGCGTCAAAGTCCTGACCTTAATCCAAAAGAAATGTTGAGAAAGGATCAGAAGTAAGCAGCTCATGAGAGGAATTCCACCATTTTCTCAAAAGCTGCTATGACTGCATGTGCTGGTCTAATCAGCAATTACCAAAAATGTTTAATTTTATGTATTGTAACACAGAGTGGTGATAACATATAGTTAAACTGTGTGGAGAAGAGAGTAGACCCTGAGGTTCTGCTGTTTGGGTATGCCTTCACTGAGGACCAAACTCTGAATGGCCCGAAACAACGGACAGTCAAAAGCCTTTTCCAAGCCCACAGATCACATGCACACTAGGTAAGCAAACCCCCATGGCCCCTCCAAGGTCTTAGTGAGGGTAAAAAGCTGGTCTACAACCTATGCTTTTCTGTCTTAAAAAGGTGGACTATCACCAGAGGAGAGGAATGATGTCCGAAGAGCCAGTTTTGGCAACTGAGAGTCTAAATACTCGGTCCCTCGCCTTCAGCACAACCCATGTGATCCTTGCTGCAAGTGGGCTGCAACTGTTTTATTCTATTTTATTCTAAAATTCCTGCCATTGATCTGGGAAATTATCAGAAGATTCAGTTTTATGTTAATATGAAAAAAATCTTACACTCCATTGAGAAAAAAAACAGAGTCCTTTCTCATTGAAGACTTTTTTTTTTTTCTTTGTGCTACGGCCAAAAATCCAACGTTCAGACATCATAGGGAACGCTTGCTACTGCACTGGCTTTTTTTTTTTCCCTTGTTAATAACAGACTGTCAGCATGCTTCAGAAAAGCTGAACTGAAGATAATTGTAACTCTGTGGTAGAATAAAAATAGAAGCTTATTCCATATTACACACTCATCCACCACCCCATGTGCCATGCACTGCAAAAACTAATTTCCAAGTAAGAAAGAACAACTTGTTTCAAGAAAATTTGAAGACTATTTCAGAAAAAAATTTGTACCTTAGTGATAAAGATACTTTTGTATTAAATGAAAAAATTTGAGCTAAATTCATGGAATATTATACTTATTTCTAGAGGGGCTGTTTTTACAGTGTACTTGCTTCACATGGGAACATTTTCCACCATAGATAGTGAACTTGAGGTGTGTATTTCTGAATGCACATTCATTAAAACTATGTGCATTTAGCGCCTGATTAAATAAGAGAAAATCCCATCAGAAGATTTCTGTTCAACCTTCTGATGGAGGTGCAGATTATTTGCTAATCTACGGCCAGGAGCAGTGGAAATTGCTTTTCTTTTGACACGTCACCCTTCCGTAAATTACAGGCAAATGACAGCTCCTAGTTAAGCTTTGTAATCGTTGACAGAATCTGGTTTTCAAACCGCTGAGTGGGCTTTTTCCGTCGGCAGGGCCCGCCATCCAATTAGCCCCTTGTCGAGACCAATCGCGACTTCAGAAATGATTGAGTTTTGCGTGACCAGGCTGTAAGTCAGAGTGTAGGGCGGAATATGTGATTACCAAAGCAGCGGCTGTTTCTAGAGCAACACAACGCATTTACCGAGCCTGCTCTCGGTGTCATGGGGGATATCTTAGTGAAACACTGGAGAGAGAACATGCTCACGAGGAAAAAAAAACGACTTTCTGTCAGGTTTTTTTCTTCTTTGAATTAAGTTATTTGTGAATGGTGCGGCATGCTAGATGATTTATATCAACAAGGTCTGATGTCTTCTGAAATTACCATTTAAAGGGAAATTATATCATTCTGAACTGGTTTCGAACTGTTAAACTGAAGGAGCCATAAATGAGTAATTATGTAAAAAAAAAAAAAAAAAAGATGTAAAGACAGCAAAATCATTGAGAAATTTATCATTTCTGTCTATTTCTTTTTTTTGCTTCTCTTTTCATTATGCACTTTAAGTATTTTTTTTTTTTTTTATAAACTGCAGTCATGATCTAAGACATAATATCCAGAGCAGCATGCCCAGCAGCTAGAAGCACCTCTTTTTTGCGGTGAGTGGATTCCAGGATGAACAGATGTGCCCAGGTTCCCTGCTCACACTGCAGAACAGGAAGCACGACCCATAAAGGTGACAAATTATCACATGCATGTCCTCGCTCAGGAAACTTTGTCAAGTACTGGATGTGGAAGCTCGTTACATCCCCAAAACATATATCACTTAGCTTGAGAGGGACACATCGTTCGTGTGCACAAGATTGCTGCAAGTTAAGTGTGAAAATTAGATTCACATTAAATGAAACATGAAAAAGAGGCGCTGGGGAGGAAATGGCACAAATCCAGACACGGATACTGGACACATATCGTTGATTTAGGGTTGCTATGTTGCATTATAAAAGCACAAGTAGCAAAGATGCGAGCTGCAGACAGTTACAAACGAGTAGCTGAAGATGCTGAAATGCAATCGTCAGCTTCTGCAGCCATTAAGCAAGAAAAGCCATGTGTGAAAAAATGGGTTGGGAAGTCTATATCAATGCATCAAAGTTGTAACATTTTCTTTTAACATATATTGTCAGATGCAGTAAAAGAGGGAAATCTCATTTCCAGTACTTATACCCATGAATAAAACATTTCATATTACAACTGTTAAAGCTGCTGTATGGAAGATTTACACTTGTGTATACATATATAAATATATACATTTCTCAGTTTTACAACACTTTCAAAAGCTCAATGACATTATTCTTGATATAAACGGCCCTTAGTTCTGCAAGTAGATTGAATATCAGAGGGACCAAGGACATCCTCGTCACACGCCACGGTTAACCTCAAACGCTTTACAATTTCCCAGGTGAAAAAAAGTAACTTATTTATATTATGGTATGCCATACTGACAGCTTTTACAAACTGTAATCTACTGAATGAAAGGCTGTGTCGAAGACTAAGAACTCAATAAAGTTATTATCCTCAGCTAGAAATTTGTACAATTTTGTTGATACCCTCCCATTAAAGAAAAAAAAACACATCAAAACTTTAAACTGACAAAAGTAAAAAATAAATAATTTACCTACGAATGAAAATAAGACATTGCCTTTAAATTATGGTTCAACAGAATAATTTCAAAACAAAAACTAACAAAGCTGGCCTTGAGAAATTAGTTGGCATCCTCAACTCAAAGTTGGACAACCTTTTGCAGATGAGCGATTGACTCCTGCACCTGCAGTCAGGTGTTCGGACTCACTCCTCACGAGCAAACTCCTCCAGCTGTTTTTCTTCAGTGGAAAGAATCAACTAATTTAACCACAGATTTATCACTCTTAATAAGAAGTGAGAAGTTCATTTATTTCTCTTTTAATTGTAAATTTTTGACAAATGCATTGCTTTCTACTGCTCCCACATCGTTTTACAGGGGTGGGTCTATCAGGACTTAGTCTGGTATACAAAGCAACTGCATTACTGTTAACTGCCCCAGTTTGTTAGATTGAAAAGTAGTTTAAGTGTTAAATCAGAACCGGGAGATCTCAAAAGCAATTTGTTATGTTTTTCCACACGTGTTAGGAACATGATGGCTCTGCAGTCAAACAAGCTTGTCACAGTACGTCCCTGTGTGCTCTGCCGTCCTTTAACTTTGTGCTTCAGTGGCTCCCTGAGTGGCGCAGGGCAGTGGGATGGATTGTATTTCAAACGCTGCACAGTTAAGCAATGACCCTGAGAGCATTGTTCAACCACACAAAGAGAGAAGAATTGATGAGGTTGATGAGGTAGATTTAACCCTGCTATGTTTAAATCATAACTGATGGTTGCAGCTGTTTTTGTGCAGAAAAGAGACAGAGGTCCGAGCAAGACTGTTCTCGAAAAGAGAAGAGTACTTTTTAATTAAGATTCACCAGCAAATGTGTATATGTGTGTGTAAAAGAAAAAAAACCAAAAGTGTTTACAATTACTGGCTAAGACAGATGCAGCAAACATGCATAAAAATATAAAACGTCACTTCTGGCGTCCTTCCCTCCATCAAGCGCCCTCGATCCAATGTGCTGTTGGTACACAAACGCAAACTCAATCTGCTTCTAATGACTGTTTTATTGACAAGACGAGGGGCTATTCGCTCGCACAGGCCTGCAACAACTACAGACCAAATCAGTCGCAGAAACAGGAGAAAAGACACCGAGCAAGCCAGAAATGGAGAGCCAGTGGGAAAGCGTTGGAGCTTTATTTACGCTCCACTGAAAAATACTCTGGAGTAAATAATGAACTTTCTGGCCAAAACAAAGCAGTTATCTTTGATTTGGATGCTGAATACAATGCGGACTTCATATCATGACACAGATGAGGGAAAAAAGGGGCAATTTTACCAAGGATGTTAAGCAATGTATTAAACTCTGCTTCCGTTTAGCGCCGTCAAAATAGACAATTCAATTTTAACAGCATAAATTAAAAGGAACATGCATATCACAGCTGATAATGAAGTCAATTGTAAGGAAATATTTTAAGGCTTTTTCAAAGCATCTCAAGAAATAATCAGGTTTGTCGGAGTAAAGAGACTGCAGGTACAAAAGATTTGGTCTGTTCTTACTCATGGCTGAAAAATAGCTTTTAAATACGTGTTAGCCTGCCAATCTAAAAAATAAAATATGTGTGACCTAAGTCTGTTTGAAGCATTGGTTGTGCTCCTCTTTAAAAATTAACTGCATGTATACACATGGTGCAGTTTTTAGAGATTAAGATGGGGGAGTATAGGAGTAATTGTGACGCGATGCCCACAGTGTGCTGTTTCCACACTGCCAGTTCAAATCCAATTTTTTTTTTTACATATCCGACCAGAAACCGATCTTTCTTACTGACCGTTTACATTATATATTGCAAGTGATCAGCGGATCCCGGTGTCCTCGCTGATACTCGTTAAGCCACACGGTTGCTATGGTAACCGACATATAGAAAACATGTAAAAAGAAAAAGAAAAAAAAAGTGAAGGGGGGTATTAGCTTTGCTTTGCTACCTTCAAAAATGTTTATGTGGAGCTGTGGTGCAAATTTTTTGAAAGTTGCATGAAAGTGTGCTACTTTATATGAGGCAGCTGTCTCCCATGGGACGTCAGAACATGCGGGTGCAAAGCCCACGCAGGTTAGCTGTAAGCTTATCCTCCATCGCTTCCATCTCGCAGTCCTGTTTGAGTGACCAGACCATTCAGATTAAGATGCATCTGCTCAAATCCGACTGGAATCCCATTTAAAACCCTCTCTGTCTGTGGTTTGAATCCAGTTTGGAAAAATAGCATTTCACATGCTTGTTGGCTATTCAGGCTGTCAAAAACTCCATTTCAGATACAATCTGCATATGCTTAAAACTGGATTTGGGCTGGCAGTGTGAACATAACCTTAAATACAAAACCTCAGATGATGCTATATCATCCCATAATCTCAACAGAAATCACATGAAAACCTGTTGTCTTATTCATGGTTTACATCCCACAGTTCTGGAAATGTTTTATCAAGCTTCCCTGCCATGAGACCTACCGAGATCTTCCACTTACAGGTCCAGTACACAAGCAAATACGTTTTTGTCCTTAAAAGCCTGGCAGCTGTATTTTGTATGAACCGCAGTGTTTCGCCCCTTTGCAGCAAGGTAAAGTGCTTGCACTAATCAAATCTGGAAGAAATAAAAGCTCGAATGACCTTTTCCAAGTGTGCACCTGAAAGAAATGGCTTCCTTTTTGTTCAACTTCTCAGTTCAACAAAGCAGAACTGCACCACTTTGGTGCTTTGAGCATAATAAGACTCTTCTTTTTGAACACTGGATAATTATTAGATTACGCCCAGACCAATCATTGCACATGCAATTTCAGATTGGAACATAATACGTGATGTATCTGGGGTACCGTGTGTTAACGCAACATATAATTGGGTATCATCTGTACTGCAATGGAAATCAATGCCATGGCTTTGTATATTCTGTGAATTAGAAGAGCATTAGAGAAGAAGGCATCTGCAAACATAACAGAAAACGACTTAAAATCATAGGATATAAAGCTATTGAACGCAATGTCACTGACACGAATATTAGAAAAGCACCGACTGCCATTTTCTGGACTCCATTTATGATTTTTGTCAAATTCTGACCTCATGATTCTGATTTTTTTTAGACCTCAGACACAAAGCATACAAATTATTGTTATTATTATTATTATTATTATTACAATTTTAGCTTGTAAATGAAACCGCTAGCCTCTCACATTGGTATTTAGATGCTTTGATGATAACTTTATTCTCTTGATGGAATCCTAGATGCTAATTCCTCCACATAGACCGTTTCTCATCTCAGTATTGCGACTTATTTATTTCACTATGTATGTACGTTTTCAGAATGAGTAAACAGTGATTATCATCCTTAAGAACAATTACTGAGTTTACTTCAGCTACAGTGACAAGATTAAATCTTCGTGATATGGTGGTTAAAACGAGCATCAAAACAAACAATAACAAGACCTAACATCCGCCACTGACTTCACCTATAAACAGTTACTCTGCGAGGTGCTTATACCCTTAAAACATGTTATTTGCTCTTTTCCCTTTTTACACGACAGCTTTGTTTTAACCTTACTGATACAAAATCCCAGTGTTTTGTGTTGGCCACTCCCAAAACAAGTGAAGTGTGTTTAAATTTTGAATTACAAAAGAAGCATTTGTCCATATGACTTTTATTTTGACACAGGACTTCTAGTACTTTTATTTTGAAGCCAGTCAAATGCTACATATATAATGCATAACAGCAATGTTACAAATAAGTTACTATTTAGATGTGTGTGTCAACTAAAGCATGTCTTGAGCTCTTTAAAAAAGTGCAACAGAAAGTCATTAAAAAAAAAAAAAGATTTCAGTTTTCATATCAAAAGAAACTGGTAATGCCAACACTGGAAACTAAAGTGAGTTTTAAACTATCTGAGAACTGCTAAAAAGAAACAAAAAAGTTTGACCTCGGAGATCAAAAAAAAAAAAAGAAAGAAAAAAGAAATAGTCTGTTCTGTGTATCTGTAAGATAAATGAGTACCCTTTGACTTTCTGAAATAATGAGATGCATTACAGAAGCTCTTTATTAAAATCAGTGTGTTGCGGCTTGGGGACAATGCAGTGAATTAAAAACACATTTTGCTGTCTTGGAAAGGCAAGTGAAGTGGAAAAGGTCACCACACAAAATCAACAAAGTAGTTTACTGCAGATCAAGATATATCACTCCTGCTGTAGATGCTTCAACCAAGCTTTACCTGCTTTTGGTTTTCACCAGCGATGGAGTGGTACTCTGTCCAGGGTGTACAACCAGCTTTTTGTGGGTAAAGATAATGAATAGATGAGATAAGGATCATCCATCCCTATTATCTATAGCCTCTTAGTCCTATTTAGGGTCACAAGAATCTGTTGGAACTTATTCTAGCTTTCTTCAGGTGAAACACAGGAGTACACCCTGGGCAAGCCGCCAGTTGAGCAACGACTAAACTCCAGTCAAAACACCTGCTGTCGTTCCCGTTTTGCACTTTCCTGAAGATGCCCCCCAAAATGTCCTTGTAGTGATGTATTCTGGTGGCTGCATCCAAGTCCTCTGCAACAGAACAGAAGATACTGATAAACTAGCTCATAAACTAGTGCTACACATCTGAGGTAAACATATCAAAGTGTCTGTCTGTTTGTCACAGAGAGTGATGGAAAGTGCACATGTGCACGGGCATGTGTGTCACTTCTACAGCGGCTGGAGACAATGAAGTTGCTGACTCGTGCTGAATAGACCTTCTGAATCTGCTTTCATACCCTTCCTCCACCTCCTCTTCCTCTTTGTCTCATTTTGTACGTGCGCCGTTCCAAGAGGGGATCACTGATCGAGGACGTGCGCTTCTTTCTCTACATGCGCTAACATGTGTGAGATAAACAGAATGGAAAAGACGCCAGAGTATTTTCATCTTTGGTTCTTTACGTGGCATTCAGCCTGAGCAAATAAAGCCGTTGTGCATGCTGTTGTCTGTGTAAGTTTGCGTGGGTATTTGTCATGTTTTGTAATAGCAAGGGGATCACAATTTCTTCTCAAGAGCTTCCCTGTCTCTCCTCTATTGTTGGCTCATGTTGAAACCCACTGGCAGAGGTGCCAGCAGAGCCGCTTTCTACTGTATGTCTTTGTGTGGAAACCAACATCTTGCAATGGTCGATTACGCTTAAGTACACGGCATGCAACATGTTTTTCTACCACAGACATCAGCTTTAATGCCCCTTGTGAATGATTTCGACTCTAAAAGTGCAGAATAAAGTAGAACAACTGCATTCTTCTCAAAATATCACTGTGTTCTTTGTACTTGGTGAGGTCGTCTCTCTCTTACAAGCATTCAGTCTGGGTGTATCTACTTTCAAAGGCCAGAACACGTTGAAAAAGCTGTCTTGAGAGTTTAAAGCAATTATTGGAAGTAAAAAAAAAATTACACGTGAGCCCACGCCCACATTTACATTTAAAAATGAATTAATGAATGTTACACGTCGTCTTAGCATGGAGATCAGCACAGAATAAAAGCCACCCTTTTCCCTTGTATTTGCTGGATGCTGCTCATCGCGTCGGCTTCACAGCAGCAGTGCTGAGAGGCTGACTTAGTTCAAGAGGAATGACAGCATGCATTTATCACAAGTCTCTGCACATTAGCATAAAAGCGTGTGCCCAGCAGCCAGCACTTGCTCCTGGGGCACCTCAGTTGTTGTTGTGCATTGAGTGAAGGCATTATCACTACCCTGACTTGGCGCTCTGACACAGGTTAGGGCTAATCATCCCCTGTGGGAGAATCAATAGCTAGTGCAATTCAGTTGGAAGGAGTAAGAGGGAGAGAAGAAAGCAAAGAAAGCAGAGGTAGATAAAAAGGTAATACCACAGGAAGGTGTTTAAGTGCACTAGCAGTTTTGATGCGTAACCTCATTCATAAAAAAAACCCTACTGCTGGTAATTTAGCACATATATTCCTATATTGACTCTTGCTTCTTCAGATAGCTTTTTATTTAGATGTTTTGCAATATCAGCATCTAGAGAGCTATGATCATAATGATGCAGATGAAAACAAATGCATTTTCTTAAAGCCTCTCTGTGCAGCAATAACAACCCTGACCACATGGGAGAATATAGATCCTGTGCCAGTATTGACAGAGCCACTGTCTACTAAGAGTGGAGATGGGTTGGCACATCTTGTAATACCATTTTTGTCCCATGAATGATGCACTTCAGGAACTGCCACTTGTACTTTGATGTTATATGCTGCCCCCATGTCATAGCAGCTGGTATTGCTGTATAGACTGGCTTTATTCTACCTCTTTTTCCATCCATCCTTTTTCCCGTTGAATCCATTTCTGGGTCACGGGGGTCTGCTGGGGCCAATCCCAGCCCATCACAGGTGAGAGGCAGGAGTACACCCTGGACAGGTCGCCTGTCCATCGCAGTTCTACCTCTTTTTTACTAGTTAAGTTTGGCAAGTCTCCAAAAAGTGCATTTCTACAACACTCCCCAACCCTTTCGAAAAGGCAACTGTCTTGTCTAAATTTTTTGCTCTTAGACTTACACTTGCTATTTTGGGTGCTTTTTGCACTGACATGCAGTGAACTATGAATACCCACAACAGTCTACTCTTAGGGCATCAAAAGGTGAGTGTGGAGCAATGCACTTAAGTCACACAAGAGAATGTGTGATTCAATGTGTCCAAAAGGGGAGAAAAAAACATAATCATCCTTTTTTTAAATTTAATTAGTTTGTTTTGTAGCTATAGGAGTCTTTATTTGCTAGTTTACCCAGCCATTCTAATTCTTTTTGTCTTGGACACAAAGATTCGGTCTGATTTACCTTGATTTTACTTTGATTTTTCAAAGACAAATCCAGAAGAATCCAGAGTAGTATCCAATGATGTGCAGAGTTGTTTCTTGGTCGCTTGGTGCAGTGATCAAGAAAGAAACTGCCATTGGACACAATGTGACATGGGCCAAGTGAAGATTAGACTAGTATTAACCAAAACAAACAAACAAAAACCACCTAAGATGGTATGTTGTGTGGTAACGTTGGTGAATGACTGTTATTGGTTTTGCAGGAAAAAAAATATTGATCCAGGGTGTTACAAACAATTTTGCAGTAATGGCTCTTGGACGCTCCTGTATGAGTCATCGCATAAAACCCACCTCTGCACGGGTTGCGATTGGTTTAGTTGTTCTGTACCAGTGGAAATGAATGAGAGCAGTTGCAGACTCATTTCATGAGAGACAATTTTCACAAAGTGAAATGGTATGGTTGGGGAGACTATTTAATGACTGTGCTCAGACAGGATATGATGCAGAGAGAGAAAGAGAGAGAGATGAGGAAGACACACAGCAAAGGACCACAGACCAGGACTCAAACCTGGGCCAGGTGCAGGAGGACTCTAGTCTCTGTCTATGGTGAGCTGGCTTAACCAGGTGGGTTGAAAAATCATGGGTTTAGTTTACACAAGGGATGCTGGGACCATGTCCGCAGCATCTTTTCTGAAATAGCCTTTTTGCTCACCCTCTTTTCAAACAACAATTTATCAAATATAATCTGAAAAACACTATCATCTATAAATCATTTTGGGTTAAACTATGTGGGTGAGTAATCACATATCGCTAGAAGACAAGATTACTTGCATATTATGTCTTATTGGTTTCGTTGGCTTTACGTTGCACATGTACAGTGTGTAGTGCAATTTCTTACCACCGCATTTGACGTTGGAGGCACATAATGTGTTAAAATGACCTGCCTGATCTCCATAAAGCAAGAAAGTTCCTTTTCACCAAAGCTACAGTGAAGTTAGATAATTAATCTGAATAGTCTACCAGTGCTGATTTTATATCAAGGCCCTTGTGTAGCTGTGGTGACAAGAAGGTATTATGTCTGCATGCTCCTGACTGTTGTTATTTTTTTGGAGAAAGAAATTTAGCTTCAGAGAAACTTGAAGCTAAATACGAGTGGTGCAGAGGGTGGTTGAGAACCTCTCCTCCGAGACAAGAGTATGATTAATTCAGTTAAGACTTGTAAGTGTTCACTGTGTGTCAGGGTGGTGGGAGTATTACACCTGCCAGGCAGGATGGTACTCGCTTAGACAAAGTAAGTACAGTTACGCCATTATCCACAAGAAATTTCCCTGGCTGTAAAAGAGTCCAACATCAGGATTAAAAGCCACTACACAATATGAAACATGTTAAAACTGCAGACCGTGCAGAAAACTAGACTTGGATCTGTGTTTGCTAAGGCTGCAAGCACTGACAATGCCAGTGATTAAAAGCTTATTTCAACAATAGTATCATTAACGGTAAGCCCCTGATATATTTAAAGCTGCTGAGACTCTTCCATTAAGCAAGGAGCACTTGACTCACACAACTGACATTTTTATCACTCTGTCACCAACACAACCATTTTTTTAAGTCAGAAAATTAAAGAGTAGCACAATACAGCAACAGCAAAATAGTCACACCAGCCAGGAGCAAAGGAAGAAATGCATATAAACCTGTTAAACTGTTATAACTCATTCCCATGCATGGTGGTCAGAGTCTTGCAGCCTTTTCAGATAGAAGGCATCATGCTGTGAGTGCAATTGTCATGCTAACATACATAAACATTTGAGCAATCCTGTCACAATAAACAAACACAAAGCACTGGAGAGCCAAGCTCTACAGTTATCCTCCAGGCTCTTCTCTGCAAACAGTGGGGTGAAAAAATGGCTTGTGAGTGACGGGTTGTCAAGATTGCAAGGCATGAGCCTGAAATGGTAGGAGACCAGGGAGGCAGGAGTAATAATAAAGTCCTTTGTTTTAATCTGAAAGTGCTGCCAAGGCAGGCTGTCAAAGAGCCAAGATCCAAAAATATGAAACGGGCAACATGTGGAGCTGAAGAACCGTGAGCCAAATGATGGGCAGAAAGACAAAAGGACTAGCAGGAGAAGTAGGAAAGACGGGACAGTGTGCACAAGGGCGGGTAAAACAATCAGGGAGGTACCAGCACGGTAACATCAGCAGCTCTGAGGACCCTGCATGTCCAGAAATGTCACTTTAAGAAAACGTTGCACATTAAGCAAGGTGCTGAGCAAGCACTGGTCCGTGAAGATTTGAGAGTGAGAACGGGTTGTTTGTTTGCATTCGCAGCCAACAGCAGAGCATTTGCTGTGCTTTGCTCAAAGCTAAGATCTTTTATTTACTGTTGGAGTCGAGAGAAGTGGCTTTAGCAATAAAATAACTGGGGCCAAACTGCAACGCAAGTGCTTGTTTAGAATTTAGGAGGCCAGATATATGCTGCAGATCTATTTACCAGACAGGGGGAAACACTTATCTGGCTTTGACGTTACGAACGGCTGATAACTTGAATGGAAAGTCTTTTCTCCTCTTTTACGGTTCCCTTAACTTTAAAAGGCAGGCGGATTCTCACGAGATTTGTGGGATCGCAGTCATGGGAAAATATATTCTGACAGGCTCACAGACATCTATTTGTGACCGAAACACAAAAGATAGAAGCAATAAGTATCCCAGACAGGCGGCGCTGGATTGGTTTACTGTGTCGCCGTCACCTTTGGCACCTCCTGACCTTCTTAGAGCTTCATTGCTTTGACTCATTAAAAAGCAATTCGGACAGAGATGCTTCGTCCAATCAGAAAAATATATCTGATTTGAATATATCACATCAATGTAAAGGGAATGCTGTTAGCTCCAAGTCGTGAAAAACAGTGGAGTGTTTACCTTCCTGTTTCACTTTTATGTGATACAGGACAATGCTGAAGCTGGAGCTAATTAGCAAAATACTTTTACTGCCAAAGTCGTGTGAGGAGGTGGTCTGTACCAAGTCTAACAGATGGTACAGATCAGAAAAGCAAAGTGACAGAAATGATGCACAACAGTGGACCAATCCCAGCCCTTTCGGTCTGTGTCAGGACGATGTGTTGTCAGAAGATTACAGAGGTGCAGCTCGGGCAAATGCAGATGCTCTGCAGAGGGGAGCTCACATCGACGCAGAGGCTCTGTGTCCTAAAGGCGTCGATTCAACGGAGAAGCACAAGACAGACTTTCAAATGTTCAAATTTAAAGCAGAAGTATAAATATACTTACAATGTACAAAACCAGTTTTGCACTTCATAGCTAGATTTAACATCCATGACGACAGTATGAAGATGAGTTTTCATGTACCTCGAGGCAAAAATGTGGAACATCACAAATTTATGAATAACAAGGAACTTTTTGAGTAAAATCTGCATTTCTTTCAAATCTGTTTCCTCAGGGTATTGATTTTTATTTTTATTTTTTGTAACTGGCTACGCTGTTACCTTCAGTCCTGCCTTCCAGTCGCTAACATTTGGGCCCTCGAGTCCTGAAACCTGACACAAATGTACCAGGTGGTTCTTTGCAACAAACCATCTGGCACATCAGGTTATGGTTCTCCAGACACCGCAGGGGGCACCAAAATATGTCGATTTTGCAAAAACAGAAGAAAAAAAAAATCTCCTTTAAACTCTAAGACACTTTTTAATAGTACATCTGCTGTGGCAATTTTAGACTCAATTAAAGAAAGAAAAACCATTATCATCAAATGTCATTTGGCTGCTTCCATTTCAGTATTTGTGATAATGACTCGCTGTTCCAACGACTTAAAAAAAAAAGTGAACAGAATTCATTGTTAGTGTTACACCTGTGCTTTGATGTGATAAAGACCGATGAATATTGGCCTCCAAACAGCCCTCCGCTCCAACCCCATCCCCCGTTTCTGCAGCGAATATGCAAATATAACAAGCTAAATGAAAATGCTTCAGATAAATTTAGCATGTAAATAAGGGGAACACACTTTGAAATAAAAATCTGAGAAATTTACATAGTACAACACCCTTATTTTTTTCCCCTTTTGAGCCTGATGATAGCCACTCAAGAGCTTCGACAATGCCGTAATCATGTTTTGATTCAGACACTCAGAAGTGAACCTGGGAAAGCTGTAACTTACAACATTCAAGTGGAAAGAAATGAAAGCGTTCAGGATCATGACAATCAAATCGAGCTTGATAGGCAAACTATTTAACAAGAGAGAAGTTGAGGCTTGCCGTCCTTCACAGGTGTGTCGCATCAGCAGCTAATGAACAATCAGATGTGTCCAGGTGTGGCGTTAACTTCAGCAGAAGTCCTCTAACAGTACATACCTCACCTTGACACCGTCTGTTACACAATATGGATGATGACCTTTTGTATGAGTTCATTATTTATTGGTGTATTCTTAATAATGGCAGTTAGATTGTCCCGTTTCATTGAGTGTGTCATTTTTTAAAAAATCTGCTGAGCTGCAAAGCTCAAACTTCACATCAGAGAGTCGTTTCTCCCACAGCTGCTTGTGAATTCTATGAAACGCATAAATGTAATCTTTTATAGGCCATAATACGGGCTTTTTAAATGAGTTTCTTCAACTCTCTCTGCGTTTTATTCGTTAAAGTGCACATTATATTCTTTCAAAGGTTCACAGTTTTACTTCAGGGGTCTACTAAAATGCTATAACATTCCTTTTCTGATGCTGTGCATTATACATTGATGCTGCAATTCTTCTCACTTTCTGAGCAGCTCTCACAAAGCAAGTCAAAAAGAAAAGAAAAAAGTACTTTACTTTGCTTATTTCTTTGAGGCCCCTGCACTGAAAGGCTCTGGCTTCTCTGACCGAACAGCCCATTGATAAAAAGCTAAAAAAAAAAATGTTGCAAAGTAGTTCTTTGTTCTTTGTTTGAGATGTGTGAAACTAGTTATCAGTAAGGCCTTGTGGGACTTTGTTTCCTGGTGATGTCATTAAATAAAAGAGGAGCAGACTCGATGACAAACGAGGCATTTGAGGCCGTTCCAACTGTGGGAGAGAATAACTGCCCTTGATGTGGACTTGGAGCTTTGTAACTCTGTGGACCTTTGTGATAAGGTTATATGACACAGCGAGATAGGAGGAAGACCCAGGAGGCTTTTTTTTTTTTTTCATGACCTCTTCAATAAATTTCCCACTTACACACCATGTGGGCGTTTGCCTTTCAAGGCCTGATCTTTACCAAAAGCCTGAGGGTATTACGCTGTAACTTAACTACTTCTGGTTTCCTTTACTGTTTATATACCAGCACTATGATCATTTGGAGCGATATCACTAGTTTACCTATCTAAATCTGTAAGTATCACAGGATCTTATATTTTCATTCTGCAGGATTTATGGAGATATCTCCTAGTTTGATTTTGGGATTGATGTTCCTGCACCCTAATCCAGCCACAATGTGCTCCATGTAGTTGCATCTACCTGCATCTTACTGGTATCTTATCCTGAGATGTGCCCCTATATTTTGTGTCTGGGTTTTACTGCTCTCACATTCTTGTTCATTTTGACTCCAGGACCATCCTGCCTGTTTCTTCAGTTTTGCATGTTCACATGTGGACAAAGGGGTGTCCCAGTTCTTTTCTGTGTTAGAAAAGTATGAGCTTGAGACTGCAGACTCAATATAGGAGGAAAAGAAAAACGTAAATCTTTTAATTGTAAAATAATAACAATAATTTCACTGAATCATAGTCCTCTTCATGTAAAAAAAAAAAAACACTAGTTGCACGTAGATGTTTTGTTTCCAATCAAGTTAATAATGTTCAGCAATGCTGATGTCTATCCGCTGTGCTGTAGACAAGTAAAATAAAATATCAATAGCCCATCTAAGTGATATGGCCACTGCAGAGGAAGAAAAAGCTGGTCCTTTTTTTCTGAAAGTCATTGGAGACTACTGATGATTTATAGCATTCCTGAAAGCGTGTCCCATTTCATAGGAATAGTTTTCCAAACACTACACCTTATCGAGAGTATCGGGAGAAGGGGAAGAGGACGGCTACAAGACAGAATTAGGATTGGTCCTGAAGGATCCAGGTGCATCCAAGGACATCTTTGTATCTGGGCCTGAAGGCAGCATTGCAAGCTTCCAGAAATGCATAAACCCCCTCTGGAAAATCAAAGAGTGATGTTTTTGATTATTGTCACATTATGTAGACATTTGGTTATGTATCCTGCAGCAAACTCAGCACCCCCGTCCACACTGATGTGCTGATTGACAGTGGCAGCTTGTCTGAACACTTTTCAATCTGTGCATTCAGAACAGTCCTGGAGTGCTGACACCACCCCCTCTGACTGGGTTTAATCTGCTTCACTGATAACTTGGCTTGTTTTGTTTTTTATAAACCAACAACTTGTAAACTGGACATAGCTTAATGGTGCTATGTCCAGGTGCTCTGAATGCCTGTTTGCTGGTTAAGTAAACCTGTTATATCGCCGTTTCTCTGCTGTTTGTAAAAACCCTCAAACTTAGGATAAATGTGACATTGCTGTTTTCAGGTTGATCAAAGTAACTAGTAATAAAGCTTCTTAAGACTTGGCCAGTTATTCTCTTTTAAAAAAGATCTTGGGCAGCGATCATTTTATCAATCAAACAAAACAATCAACATATTCACCAAACCATAAATGTCTATTTGCACCAAATTCATTTATCTGGAATGAAGCCCAGAAAACTCCCTGAGAGCAAATACAGTTATACACAAATACATATGATCAAGGTTTCAAAAACACAGAGAGTAAAACCATCGTTCATCTCCATTTCTACCAACCATTTACCTGCTTTCATGCAAAGTTTTTAAACAAAAGGAAATAATATCTGGCAAACAGAAAATTAGACCCAAATTTCTGCAGTGCATTTGTAACTTTTTCTTAACTGTCTTTTTTTGTCTTTCTTTTGTTCCAGTAAAGTCAGCCTTTTGCAGCCTCTAGTCTCTTGTTGCAGACCAGAGGCTTGTGTTTGTTTGATACAAGATGTGAATGCTGTACAGGCATTTACAGCATGTGTCAAAGTGTCTCTAAGCAGGACAGTGAGATGTGGGTTGTCCACATTGTCCCGGCCACTAATATCGCTGGTCCCAATCCCGAATAAGACAGGAGGGTTGTGTCTCAAAGGGCATTTTCCAAACCAGTATGATGGAAAAGCTAAAAGATGTTGCCTGTCTTTAACAGATCAGTCGCTGACCTGTTAAAGACACTATACATAAACCAAACCTGATAGTTAGTGTGCCAGCGTTTTCAGATCTTCTCATCTGCGTGGATTTTATGCTGCATCCCATTCACAGAAAGAACCCACTGAGTCTGTTTACACAGCTTCACCTTTATATCACCAGACCGTTATTAATTTTGTCAAAATGTTTTCTTTACCACTGAACATCTGTGTTCCTGCACGGTTCACGGACTGTGAAGCAGCCCTGATACAAAAGTGACACGGTGTATAAATCTGAAATATAACATTTGATCAAACTGTAGTGAAATTGTCGAGGTTTGGGTTTCAAACTTGGATCTGCACTTCCCTGGATTCTCCTGGAGAAAAAAAATCTCCATATTTGAAGCAGATGGGATGAACAGTTGTTGAGAAATGTAAAGAACACATAAATTCAAAGTTTTCATTTGGAAACATTTGGTAAAATAATGGAGCTGCCATCCAGGAGAAAAGGAAATTGCCAAAGAGATTTCTGGATGTGTGGTGACAAACAAAAGATGAGAGAAGACAGGAACAGATGAGCCGCTGCGGTCTCCTCTAAAGAGAAAAGCCAGCGAAGAAAATCAAAGAGAATTTAAAGAGTTTATTTCCAGAACAACAAAAATGATCAAGTATGGTGATTTATAAATGTTTTAATTTAACTTCCATGGCCTTTCTAGTCTCGGTCAAAATTAACACATGACTTGCTTTAACTGTTTCTAAATGATAAAAAAAACAAAAATTTGGATTCCTTATATCGTGAAATAATTAGATTAAGTGAGTTAATTAGATAATTTAATTAAATCTGAATTTGCTGCTCTGACCTCCCATCTACCAACTTCTCCTTGCACATGCACCATGTCGTCATTTCTAATTAAGTGTGTTAAAACACCATATCTGCCTTCTAAACCTAGAACTGACACCAATATAACATATAATGAATTTGTCCATCCTTTCCTTTATCTTGTTTTGAAGCAGTTATCAATTGAACAAATCCCTCAATCTAAAAAATAAGCAGAAAAAAAATTGCATTCAGTAACATCACCGTTTATGCTTTTGACTCACACATGCAGGTGACATGACGGAGCAAAACATCTGAATGTAAATGCTAATAAATGGTTCACAAATGAGAGTGAAGACCTGGTGGTAATCCTTGTTTGGCTGCCTCAAAGCAAAACAGTCTGGCTCTCACAAGCTGGCATTTATATTTTTGTCAATATTGAAAAAAGAAATGCTAAAATCAACGTGATAAAGCCACACTGAGCCGTGGAATTACTGTGCATAACGCCACAGGAAGCCTTGATGGGAACTGGTATTTGATGTGTTCGTGTACCAGTAGATCTATCTGTGTGTGTATATATATGTGTGTGTGTGTGTGAGTGTGTGTGTGTGTGTACAGTTGGTAGCCTATGATATCGGTAATATCCATAATCATCCCCATATTACTCTTCCTCACCCTAGTCAATATTACTTACTGTGAAAAGTCTCTTCAGAGCACTTTTAATCAATCAGTCGTACTTTATTTGTATATCACATTTCATGCAACTCAATGAAGCACAAAAATATATATTTTTAAAAAGTATTAAAAGCAATATCTCCCAACCCCTGACCCAACCCTACTGGTGTAGTGTCGGGTCAAAGTTCATCGTCTCTTTGGACCAACAGCCTGTCGAGTCAGCACCTTTCCATGAAAGCATGTTTAATAATCCTGCTCAATGATTTTTGTTTGTGTAAACTTTAAGTGCATAGGGAGACAAGTATATTGAAAATAACTGTGTTTAAGTAGACAACAGCTTACTTTGTTAAATGTAATAAAAACCTCTCAACTAGTGTTAGAGTATCTAAACCTCAACAGACATCAATATTAAATGTCTTGAATGTTAACTTTTGTTAGAGGTTTTCAGGAAGGAAAAGCAGCTGTGATTATTGCTGAGGACATAATGAACTAGTGATCATTTTTGAGTACACATAAATCGGAAAATGATTATTTTCAGCTTTTCCTGCCTTGGCAAGAAAGAACACACGGGATGCATTTTCTGTCTTTTATTTTATTTTTAACCCATGGTCCAACTTTATATTTCTTGAGTAATTTTCCCATCAATCAGAAAAAATAACAATTATCACATTCCTTTGCCCTTCATGGGGAAAAAATAAATAATAAATAATAATAACAGCAATGAAAAACACACTTCAACATGAGGCGTCATTTCTTTTGACACAGAAGGGTTTTTTGTTGTTGTTGTTTTTGCTTCTTAGTTTACACGATATTTAGAAAAAATAGATAATATGATGTCGATCATGGTCGGATGATGTTGATTACCTGATATGATCACTTAATCAACATTGTGGGATTTTTAGATTGCACAGTATGTAAGAACTCTGTAGTTGAAATGTCACTTTGGTGCAAAACAAACAAAAAAAAAAAAGCCAGGAGAGGGGTCCTGAAACACCATCCCACGGAAAAATATTGATTTCTCAGCAAATGACAAGCTCTAATTTTAAATACTTTCTCTGTACTGTATTATGAATTGTTTCTTTCAGCCTTGAATTGTCGTCAAACTTTGTAAATTACTGTCAAAATCAGTGTTTTATTTCATCTGGTTTAGACTAGGCCCTGCGATGGACTGGCGACCTGTCCAGGGTGTACCCTGCCTCTCGCCTGGGATAGGCTCCAGCAGACCCCCGTGACCCAGAAATGGAACAACGGGTTTAGAAAATGGATGGATGGATGGTTTAGACTATTGCAATATTTTTTTTTAAAACAGTTTAATGGTCTACAAGCAGTCCAGAACGCTGCTGCAAGGCTCCTAGCAAACACAAGAATGAGATAACACATAACCCCTGTTTTAATCTCTTTGCGCTAGATCTTAGAATCCATTTTCAAATTCTGATTCTCACTTTCAAAGACTTATGCGGTCAAGCTCCACTTACGTCTCAGGCCTTTTAGATCTCCACACCATTTCTTACACTCTGAGGTCATCCAGGTGGTGCCAACACACACAGAGTTGCCTGCTTCTTTACGTTGCCTTGACTCATTTGAATCTTTTTAAAAGCAGCTTAAGACCTTCTTGTTTAGACCAGCTTTTAATTAGTCTCAGACTTGGTAGTATGCTCTGTATGTTCTTTCTTGTGATTTTCATGTTTTATGTTCTTTTATACTTCCTCTGTTTTATGATTGTGTCTTATCTATTTTATGTGTGGCTGTGTGGCTTTCAACCGGTGAAAAGCGCTATATAAATAAACTTTACTTCCCTACTTTCCTGTCTTGTTTTTAAACTTGAAATCCTGTGTTCAAACTGGATAAGGAAGTCAACAGAATAAAAGTTAACGGTTTAAATCTCTTAAAAACTCCATATGCTGCATGCACAATTCTGCGGTGACTCAGCCATCCCACATCCCTCTCCCATCCAGGGCAGACTTCATTATTTTGTTGCATTTTGCTGTTATGCCACATGCATGCTGTGGATTGACATTTATAATCTTTTTGATTATGTTCTTCAATGGTTGGAAGAAATCTAGAGATGTAAGAAACCTTTGCCGCTAGCCACTGCATCAAACAAAAGGTCGACTCACAGCCAGGATACTCGTTGTTTTGAACATGTCTCATTAGAAAAGACTAGTCATGGCTGAGTAAATAACTTATTTGAGCTGACATTTGTGCATCCACAACATAAGTGATCCATGTGTATATTAACTTCGAAAGAACTGCCCAAGTCTCCCATTAAAAGTTATGACAGTGGTATCATTTCTACTTTCAAGTAAAATACATGACAACCAAATTACATCAGATAACAGGGAAAGGGAGAGAGAGGCAACAGATGCGCTCAATATGAAGAGACAAGATCCGATATTCCCTGGAGGAAACAAAAATCCTGCTCCACTTATCTTACACTAACACCTTTAAGCTCCTTGAGTGAGGAGACAAACAAAATGTCTGCCGCTCAAGTGACAGTATTGATAAGCATGCCTAAGCCCAGCTACTCACTTACAAAAATCAGGACCCGCTGTAATAGCCTGAAATGTTAAGCACGGTGACACAGCCTTCACTTCGGGGAGTTTTGTGAGAAGCGATGTTTGCAGGAGTTCTTGCCCATCATCTGTCTTCATTTGATTATCCTGACAGCCAGAGTGAGACTTGTTTTGTTAGGACACAGAGGACTGAGGCTTGCAGACTTCCAGGCACCGCAGCAGGAGGATGTGTTGTTTGCTGAGGTAATTCTGTGTCATATCAAAGCTGAAGCATCACGAAGCTAATGCAATCCAAGTAACAAGCAGCCTTTGATGCCACATTTGATGGCAAACAGATGTTCTGTGGATGATAGTGCTCTGCTTTGTATGGGTACAATTCTGCGTATGCGTTCCCGTGTGCGTGCGTCCACAATTTTTCACTAAAAGCCTAACACTTTCTGTCTTCTCTCTTTGTATGTGAGTGTAAGTGCTGCTGCAAAACACGAAGGGAAAGTCAGAAATGTAAGATCAAAGGTAAAAGAAAGAGGGACGGAAGATGAAAGAGGGCAATAAGGCTGAAATGAGGGGGCTTCAGCATTGCTTTCTGCCTCTGCAACGAAATACGATCAATTTTTGGCTTCAGCGTCCCTTCATCCATCTGTGAAACAACATTAAGATTGTGCTCCGCGCATCTATTTAAATAGCCGGAGTGAATTCAAACTGTGTTCAACAATGTCAGAGTGTGTTTACACATCTGATTAAACTGCAACTCTGTCAAATTTGAGGATAAAAGCGAGGGCCTGATCATGATAAACCTTTTATCTGTTCAAAATGAGTTGCCCTCAAGGTCTATGATAAAGATGAGATGGCCTTGGCTTTACAAATTGCCTGTATCAAAGTGTTCTTGAGGCATGTTCCCTGTGAATGCTCCAGTGTTGGGTCAGGTATCTACACAAGTGGTACAAAATGGCTTTGTAAGGACTTCATAAGGCGGATTTTATTCTTTATGTTCTCAACTGTATCTTTATTCAAACTCATTTACTCCCTCTGTGGATGAGAGGATGTTTTACTTTATGACAGTCAGGATCATTGACAGCTTCAGTCAGACAAGTGGTCAGTGCCAGAACAATGCTTTTTAAAAGATTGATTAAATCTTTAACTGAGAACCTATTTAAACTGTCAAAACTGGGGTAAAACAGAAAAAAAACATCATAATCTATATTTTCCAAAACTTAGATTTTTTTTAAATGTTGTATATAACACAACTAAACAGCAACTAAAACAAGTAGCATGACAATATAAAGCAATGACATTTGGCAGGCAAATAACCTTTTTTTTTTTTTTTCAAATTGATAATTAATCTATTTGAAAAACTTTGAACACTGTGATGAAACGGTGACCTGTCCAGAATGCACCTCCGCCTTTTAACTGAAGACACTGGGATACTGGGATAGGCATCAGCAGACGCTTCAGCCACCAGAATAAGAGAAAGCAGTTATAGAAGATGTATGGATGGAAATGGAAAAAATCACTGCGAAGACACCAAGACCTTTTTCTCCCATTTTGTCCTTTGTCAATACTTTTTGAAGTAGCAATTCACCTTTTCCTTCTGGTAACTGATTGAGCCCAGAGAGGGGCTGATGTCACAATAGAAAGATTAGAATAAAGTCTGACTACATGACACAGGCAACAATCAGGTAAAAAGCTATTTATCAACTCTTTTCAGAGCAAGCAACAAAAGAGCAGCATTCAGTTTCCAGCTGCAGGCTCTTCCTCTTCAAGCCCAACAGACTAAACCATCAGCAGGATAGAATAACTATCTGATCACATATAACTAAGATATGGATTGTTTCTCAAGAATAAGTACCCTAAATGTGGACTTGCCCACCTTTTACTTCATACTTAGTCATTTTAACCTGGGAGACCATAGAGGATGGAAGAGTACTCAAGGAATCATGGATCAACTACCAGGTACCCATAACTCTGACAACGTCAGGGGAAATTTCTTAATAAGTTATGTCTTGATAAATCAACAAGTATGAATTGAGGAGAACTACATTCTTCGTGAAAATGTCTTAAAACTTCACTGCTTTCCACAACAACAGTAACATTTTTGAAATCACCAAAGGAAATGTGTAAAAAGCTTGAGGATAACTTATAAATTGTATTTCCTCACTTGAGTCTTGCTGCTATGACAAAAAGTTAATGAGTGACCAAACAAAGTTGCAATATTACAGGGGGTCGGGGGGCTTAAAGAGGACCAGTATGTGAAAATAAAAAGGAAAGGTCATATGCAGCTTGAGCAACATTCTCCTTTCTGAAATCAGCTCCAGCAGCTGAAGGGCATCCTCCTCAGCAGGGTACTGGCCCTCCTTATCACTTTCCACAGTTTCAGTTTCCTCATTCACACAGCCGGTTTGTTCTGCTTTTTTAGAGCCTTTCTTTGTCCTCACTATGCTGTTTGAGAAGCATAAAAGCATAGTGAACAAAGCAAATTGAGCCTCTGTTGAATTTTGGAGGGTGGCAACAGAGACAAAATGAGGATAAAGGGAAATCAGGAAAGGTCTGGAGACATACATATATATATATATATATATGTGTGGTCAGTAACCACAATGGCCAGAGTTACAGTACCAGCCATGTCATGAATTCCTTATTCAGCCCCTCAGCGAACCTTGTTGCCTTGCCTGGTGTCTCCCTCCTGCAGCTGCAGAAACGCCACAAACACCAGCAGCAATTGTAAATCACACAGTAGCACTGTTATCTGAGTCCTGGCTGCTAATAAAATTGCACAGACTTAAAGAAGATATGTATTATCTTTCTGCAAAAACACAGAAGGTCCTTAGATTCTTCCAGAAATACCCTCTGCTCTCTCCTTTTCTTTCTCTCGGGATGGAATTTGTGTTAACCCCGGTCCTGGTTCTCCTGTAGTTCACAATAATTTCATTTGGCCTGTCCACTTTCAAGAGTATTGTTCCATTGACATGCCACAGAGCAGTCCACCAGTGTCCACCACTCCCACACCTTACAACAGCACATCAACTGAGTATTTCCGAAGATCACGGGAGTCTGAACTGAACCCAAAGTCAGAGATCTACAGAGTGGAGACTAGTGATCCCCCTCCATGGTGGTGCACTTGTGCTTATGACCACCAAGTCAAACATCTACTTCTCCAGTCTCTTTAGACAGTAATCCAGGTAGTTGTTTATTTCTGGAGGTTCTCATATTGCAGTGTCACCTTTATTGAGAAATCAAAGAGTACGAGCTTCACTGTGACAAAATTGTGGTATTTTGGTCAAACATCTCCACTTTGGTCTTTTCTGTCCAAAAGACATTGTTCCAGAAGTACTGTGGTTTGTGCAGATGCAATTTTGCACACCTAAGATGTTCTGATGTGCTCTTTTTTTAGGGATTTTTTTGTTCAAATTTTACTTTCATGTTTCGACATACTTCTGAGATGTCATGTTTGGCTTTTTTTGTTTGTTTGTTCCAATTTCTCTGAGCATTGTGAGGTCTGACCTTGAGGTAAACTTGCTGTGGAATCTGTTCAGACAGTCTTGACTGTTTTTCACTTGTAAGTAATTTTTCTAACCGCAGAATGATCGATCCAAAATGATTCAAAACTGGTCTTCTGGCTCAACTCAAGCCGATGCTCCACAGCAGCTGTTTTTTCTGTTTCACTGCTGATGTCTTTCCTTCTGGACATCTTTTACTCAGACAAGCTGACTTTTGACTTTGTGAATGCTCCAGATTTCAACATTTTGGGGTTCACAGAAGTTGTCACAATTGCTGATCATTACCTAACCAAGTACATTTGATTAAAAACACCATTAAACTTTGAAATGTAGTAGAATAGTATTTAATTATCCCACTTTTCTTCCATTTTGCTTAAAGAATGACGCTGTGTTATAAGTCATGTGTTGTTCTTCACCTGAGGTTTTGTCTATCTAAAGTGAAGTGGCCCCTGGTGAGGACCAGAGGATTTCTTTAGCAACATTCTGATGAGTAAAACTATACCTCATTGACAGCCATTCTTCCCTACATTATGTATACAATAGGCTTCCTAAAGTAATGATAATGGTGATAATCAGAGTACAATACTTTGTAGTTTTAGACAGGAAAATTGTGTTTTAACTAACCCCTCACCTCGTTCCATCCTACAGCCTGGAGTGAAAGCAAGTGGAAAAGTTAAAGAGAGTAATTACTCTCTAATCAGGCCTTAGATGGCACAAAGATGAAGAGTTCCTTTAAAAATACTTGACAGCCCTGAGTGCTGGAGAGAAAAGGAAACTGGCTCTTTGATAAGCTATTTGTGTGACTGTATGAACCAATAAAAAAAATTTAAAAAATCGTAAGATCTCACTGAAGAAAGCAGCACATAATTAGGGAACTTTTATGAAGTGTTATTACGGGAAATTCTGTAAAGAAATGTTTGTTCTCACTGTAATTTCTGGGATGTTTAATATGATTGCAGCCATCGTTGTTCTGGATCCATCCATGTGTGTGTGTTTTCTGCTTCACTTGAGAACACAGTCAAGGTGAACTTTAGATTCATATTAAACTTATAAAGTGCTGCAAGATGAGACTTATGGGTCGCTGCAGCGAGTTAAACATGTAATGCTGTCCCGTCTCTCAATTTATATCACTTTCACGAAGAGAATGGTACGGAGCTCAATAATGACAATATGCAAAACCCCCAAGAATCTAATTTCTCCTCTATCCATCTGAATTACAATGCCATCATTATTATTCTAACGCTGGAATTATACACTCCATCAGCTGGAATAAGCGGTTTCCTCAGACGAGCTGGCACTGTGTGCGTATATTACCCTTTCTGAAACTCTGTGTTCACGTGTGCGACTGCTTGTGTGTTTATTGTGAAGAGGAAACACACAAATACAATCTTTCACACTTCCGAATGTGCTTTCTCACATTAAAAGCTTCATTTTTCTGATCCACGGTAATTATACCAAAGTTAGTGCCTGTGTCAAAATCGCAACTTTCTCAAAAAATTGTAATTGCCAAATGTGTAATGTGACACGGCAAAAAGCCGAATGCATTAAATGTGACGGATTCTCCTTTGGGAGCGGCAGCGCGCTCGGATGCTGCAACATACTTTCAACATGCTTTTTTTCTGTCTGCGACCAGCTGTGTTTGCATAAGGACACTGCCTGCTGTTGTCAACCTGTCCTCATATCAGCTTTGCATGTGTAGTCACAAAAAAACAGCTGTGTCATAAATCCAAAAACTGATAAAAGAAGAGGTGTTCAGATAATGTCTAAACAGTGAGCAGGTAACACTAAGACCAATAATCTAATGCATGTTCTCATTATTTATAGCATCTTGCATTTTCCTAAAATAACTTTTAAAAAATGTACTTCTGTTGACATCAAGGTGCTGATATCAGACACGGCTGAGAGATGCATCTTATAAGTTGTTGGGAAAGTTAGAGTTATCTTCAAGTTGCTGATGTCAAACTCAGGATGACAAGAAAACTCAAGGAAGTTTTAGTTCACTCAGCTGAGAAATATTGTAGCTGACAATGTGCTGTAAAAGTCAAATATCTTCTTTTAACCCTTCTCTGTTTGAAGAGAGTTCATTAAATACAATTCCAATGATTAAAAAATGTTGGGACACTCTGTATAATGCAGTGATTTGCAAATTTCATAAACCCATATATTTTATTCACGATAAAATATAAAAAAATTAATTAAATGGGATAATGCAATGTACACATGCTTTTGCAATGGATGCAATATGTGGTTTAACATGGTCTTGCTGAGAGATGCAAGACCTTCCCTAAAGTCTCTATGTACTTGTCAGCATTGATGTTTCCTTTTCAGAAGTGCAAGCTACTAAATCCACAGGCATCCACGCCTCCTCATACCATTAAAGATTCAGCCGAGCTCTCATGACAAGCCTGACAGTCCCTCTTCTCCTCCTCCTTTGGTCCAGAGGAAGCGGCATTCCTGGCTTACAAAAAGAATTTCACATTTTGATTTGAGCAGTCGCAGGACTGTTTTCCACTTTGCTTCGGTCCATTTTAAATGAACCGAGGCCACATGTGTCCAGTTGTAGCTTTGTGTCATGTTCCAAGAGGTTTCTCCAAATGATCAGAAGCTTTTGATGATATTATGTACCGTAGGTGATGAGATATTCAAAAGTCTCCACAAACCAAATTAGTTATAAGATGTTCCTAATAAAATGTTCAATTTTTAACATTTGTTACTTCTTCTACTCACTATTTTGAATAAAGTAAGGGTTTATGAGATTAGTAAAACCATTAAATTCTGTTTTCATTGACATTTGACACAACATCTCAACTGTTGTGTAATTGTAAATGTAATTGTAGAATGACATGTTGCCCTTTACTCCCACCAACATTGATCCCTACATGATACAGCTCAATAATCCAATAATGAATGAGAATAAATGAGTAAGCTTTGAGGGAGTTGATTTTGTTGCTTAGTATTAAAGGAGCACTATAACTAAAAATATCGCTGCTGGGGAGGGGTGGGAGTTGGGGGTGGGAGTGGGGGGCTGTGTTTCATTTGCTTTCAGACACAAAACCCAATTATTTAACAGTTTGCAAAACAGCTAGAGAAAGAAAATGTGACTATACAGACTTCATTCGTGCTAAGCAGCATAATTCAGAACCTCTTGCCTTTTCTTCAGTTTCTGCTGCTCCTCTAATCCACCTCTTCATTCTTGGTTCTGTATCCAAACTGCTCACAGAGCTGCAGGACTTTCCACATATGACGCTCCTCCATATGGAAGTGCACACATCAAACCACGTCCAGATTTCTCACCCACTGGTATCCCACCACAGCGAGCAAAGATATGAAGATGAATTGTGGAGCTGCCTGTAAGAGCCAGCGACGCTTAATGACCCACTCCTGCAACGGTGCCTGTTGCTTGAACTCTGCAACTCTTCCCACAGGTTTCCCCACCAGCTGAAAACTGCTGATGGCTGCTGCCCCATATGGAAGCGTCTTGTTCAAGTACGATCAAGTCAGGAAGCCCTTTTTAAGGAGCGTTTATGCAGTTTTATTGCAGATATCTGCATCCTCCACTGTGTCGCTCATTGAGGCCTGCAGTTCCTCCATTTCTTTGCTGTCACAGTTTCCTGTCATCTGTTTTCCCAGATTTGCTGCTTTCCCGAATGAGTGCTTTGATGGATTGTGGCGCTCATTTGTGCCAGTGATACATCGCACAGCGATTATGTCGTTATTTACGTTATCGCACCATCCCATCACAGCACATTAAACTCTGCTCTGTTTCAGACTCAACACACTTTAAAGGATTACCATTGATAATACCGCTGGGGCTGCTGGGCCGTGTATCATGGCTGCTTTAGCACTTCGGATGCATTCAGATAGACGACCTCCGCACTAAATTAGTGGCCTCCAAGCATCTATGTGGAAGGAGGTATGAGAAACAAGAAAATACTTTCTTTTTTAAATCATCTCTTTTGGCATCCTCCACTACCAATTAATCATGAGGAATGCAATTCAGTAGGAAAAAAAACAAAGATCCCTCATTTCGCCTGAAATTGCAAAACAAAAAGAGCACTTGAAATACACTTTCATTTACAAAGCACAAACGTACGGTCCATAAAAATGTGAAAAATTGCTGTTGCAGGCACTAAAATACCACACTTAGAGAAATATTTATGCCTGATTATGAGATTTATGTATTTCAACTATTTAAACTTAATGTGGCACACACATGTCAGTTAAATGTAAATGAGACAATTAAGAATGAGATTTATGAAATAATACCAATAAACTCAACATGTTTTGTATGCATAAAGACAGATTTATGTGTTTATCATTAATAAATCTCATTTGTTTCAAATACTTAAGAATTAGTGCACGTATTGACTACATAATACACAGATTTTACGTATTTGATAAATTAGATTTATTAATTATAAAAGGGTGGGAAACTTTTATGAAATCGAAATACATAAATCTTTGGATTCGACCTAAATATTTCTGAGTGCAGATTTATTATATCAGTACAGCCGGATGCTTAACAGCCTTTGGCATTGTTCAGCAGCCTCAGGAATTTAGCTTCTTGATTCAAGAAAATCCCAAGGGCAGAATACTTGTAGCTCCAAGTGTCTATTTTGTTTCATATTTGAAATGTTGTTTCCCTTGTGTATTTCAGTTAGTTTTGCTTTGGTCCACACCTGACTCCTCATTCGTGTTCCATCAATTGATTTCCCCTCCTTTTATACACCATACTGTGTATTCATTAGTTTTCTGTGTGTGTTGTCGGATTGTCTTTGTCCAGCTGCAGTCAGGCATCCCAGGTATTTTCAGGGCTGTCTTCAACCGGGTCCTGGGCATAGCCTCTCCTTTCCAGTCAGCTGCAGCTACAAATCTCCATGTCAGACATATCTATTGTCCCAGGGACAGTTTTTTTTTTTTTTTTTACACCCCGCTGCTTCTGTTCCACGACTTACTGCTTTACTAACATTGTGTGTAATGCAATTCAGAAATATACAGTGAAAAATGCTTCTTTTTGCTCCGGTGGAGATGTGTGCTTAAAGTTTTCAAGCATGAGGCTTTTAACTTCAAAACTGAATAACATAAACAACAAATACCCTGAGCATCCAGATTGTTAAAGTGTCCTCAGAACCAAAAATGCAGAAATGAGGGGAAATCGTGAATGTTGGCAGACTGTGCCTGTACTCTATAACTTCATGTCACATCTGTCATCCATTTGGTGCTTTTATCTAGAGCATGTTGAGAGCATCCATTTATTATGAGCACTCCTGAGGGGAAAGTAAGGTCGAACCCAGCGGTGCCACTGCCATCAGCACACTCTTTTTATTAAATAAGTGAACATAATCTAAAAAAAGACGGTTGTTCATCTGAAAGGAACCGGTTAAGTGTGAATCATCCTGTCGGATGAGTCACTCATCAAAGTAATCAAACTCTTACATACTCAAGACTTTGGCTTACATCGGCTTCTTTAGTCATGATTTAAAAGGCTGCACAGGTGCATCGCAAACATTTTGGCAGGGTGTAGGTGATTTACTGTGACTATGGATAGAAAAAGTCATTTATAAACATGGTCTCTGATTTATTAAACATATGGCTTTTTCCACTTCTCACCTGCATGTAGTCCAACGGCTGATGTGAACATCGTGGCTTCAGTATTATCTCCCACTAATGTCTTTGGTGGATGACTTGGAAGTTCACCTTGACATCACTCATAATCCAGAAGTAGGAAAAATATATAGTTCCTCGATTTACCACTAGGGAGGAGTCTCCAAAAGTGAATCAATGTCCTCTGACCCTCATGTTAAAATGTCCAATTTGGCAGCAGAAATAAACATACATGCAGCCTGTAACAAAAAGAAAAGAAAATGTTCTCATCTCCATTGGTATATTTTTCAGATTCATTACAACTCTACAGGGGGAGAATTTTTATACACCATATAAGGGAAAACTATATGAAGTGACAAATTTATGCAAAATTAGACTGTGGCAGCATTGTACAGTGTAAATAGCCGTCATCACTTTAACGATTTAGCACTCAGAATTTTTAGTAAATTTGACAACTGTGTTGTGAATTAAAAGATAAGAGAGCCTAATTGCTTTTGCTTTAAATAGATGGCTTGGTGGGCTGTTCATTGTACTGACAGACTACAGAGACAGGGTCTGTGTTGCCCTCAAAGACCACTGAACAGCTCTGCTGGGGGTGAAGCTTAGCTGAGCAACTGAAAACAGCTTCTAGCTCGTCTGGGTCCTCCGCTCAACAATTTCATCTTAGGCCATCTGAGGCTGCAGGAAGAACCAGGCACAGGAGGGAGACTACACTCACCTTCCAGCAGCACCAGGAGGGATCCACCTTGAAGCAGATCAACCTCACAAAAGCAGCAGGGCCAAATGGAGTGACAGGTCACCTATAGAGGACCTGTGCTGACCAGCTGGCTGAGGTGTTCACAACGATTTTTAATATTTCCCTGCAACAAGCTGCAGTCCACACTCACCTCAAATCAACCACCATCGTTCCTGCACCCAAAACATCTGCCGTTACAACCCTCAGTGATTACCGGCCAGTCGCCCTCACCTCTGTTATTATGAAGTGGTTCAAAAGGATGGTGCTGGTACACATCAGGAGAATTATACCTACAAATCTGAACAGACATCAGTTCATGTATCAGATGAACAGATCTATCAAGGATGCTGTCTCGGTTGCACTTCATACAGCCCTAACCCACCTGGAGCAGCTGAATACCTATGCTAGGATGCTCTTTGTGGATTTTAGCAGCGGCTTTAACACTGTAATTCCCCATAACCTGATACACAAACCTTGGACTCTCCACCACTCTGTGCTCCTGGATTATGGGCTTTCTGACCATGAACACAGGCACACTGGACGGGTGTGTGCTTAGTCCAGCAATAGTCACCCTCTTCCCCATGAACTGTGTCCCCACCCACTCCTCCAATACCCTGATAAAGCTTACCCACAACACTATGGTGGTTGGCTTTATCAGGGTCAATAAACGAGACCTATTACAGGCAGGAGGTTCAACATCTGGTGGGGTGGTGTGCAGAGAGTGACCGAGTCCTCAACAGCACCAAAACAAACGAGGTTATCGTAGACTTCAGGAGGACCAGGAAAGTCATGCAATCCCCACGCTATATCAGTAGAGAAGAGGTTGAGAGGATGGACTCAGTCAAATTCCTTGGCATGCATATTACCAAGAATCTGACATGGACACTAAACACCTCCAAACTGGTGAAAAAAAGCCCAGCAGAGGATGTTCTTTCTAAGGAAGTTGAAACAGGCTGGTTTGGCTCCACAACTGCTCAGAAACATCTCCAGAAGTACCATTAAGACATCCTCTGCCAGGGCTGCTCAGCAAAAGACAGGCTGGATTTGTCCTGGATGGTAAAGGTGGCACAGAGAATTGTGGGAGCTGAGCTCACGGACCTGGACTCTGTGTACACTAAGCGCATGCAGAAAAGAGCACGAGCCATCTGCATGGACATCAGCCACCCAGGACACTCCCTCTTTGGCTCACTGCCATCGCAGAGGAAATACTGAGCCATCAAAATTACCAGGCTGAGGACCAGCTTTTCCCCCAGAGCTGTTGCCTCAATTACACCATTACACCATTTCCCTCCCTCTCCCCTTTCTCCCCCGCCTACAAACATGCACAACTCAAAACACTGATAGATTTGTTTTTTTTGGTTTTTTTTTGGTATCACTTGTTTTTATAAAGCAGTTGTTGTTGTTGTTGTTTTAATTTCTAAAAATGCCAATACAGTTTTGTTATACAAATGCAATGACAATAAATATCATTGATCCTTGATCCTCAGGACCTTTCCAGGTTGACCAACCAGATCACTAGTCAGCACCCACTGTCTGTTGCTCGGTTACCAGGTCTGCTGTTTAACCAAGCAACTGTGGATCATGGCGGAGTGCTGCTAGTCCTTATTTCAGGCCCACAAGTGCTTGGTTCAAATGGTGCTTTGGTGACCACATCTGAATTGAGGATGGATAGATTTGATTACTATAAATGTAAAGCAACATCGGTTCACATCATAGATTAGGATGAACTTAGCCAAACTAAAATAGCTGACTTGTGATAATTGAGCAAAGATGGCTTCTTCCAGCCGGTTTTCACACGTTTTTTGCGCCGCCGATTCGCCCATTTTTGGATTAGCCAAGATCCGGCCAGATCAGCTTTAACAAAAAAAAAGAAAAGTTAAACATAACCCATCAGGACATTTAAAATACCTCTGAACCATTACACAAAATATGTAAAGTCACAGGACACATTTTTTCAATGTTTTACGTGTAGACAGATTTGCTTGAACTTCAAAACAAATTGCAAACTGTCAAAACTAAACTGGGCACAAAGCATTTATTAGCATGAATTATTGTTCCAGTTTTTTCATACATATGTTTATTTGACTGTTATACAGCAATACATTGTTTATTAGATTCCCTAAAACATTTGTAAGACACTTGTAGGAGTCTTGCTTATAAAATCCTCTTGCACGCAATCATTTCTCAGACAGGATGAAGGTGCTGCTACTCTCTATGTTTACATAAAAGCCTCCTGGAAAGGAACTTACCAAATAAGCTTAGATCAAATAAAGTGAGGCATAATCACATCATGGTTTAAACAGAAATCTTTGCAGCATATTACTCCAATCCACAGTCTCGGTATTTATGTTTCAGACGGGGCCTTCCTCATTCATAAACATGTAAACACCTGCAGGAGTGGGAGGTTAGATTAAACTGATTCTCAACTATTTGTCCATTCTTGTGTGCTCTCATGCAACATTTATATTTGTATTACTCAAATAAGAAAAAAAAAACATGAGAAAGCAGTGTTGCTCTCTTTCCATTTGTACATACAGCCAAAGCACATTTAAGTCTTTTTCTGGAATTTCCACACAAAACGTGTGAGATATTTTAAGACGTGAAAGTAAGAGAGGTACAGGTGTATCTTAAACCTGTCAAAGTTTGCTGTTAAAGTTAGTTGCTGAAACCTAACACAGGGACTACAACTTGTCTCTGTTTTTTGCTGCTGGACCAGCATTTCAGTCGCTGGGGTTTCTGAGGTTATTTTTTTTTTCTGTTTATTGGTTGAAACGTGTGGTTGTTTGTCTATGTATGTGGCCCAGCCTATCCCCAGCTGGGACAGGCTCCAGCAGACCCCCATGACCCTGTAGATGGATTCAGCGGGTATAGAAAATGGATGGATGGATGGTTGAAACAGCTGGAATCTTCAGTAATGACTCAGAAGCTGCTGCACGAGAGGACTCATTACTAATCTCAAATTAAAGTCTATATCGTTATTTCTATGACTCTTATTTTCTAAATGCATCATAGCAGAAGCTCTGTGTAATTCCTCCACTCTCGCCATCATTTAGGTTGTATAAATCCTCACTTCCCCTCTTTGCAGTCTTCCAATAGCCAGAGGGCACAATCACACAACCAGAAAGCCAATCAGGAAACTTATTAAACATGACACTCCCAGAGCACACTCAATCTAGACAAAGGACACACGCGTCTGAGGTCTTCGAGCCAATTAGGAAAATCAGATCAATCACGGCAGTCAAAGTAAACTCTTTCTCCCGCACATTATCTCCTCAAGTCACAAAACCGTCTCGGCTCCTTTGAAAATGCTTTCCAGCCACTCAGGCCACTTACACACCATCATATGCAGTTTGTTGCTGAATAAAACAAGGAATACAACGACAGTTGCTGTTTACACATTTGCATGCACGCGTGCTGGATCCCAGAAAGTTATTCATCATGATTTAGCCGCAGCATTTGTCAGTGAGGAATGATATCACGCTGCCTTGAATGAAAAAACACAAACGGCTTCACATTTCTCTTACACATTTCTTGGATTTCTTTTAATTCCCTTTAAGCTGCCGTTCTTCTTTCTTTCCTCCTCAAAATCTTGAAAATCCAATTTCAAAAGTATTCAAAGAGAAATGAAATGAAACTGAGAAATGTCTGAGGATGTTTTAGATGATAATCCATGTGTGATCCAAACAGAGCTGTTGTTATACATTTTGTTGCTCTGCGTGCTTTTTTTCTTGTTCTTGACTTTGTGCACACAAGAACAACAGTGTTAGCTGTTTATGTCGTACATGTAAAAGGAGATTTAGTCAAAGAAATGTATAGATAGCTGTCACTTCATCACTCCACTTGCATAAACTTTCATCACCACCATCCTGTGACCGATTCTCACATCTATGCAACATAAAAGCTCCCACATGTAAAATTTAGACTTTAAAACAGTTTTTAAAATATGCAAATGAACCAAAATAAATAACAAAACAACCATTTTGATGCAGCATTAAACACACAGATCCAGCTTGGTAAATGATGGAGGCCACTGAAATTACTGGCCTGTCAAGTGGGGACAGCCCTTATGTCTTTTTGATACAGCTTTCTCCCATTACAAGTCATAATAATCATCAGAACTTTTAGTCAACTTTCCTACATTCAAAGAAAGAAGAAGACTTTGCATTGGCCGACAGCATGTTCTGCTCAAATATCAGTCATGTTGAGAATACGGCACCAGTTAAGTCATTATGGTCAACAAGCGGTGGAATGCAAAACAAAGTATTTGTACTCTGTTACTGTACTAAAGTAAATTTTCATGTATCTGTACTTTACTTGAGCAAAAATTAAAATCCATACTTTTACTTAACCTTTTCCACTCTAAGGTCCCCCTCTGGGAGGACCTTAGAGTGACTTGTGGACTAGTGGAGGTTTACCTTAGAGTGGAAGAGGTTAATTACATTTTGCAACAGTTATCTATGCTTTCCACTCCACTACATTTCTACAATTAGTGCAGTTACTCATTGCATTTTCTGAACAGTTTCTTCAGAATCTTGCATGAAAAAAAATTGTCTATCGATTGCTTTGTTTTGTTGAGAACCCTTCAAGGGCTTTGGTTGAGTTGTTTGCTGTTGCACGTTTAAACCAATCAGGTGACTCGATCAGCTCCAATGATGGCAGAGCGCGTGTTTGGAGCAGGTAGACAGGCCTCTGTAGATCTAGAGCCAAGGAGACGTTATTCATGGACAGTGACACAGGTCCAACGCTTTCTGAGCCTGAGCCCTCCAGTTCTTCTGAAAGTCAAGAAAGCCACCCTTAGCCACCCATTCTTAAGCAAAATGTTTACATTTAAATGATCAAAGAATGAGTCCTGATGTTCCATGTCGGCTGCTTCACGGCTGTTGAAGCGTTTAAGAATTCACCATCGAATTTGAAGAAGCACTGCTATGCTAAATTAATATTCCTGATATTTGCCTAACCCTGCAGTGGTGGGCACAGTCTGCTAATCAGCTAACCACTAATTAATGAAGTTAACATTTCATCACATGTCGCCAAGCAATCTCCCACCACAGATGTCTTAGCCAAACATCTGGCGTCATCAGCAGAAGCCCTATTCAAGCCAAAGCCAATAAGAGAGCGAGGAATGACCTGACATCACTGTGAAGAAGGCCATCTCAAGGAAAATATGCTGTAAATTTCAAGAAGTACCGACTACTACTTTTTCCTTAGAAATGACCTTTAATTCACTCCTGCTCTCTAGAACACATACAATCAGCTGTCTGCGAGCACAAATACATTTTTGTTCATGTTCAGGATAAAATCAAAGATCAATCCACTTGCATTATTATTTCTTTGCTCAAACTATTTTCAAATAAAGAATTTGTGTTTTAAGCATAGTTACCCCTTATTTCTCAAATGTCTCTTATTGACAAAATGTGACTTGGGATTATTATGCTTTTTATCTCCTTTCATCACAAAAGTGATATGCTGCCCCTTCTAGTCTGAAGTGATATGGTTACATAGCGTGCCTTTAAGGGACTTTGGAGAATAACTCTGTTTTCTCTCTTACATACTATGGTTTTATATATGGTAAAGCATTTTATTGTATTATGGTGGTGGTGTTTATTTCACCTTTGTAGAGTGCCCTTCAGCGCCAATTAGGCACCTATAAATAAAGTGTATTTTAGTTATTATTATAACCTAAATGATCAAAACTGTATCGATAATAAAGTCTAGCTGACTCAGCTTCACCAGTTATGACCTGGAAGTGTGAATGAATACAACAGAATTCGAACACGGGATCTCAGAAAACATATTATGGAAAGAATAATGAAACTTCAAACTGTGGCAGCCTAATCTTCAAGTGCTCATGGGAACTCGAAGGAGTGTAAATCAAGAACGATTTATGCTGTCAAAGATAATGTGGCTGTCATTACAGTCAATGTACAAAATCATGAGGAGATACCTTGTCTCCATGTAGTTCTGTTGACTTCAGCAGAGAATTTGAAAGCGTTAAACCCACCTGACAGGGTTTATTTCGTGTCCAAAAATACGACATTTTCCTCAGGATGTTGGAAACCACCAACGTAAAGCAAAGGGAAAATATTTTCTTGGTACTTAGAGGGCTTTTTGTCTCATTTTTCAGAAACTTGAGTAACAACAGCTGCTTACTGGTCACTCCTCTTGGTTTTATTCAATAAATTCTTGACACAGTGAGGACTTTATCATACCTTAAATATTATTTCCTTATAAGATAAGGAGCCAGATGAGGTGGCTCAGGCATCTAGTGAGGATGCCTCCTGGACGCCTCCCTGGTGAGGTTTTCCGGGCAGGTCCCACAGGGAGGAGACCCCGGGGAAGACCCAGGACACATTGGAGGGACTATATCTCTTGGCTGGTGGGAACACCTCGGGATTCCCCCAGATGAACTGGATGAAGTGGCTGGGGAGAGGGAAATCTGGGTCTCCCTGCTTAGACAATTCCCCCCATGACCCAACTATGGATAAGTGGAAGAAAATGAATGGATGGATCATTTTTATTAGAAAAATTACAGCTAAAGATTAATTTCTTCTTCTAGTTCTATTTGTTTTTTTTTTAAATCTTTTCCTGAGAGCGTACCACACCAAACATCTAAAGGTCATTCTTAAACTTGAAAACTGGAGTTAAAAAGAGAATCTAAATGGATAAATAATGGCTGAGAAAGATTTTGTGACATATGAACATATCAATGCAGGGAGCAAACTTTTTTCTTTAATCTAGACCCTCCTGATATTGTTTCAGGAAACCACGTACAACATTTAACACTAAAGATTATGACACTAGCTTCTTATTTTCCTCCCATATGAAGTGGAATCAGTAAAACTAAACGGAGTATGGCCTATCCTGGACTATGTTGTGTTTGTAGGCAAATGCTACCAGGGTGAACTTGCAATCCAAACTAAATATCATTCTTCTGTGGACACACAGCATTACACTAGTGAGAATAACATCATTAAGCATCATAAAATACATCCATGCCAAAATAAATAATGGAAACAGTCTGGTTCAGTCTGGGCAGAATCCAGAACCAATCTTTTCGTTGTTCATGCAGCAATAATTTTCTGAGAGAAGAAAGGTGGATGATCATACCACAGTGAACAATTACAGCTATAAAGCCCGACTGCAGGATGGATTTTATAAGGAACTTCTGCTGCAATTCCTCACATCACAGGATGATGGAAATATTATATATTCAGGCCCGATAAAATGCCAAAAAGCCCCCACATGGGAACAGTATGTGCAATAAGCACCTCTAACTTTCTAATGAGACATTTTCCCACAAGTTAGTGTGAAATTAACTCAGCAGAATATGACCCAAACGGCAGCTACAAGAAGCCTAGACTTTTAAATAAAGCAATTAAGGTCATTATTAGCCATCCTTAGAAGTTAGGGTATTTTTTCTTGCCATTATAAAATGCTGGATCATCTCTTGAAATGTCCTAAAGAAGACAGTTATACATCTGTGGCAGCTGTGGAAGCATTTTCATATCTCTGTGCTTTTTCCTGAACACCATGATCATTTATATATATATATATATATATGGATCTTTACATTCCTGGATGTGTTAAAGCTTAATCTTCACTCATCACCCTCCAGTATCTACTCAAGTCACTGATGGACCCCTACAGGGGAAAAAAAAAAAAAAAGACTTTTTAAGGTCTTGTTGAAAGCTTGTTGAGACATAGTAATAGGGCTGCTTGACTGGTGATGATGAAAAAGAGAGATCTGCTCACAAGATCTAATTTCAGAGTCAGTGACTGGAATGCCGGAGGCAAAAACCTGTTTTGTGCAGCATGAAGCGTTAAGGAGCACTAGCACCACCTAGGGGCGAAATTAGTGTGATGAACTTCTACAGCTAGAATATCGTGGATACATGACATCCAGGTCATATTTTTTATTTTTGACAATTTAGACAGCCATGAATCTTCCATGCATATAATACCAATTTCTTTATTTGTTCACAATCAACTTTCGCTGGAGGAGAAAATAGAGCTCAGATACCCATCAAACTGGATTGTCTTCCTTTCTGCCCTTACAATGATCGCACAAACTCTCCACTGGATTTAAATAAAGTGAGGACAGGGGTCAACTCTTGTCTTTTTGGACATCCTTTAGGCCTTTGCGGGCAGCCATGCAGCAGAATACTTGTGACCATCCTCTTAAAATGACCATGGTCTGTTCCACTGCTTGCAAGAAGTGCCTTTTAATGACTGGCAGCTGCTTTAGAAATGTATATTCAGTCTTAAACCATGTACGTCCAACTACTTCAATCAGCACTCAAACTATTCATAAAGCTTCTGTTTTTTCCCCCCTTTTATTTCTCTCTCTGTTTTGGGCGTGTATGAAGTTTCACCTAGTAACTCGTCAGTGGTTGTCATTTTTTTAGCCTTTATCTTAACCCCGTCTCATAGCTCTTTGTGCCTTCTACACAATGTATATGCTGGAATATTTAATTTTAAAAACTACTACAGTGAAGGTTAAAACTGTAATAATTTGTTTTGCAGTAAATATCCAATATGACTTAATTTTGTTTGAATTTTCATAGAAAGACCAAGGCTTGTTTGTCTGAGCTGGGGAGTAATTATAATTTCTATCCAGCAGATGGCGCCATCACTCAAAACAAGTTATAAAACCTTCCAAAACTTAAAATAAATTTCAAAATCACTTGAACAATTGTTTAAAAAATGTCAAGTATGTTGTGTAATATCACACAAAAACAGGACACACCTCAGATACGTATACATTGTTTAAAGGACACAGCAGCTTGTGTACATTGCACTTTGTTATATATACACACACACACACACCTTATAAAAGGAGAGACTGACAGACAAAAATAAAATATTTATTTTAACAAATATGAAAAAAGACCCTCTAAAACATAATCCAGTGAAGACAAGTTCCTATCTTCTTCCACGTTGATGCAGGTTTAGGTGGAAAGAGAGCTCCCATGAATGACTGCTTCCATGACGTTTGGTAATTAAGAACATCAGTCTTGTTATGTAAAGTGTGGCTGACAGAAAGGTGACACAAGTGTAAAACATCCACGACCCAGCAGCTTTAAAAACACCAGACGACTCCAAACCTGCCATACAAAGAAATATACTTTTAAATAATGGCAGTGGACAGTAAAATAAACCTCAGAAATGTCAAATTGAACCCGGTATTACAGGTTCTCCAGAGGGCCAAGGGCCTAAATTATACTCGTGCTTATGAGTCGTTATGAATCCGAAGTTACCATTCAAGCCAAGTCGAGCTTCTTCTGCGTTTCTGACAGCTTATCTTGAAGACGTTTCTTCCTCCAGTCCAGAAACTTCCTCCTCATTCTGTTCGCCTGCCACCCGGTCAGGAAGCCCACGGCGAAGGAAACAACCACAGCGACCTGAAGGGTCCTCTCAGAGACGTCTGCCATGTTCACGTCTGGTTCCCAGCTGCAGACATTTGTCTTGCTCTGACAGGAAATACACCGCGTGTACTCTCGCGATACTAGAGAAGTAGTTCCTTCAATGATTTCAAAATAAAAGTCGGAAATTGTTTAAAATCCATTGGAAAGGCTTAATTCGTGCTGCGAATGAATGATTAAAATCGATATTAACTTAGTTTTAATATTTATAATTGAAAGAAATACATGTCACGAACAAAGCATTATAAAACAAAGTTTATTTCCCAAACGGAAAAGTATAAACTTATCAGGGAAATTTAAACTTTGAAAAAAAAAAAATTCACACGAACCATATTCGTTTGTTTTTTCCTTTCAAACCTTAAGTAGTCAGTTCAAAAACATGTATTAGGTACATCTGGAATTTTATCATAGCCATAGAAATGGATGGATTACTCTAAGGGCTTACAAGAAACAAATTAATTGGTTCAAGGATTGGGGCTGGCGTTGAGGAGGGGGCTTTTTCGTTTTTTGTTTTATTTGTTGTCCAAAAACAATTTTAAAAAAATACTATATATGTATATATTGAGACATAAAATGTATTAAAATGACAAAAAATAAAGGGACACTATAGCTACAGAGATGCAAAACAATTACAATGCAATACATACTGATTAAACCTGAATGAAAATGGCCACGAGGAATGCAAATATGGGCCATATACGAGACTCTAAACACTAAAAAATGGTGAGTGCAAAGTGACCACAAGGTGACGCTATATTACATAAAACATCGGAGATGCATACTTTTGAGACATACAATAACTTCAAAATTGAAACTGAATGGGTCCTGGTTGTTTAGATTCTCTTTCAGAGTGAATCCTGGTCATTGCTAGGACATAACCCATCCATGCCTATAGCTTACTAGTTGAGGAGAGTCATGAAAAACAACATCTGGCATGCAAACACACATGGTGTACCTCATATGACAAAATTTAACCTAAATAAAAGTTAGGCATAAGATTATGTGAATGTCAAGTACTGTAAATTAAGTTATACTTCTGTTTAATCAAATCTGAAATACACATAAGTGTGTGTGTTTTGTCATTTTTAAAGAATTATACAACAAAACTGTAATGTGATCCATAACTCAGAGAGGACACAGCAACGCTTCAGCCTTTCACTTTTTACAGTTCTGAAATAAAACATTTATACTTTAAAAAAAAAATAACAAGGCATTGCAGTGGAAGAATGCAACCTTTCTAAAGCGAGAAAGTGATGAAATAAAAAGAAAGAGAAAGGCGGTTTGATAACATTAAGTACTGAGGTCGTAGTGGTAGTTGAAGTGAGCACCATGTTGTGCAAGTTTGAAAAGGTTTGCTATTTTTTCCACAACATTTTGCAACCGCATGAAGCAAACACTTGCAAACTGCTTTGCTATTCATTGTCTTCTGTTCTTCCTGTCATTACAAGCACCGTGTGATTGCAGGCACATCTGACTGGTGAAAAGACTGTTCATCGCTGAACAACTGTGCGGTTTGTGGCTTCAAAAAAAAAAAACTTCACAGTTATTTTTCTTTTCCTTTTTATCACCTTTTCAAATACAGTTTTACACCTCTCTGTGTAGCTTTTATGAATAACGCCTCAGAAGATGTAACCCACCTGATTGAATGAATCGACTCATACCTCAATGTTGAAAATGTATACTTTGGTACTCTAACACAGTGGTGGTTAAAAAATGTGGCTAAAAAAGTGAAACTGACTGAATATAATACCCCAGGCACTGTCTTATAGTCACCTGACTCAAAAATCACCCTAGAAAGGAGTCTGAAACTGGTTTTGTTACAGTCCACTAATACATTAAACAAGCAGCAGCAGCAGGAGTCATTTTAAAAACATAAATATGATACTGAGATCAAGCACCATAAAAGACTTCCTGTCTCTGCTGGCCTTCAGTTGTGTTGGCACAATGGTGCATAATTGTGGTCTGTTTATATTAATGCTGCTGAGAAATCATATTTTAATATACAATAGCTGCATTTGTATACAGCCAAACTATTTACAATCCAAAACCATTCAAATATTGAGATAAAAATTAAAATATAAGCTGAAGAATAAACCAATAGCTTCAGCTGTTAGCAGTCCTTGTATGTACAGTCAGAACGTCCAACTAAATGTGGTTCAGAGGCAGTAAAATCTACCAGAAATGGACTCTGAATCTTGCCCATCACGCGTTCAGCTAATGCTTTCGTATCTTGGAGGGAGAGTGTCGGAGTTTCCTTCCTCAACAGTGAATCAAATCCGATTCTGCCTCAGCCTGTCGATGTGGAAACAGAGCTTGAGTGCAGGTCCCAGCTTCAGTCCCAGATATTTCATCATCATGTCACTCTTCAGCAGCAGCAGGGCGTCTCCATCTATTTCCTGAAACACAACCCAGAGTCTCTGAGTTACAATAATTAAAAGAAGCTGTGCTGTACCTGTCAAATAACTGAAATATAATACATATATAAGAAAAAACATATAGTGCACTGGGGTTTTTTTAGGAGTTGACACAATTCCCTGAGAGTTTTTTTTCTTCTAATTTCACAATCTTATGTTTTGAATAGAAACAGATATGTTTTTAGGTGATTCATGACTCATTCAGTGAGCCTTAAAGATCAATATTCATTACAATATGTATTAAGTTTAATACTTAAAATGAAGCCAAAACACCCACAGCTTGAGTTGTTTGGAGAGGTTTACAGATGTGATGGGTGATCTGTGCGCTAAATATTTAGTCCTGGCTGAGGAGTGGAGGCAGTGCAGTGGGTCAAAGGGGGCTGAAGGATTCGCTGAATACAGCTTGAGGGCAAAGCTCAAGATGCTTTAAAAATTCTTTATTAATACTAAGCGAGCTTCTTCATATATTGATTTATATTCATGACCACAGGGCACCAGGTGGTGTATAAACACAGTGATTATAATTTATAAGTGCAAAGATGCCCTGCGTCTTTCAAGTCTTTCACCTTCCTGACTCACTATGACTGATAAATGAAGCCCTGTTTTGATCGTTTTTGCATTAGTGTATCAGTCTACGGCACAAGCGTCAATATCAAGGTGTTTGAACTCACATGCTTCCTGAATGTCTCTGCGTGGGGGCCCAGGGATTGGGGGTCAGCTTCTTTAATGAAACAAACCACATCTTCGACACCCCAGCTGGAGGGGTCCTTGCCAGCAGGACGTTTAATCTCGCCGTAGTCTGGCAACACTGGGGAACAGGCAGAGCAAAAATGGTGTGTTCAAAAAGCAAAGTACTACTGACACGATCTTAGTTCTACAAAAAAAAAAAAGAGAGTATATTCCAACATTTTTGGAAGAATTGAGCAGATAACCTAACTTTATCTAATGATAAATAAAATCCTTCATTAACACTTGTAAATTAGAGACTACAACATATCTAGTTACACTTGCAGAAAAAAATGATTGTAAAAATGATAAAAGACTAGTTTACAGCTTGTCAGCTATGAAGTTATGTCTAGGTTGAATGCAAAAAAAAATGTTTTCCAGCATGAGGATTTTTTTAAACACTGACAAATATAGATTAAAACCCAATAAACAAGTCTAATGCATGAATTAGAAACAAATGTAGGTCATGTGATAATTTAAAACCATGCCTTTTTCATCTTAGATGCTCCCACATTTAATCATCAATTAAATATGAACTGGTAATGTTTTAAATAATTGAAATATACTGTATTCTTTTTAATCTGACTTCCTTACAAGATAGCAGTGACCAGATGGAGACGTCTCTACTGTAGCTATGGTGGAATTTATAAGAGTCTGCTCATCTCAAACAATTAAAAGGATCTTATTAGTTACTTAATGAATCATTCTGTTTATCAACTTAACTTTTCAAATGATATTAATTACATAAATGTATATTTATAAAGCAATATTGGAGTAACAACCACAACAGATATCTATCTATCTATCTATCTATCTATCTATCTATCTATCTATCTATCTATCTATCTATCTATCTATCTATCT
>JAOWBL010000017.1:8443929-8456712 GCA_028564865.1 Zenarchopterus dispar | reverse complement strand
CATAATCGAATAATAGGTCCTCCAGTCCACAGTGTGTCCATCTTTCACACCTGTACAAAGACATACGTTACACACACCATACACACAGTCACACACACTCAGGCTTGTTAGTATTCACAGAATTCACCTTCCGCTAGTAGCGGGAGGTGAGTGAAGAAGTCTCTGTAGAAAAGGGGAATTTAGGGAGGGGCCACATTTCATGATATTGTAAAGGTAAAATGGTGGAGGGCTTTGTGTGTATAAATCGTCCCCAGTGATTTACTCTGTGTGTGTGTGTTTCTGTTTGTGGCAGGCACGGCTTTGCTGCTCCTCGTCATTAGTGGATGGGTGGCCAGTCAGAGAGAGGGAAAGGGACACCAAGCGTCAACACATTCAGTCGTTGTCCTCATCGTCGTCGCTCTCCTCGATGCCGTCGCTGTCCTCCTGCTCCTCATCCTCTTCCTCTGTGTCGGGGATGTCCCACTGTGGGTGGTTGTCCAGCATGGCCTTGGCTTCATGGACCTCCAGCTACAAAGACATAAGAAACACATCTTGTAGTACACTAAAACTGTTTTAAAAACACAAACAAAAAAACAGGTCTCCCCCCACTGTAATAGAAAATGACTGACCTTTCATACCATATTTCACAATTAATATCTAGAACTACATATTCAGTAAATACTTTTTTTTTTTAAATGACTCCACTGTTGACAGATTTTTGTTTTTAAATAAATATGCTTTGATATTAAAGTCATCAAATTGTGACTACTAGCACCACAATCAAACCAACGTAAGCAAATCTAACTCATTTGCTCATGCTGATCATAACTGTTGACTTTATTTCCCAAGAAAGTTTAGCAGGAAAATAATGTGCAGGACAACTTCCCCTAATTTGGCTAAAGAAACAGAGCTCAATGTATTATGATGTGAGGGGCGGGGTCGGGGGGGACGACAAAAACAAATAAACAAGCAAACAAACCTTAAGTGGTTTGATCTGGTCCAATCCCAGGTAGGAGTCGGAGCGGAGCACAACAGAGTACTGGTAATTTCCCGTTTTGGAAGGAGCTGGAAACTTCAACTCCACCTAGAAAGGAAAAAACACATTTAGTAGTTAATATTTTTGCCTTTATTTAATCAGCTCAAAAGCCACAATATTAAAATCTCCTCTTTTTTTAAACCAAAGCAGACAAATTTGATTGTACATGTGTTCAAAATGTAGTCACCTGTAGCAAGCCCATTATCAATAAATGACTCCAAATTATGTCACTTCTTAACAATGATAACCAATTCTGAGTCTTGGCTATTCGAGGGTCAAATTACTGGTCCACATCAAGCACACAAAATCCAAAAGCTACAATACCTTAAAAGTGTGCAAATGAATTCAGATAAACATATTTTTCCTGTTTGTTTTAAATCATCTCTCAATCAAATCAAAGAATTCAGGATTACTTCACCAGAACCAGTTCTAGTTTGGGTTTGGGTGCCAGACACCCTCTACTTAAAAACTAAGGACAGGAATTAATTTTTAAATATTCCAATATTGAAAAATAGAAGAAATTTAAACAAATAAAATCTAATAGGTTAAGCGATGAATCCACCGGAACTCTTATGAAACTACAAAAGAACACTTCACCATAATCAGGATATGATAAAACTTCTTCAGTACTTTCAGTTCAGGAGGTTTGTGAAAAAAATTGAAAGAAAATGAGATTTAATGGACACTTTGAAATAAAGCATAATGAGTATAAAATCCTCTGTCATGTGAGCGTTAAGCGCTACAGATGTCAGCAGCTGTGCCAGGCACGCAAACGTCACTTCCTTCCTGGATCCAAGACCCAAACAGATGAGGTTCATAAAAGAAGAAGTCCAATTTTTTTGTACAGAGAAAATAAAAAGTGACTAATCTTCTCTTCCGCAGATGTTTGGACATGGGTGGGATGATTACAGCTCACTGAGCCGAACAGACAATTCCTGTCACTCGGTTATTTTTAGATATTTCATGTCATTATGGTTCAATAACTATAACTATGTAATTAGACGTTTGTCATCATCGTGACACCGTTTGAGATATAATAATATTTAAAGCACTGGATAACTTGGGAATAAAAACTAAAACTAAATGGCTGTTACTCATTTTGTTTGCTTGTGGATGGGGATTTTATTTAAATTAAATAAATCTGAATACACTTTTCCCAGCTTAAAATTTTTTTGATTAAAAACTTTTAGTTCAGACAATAAAGTTATACTTTGTGCTCAATTATTCAGAACTGGAAAAGAAAAAAAAAAAAAAAAAAAAGGTAATCTAAAACTGAAGCGAGTGCCTTTGAGCAATATCTTTTAAATAAATAATGTGACTGTAATAATTTGCAGGCCTGTGCTCATTTCTGTTGCAAAACGTCATTGAAAATGACAAAGTATAATTGCAGTCATGTAAAGAAACAAGCAGGTGGCATTTAACTAGCTCACCTTACAAATTACCCATCAGCAGAGGCCCGCAGCGAGGTGGGTAATCAGAAATGAACAGGCACATGATGGTGGGGTCCGACTGTAAATATTAGCCCCAGCGCTGCCTCACGTTGTGATTACCAGCCAGCGCAATTACATGTGGCAAACATGTAATCATCAGCACAATGAGGCCAATTATCATTCGGCGAGAGAGCAGGGAACGGGCCGGGGACACGGCCGCCATTTACCGCTCTGGCTCGCTGGTGGAAAGGAACCCCCTGTGCCCTCTTCAAAAAGCCTTCTGCCACACACGTCGCATTTAAGCACCGCCCAGAGAAAACAAGAAAGGAAACCGCTCAAGTGCCAGTCTAACTGATTGCTAAACAGTGACCCGCCGCGCGCGGAGAGGGGCGCCCCTTGTGATTACGTTCCTTCAGAGAGCTGGCAGCTGGTCATGTGGGCCCCTCATTAGGCTTTTACCTTCCTGTCAATCGCCGTTGTTGCTGGAGACCTCAGCATAAAACAAGCAGACACACACTCACACACAATGCCAACTGCAAAGGGTTGCCTAGCAACAGAATGTGTGAATGGTTCTTGTGCATAGCAAAAAATAAATAAAAATGCGTAGACTAACTTATGTTATAGTCGCATTTTTGTTGATTATGAGACAACAAAATGAGATATTAAAGGAAAAAAAAAAAAAAAAATCGTAAAGTGGCAAAAGCGTGGCCTCACCTCTTCTGTGTCTTTTAGTGTGCAGACGTGGTAAGGCATGGAGACGAGCGTCTGGTCCCGGCGGTCGGCGATGTAGAGCCACCACCACTCCTGCTTCTCCTCGGGGAAGTAGAGGCTGTAAACGGGATGCGTCACCTTGGACTTTGTTTCCAGCAGTGCCCGCTCCCGTCGCTGGATGCTTTGCTGCAACGCCTCCCACTCCTAGCAGGTGAGAGAGAGGAGGGGTTACGGTGTGTATAGACAGCATTCGCCCACATGACTTCCACGCCGCACATGAAGAGCTCCCTGACCTCTTCGTCGTCGCCAGCTATCTCGTCAACTTCTGTGTCGCTTTGTTTGTCGCTGTCTTCTTCTCTCTCGCTGTGCGACTCCTTATTGGCTTCGCCGTCGTCGGACTCGCTGCCTTTGTCGGAGGCTTCTTCCTCTTCGTCTTTTGCTGCTGGTGCTGCTGGAGCTGCTGCTGAGGCAGCTGCAACTTCCTGAAACAATACGTTTGAAGAAAAGCGTACGTTTAGTTTATTTATCTGACAGTTTAATGCATTTGGAAGAGTCCGGACGCTGCGACTCACATTTCCTGCCACGTTGCCATTGGCCTGCTTGGCTTTGACAGGAGCTGGCGCTGCCTTCTTCTTGGTTAATTTTTTCTTCTTGGACTTGGCCATCTTCTTAGCCCCTTTGTTTTTGTTCTGCCACACTTTGGTTTTTGATTTACTGGTGTCTGTTTGCTTTATACCACAGGGGAAAAAAAAAAAATCCAAAAGAGTTAATTGTGCCATGAGGAGGAAAATACAATTTAAAAAAAAACAAAACAAAAAAATAACACAATCATACAAAAAACACACACACAAACAAGCCAACAGATTGTGTTTTTCTTACTGCTTCCTCTGTATTTGCAGCTTCCTCTCCTGCAATCGGTGTTGATTCCTGCTCTTTTTCGAACATATCCTACACACAGAGTAAACAGATGCAATGTTTATTGACCGCTTCCTACCACGAAATGGTCAACAGCACACCCTAGTTGTCTACTCCAGATGTGCATGCACACAGCAGGATGTTGATGAGCACACAGAAGTAAATTTATAATGATAATGTGTCAGCTTTTGTCCAAATTTAATACTTACAGCCATCCGCTTTCTGCTTAAGGTGACGGTTACCGTGACAATTGACCCTGCTGTGATGTTGTTACTGTCTTCATCATCAAGGACTGGAAAAAAGACAGAAAAGTTGATTAGCATCTACACATCATGCGAAGAGGTGCCTGTATTGATAAACCAACCTATTAAGTTCATGCTTTTTTTTTTTTTAAACTCTGTGCATTTGGTTTATGTTTTTAAGTTATACTTCAGAGGTTACTAATCATCTATAAAGTAAATTGTCTTCTTTAAAATTATGCCTTTTATTTTTCCCTTTAATCAAATGGTTTCAAGTATAAATTCTCATCTCATTCAGGGAAAGGTGACTTTAAAAAGAACAAACAAACAAACAAAAAAAAACTAATCAAGCCAACTGTACATCTCTAACCATCAGCAGATAACACTTTCCTCACTCATCTGGTACATTATAAACACTACCCACTTGTAATACTTCAGTGCCAACTATTGGAACCGAAGACAAAATAATAGGATACCAAATGATACCAGATTAAACACGAGAGTAATCATCATTATACTCAAAATATAACCAACTTTATCAGCTGCTGCTGTGATGGAAATGCTTTCTAAACCTTATAGTCGGGCTCAGAGATGTCTCATAGCTCATGCAGCAAATACCTGAACACGTTATTATCAAAACTATCATCTTCTGAGCCTCATGGGGGTTTCACATAAGTGGGAACCACTCGCACTAAATTCCCTCTCTGGGCCGTGGGCAGCAGCTGCCAGCACTGAGACTCTTCACTTGAGTGAGAATTGAAATGTCATCAGGAAAGAGGGAAAACTTTACAAGAAATAAACACACCAACTGCTTAACAAAAACATCTGCTTGAACCTGTAACGTTAGTTTAGTGGCAAAAACACAGCAGTTGTAGGTCAAAATCTGAAGCAGCTGACCAAAAAGAAAAAAAAAAAAAAAAAGGATCAAGACCCAGTTCATCTTTGGTTCTTTGATGTAAGCTCGTGTATCTGACCTAACTCTACCCATGTCTGTTGCAATTTAACATCTTTGAAATGGACTTAAAGCCTTGCAAAATCTAATTTTGTGCTCACCAAGTAGCTTCTCTTTTCTGTACACCATTTCTCACCTAGCTTGTGCCAACAAATTTTAGACACACACACAAAAATCATGATGCAACAAAAGAGCCACAATAAAAATATTCCTTATATTTCTCTAGTTCATCAGCATAGCTGCCTAGTCGTACTGACATCAAACGAAAGTGTTCATCAGAAATGCAAAACTATTGGTTTTACTAAATATTAAGGTCCCGACAAAGCTGTAAGACGTCCACAGGTGACCAATCAAGGTTTCTGAGCATCTGCTTTTTTTTTTTTTTTTTTTAAAAGGACTTACCCTGCAGTTTGGTATCCATGGTGATGTGAGGGAAGCTGCCGAGCACAGCTATGACTTCATCATACTTCTCCTCGCCCAGGAAACGCAGCATGTTGCGTCTGTCTGAGTCCTTGAGACTCACCAGGTCCTGCAGGCTTCTCACCTTATACTGAAGAAAAGAGGGCGACAGGTGGACATCAGTCGATGTCCTCTCACTAACACTTCAGTTCTACATTAGACCATCACTTCTCTGGAGTTAGTACACTTTTCATATGTTTTGATGTGCTGATTGTCTTTTCAGAAGGCTTTTTTCATACAAGCATCATTCATTTTCAGAATAAACATAACTTTAATAGCATTTGAAATATTTTTATGGTAAATGGAAACTCATCAATGTCACATGTGTTAAAATTTTCTTTGTCAACTTTTACTATTTATGTCATTCCTCAGAACATCCCAATAAATACCTTTTGTACCACATGGCTCATCTGTTGTAGTTGTTGAGCATTTTTGAGTTGAAAAGCAACAATGAAAAAAAAAAAAAAAAGAAAACAAAAACTGCCTCTTGTTTTCCTTATACCACTACACTGAAAATGAAGTCATTTAATTTCAACATTTCCATTTCCAACTTTGAGGTACACCGAATGCAGCACTGGCTTACTGTTTAAACAACTGAGCATGGCACATTAGTTTTAAAGAATATTTTCAAAGTGTAATCTGCTGAATAATCAGAAGTGCTAACCATTTGTTTTGTAGAGGGTTAATTCAAACAAATGTGGCTGCCTGAGTGTGAGAACATACAAACACTTAACAGGTACCTTCTTAGAAATGCAGTAGCGGAGGTGCTCCTCCTCGAAATGAGGCAGCTGCAGCAGTGGTGACTTGGACTCCTGCAGGCCCTGCACTGCCATCTGGGTCAGCTTCATGCAGTTCTCGATGGTTACCAGGCGAGGAGCATGGAAACCTGAAAAAAAAAAAACATCATGGTGATAACACAAAACTGAATACATAAAGAGGGAAGCTGCAGTTAAAGGAAACAGCATGCTTATAGTAGATGTGCACCTCCTCTGCTGTTGGCCATCATGGTAAGCTGACAGCCCACGTTGATCATCTCCTGAAGGAGAGCTGGACTCTTCCTAACAACAAACCTCTGATCTGGAACAGAACAACACACGTTATTATTCATCCAGACAAAAAAGGTTATTCATCAAGTATTTAAAATTTCAAATCAATGCATCCTACCTTCCTCTAACTCCTCCGATACATCCATGCGAGCCAGGTGGGATAGCAGCAACACCCTGGCCTTCAGACTGTAGGGATAACAGAACGGAGGCTCCTTCTTCTTCACATTGATGTTTCCCAATTCACGGATCAGCTGCAAAAGAGAGAGGGGAGGGTGTTTTTCTCAAACCAGCACTTCAATAGTGAAATATGTATACCACATTAGAGAACAGCAGTGAAACTGCTCGACAGAAAGCATTTCATTTAGGGGCTGTGTAATTTTATTGTTGTTTAATTAGGAAGCATTAAAAAGCATCTTTCAGAGTTAGCCAGTCCTGAAGGTTTCTGTGTCGTGTTTTTGCTACAAAAGCTCATTTCATCGCCTGCCATCTTTTCAGAAGAATAAAGCAGAGAGAAAAACTGTCAAACAGCCAAGAAGTGTGGTTACAACAGATGCTGCACTCAACAGACTGTCTGAAATACACTTCAAATCTGACTGTGAGGGTGGGGGGAAAAAAAGTAGATTTTTAATAACCATATCTCCTGGTAGGCTTGTGTGACAGAAAAAGCTCCAGTTCCATTGTTTCTCTTATTAGATTTACTCTTCCACAGCAAACATTATCCAACAGGACCAGACTAGTCATTTTCCCAAGAACAAATGCTGGCACATAGAGGACCTTATAAATTAAAATAATTTTATATTCTGAACTTTAGCTTGTTATGAATTATAGTTTTTCAAATTTCACCTCCAATAAATCTGATCTCGCCGTTTCAGAGTGTTATTTTTACCTGTGGCACTTCAATGTTGTCTGTGGGTCTTATAGTGGCCTCCTTATTGCTACGAGGGTCAAACTCGAATGCTGCCGTCAACACCATGGTTAATCCTGGAGGTTGGGTTTAGAAGAAGTTATCGTCACAAAACAAAAAATGTCAAATCCTTGTTTTGTTAAAAATTACACACAAAAAAATAAATTATAGAAAACTGCAGTTAAGAACAAACTCACTCTTCATGTTCATGTTTGGTGTCTTGTACATGAAATGCATGAAAAGTTGAGTGGTGTTGATGAGGATTTGGTCTCCACTATATCGGATCGAGCGGTACCACCATGTGCCCTGAAGAACAGACAAAGTAGAGAAATATTGAGAAAATCCCAATTACGAACATCAGTTTAAATTAAGATTATGAGAAGAAAAAAAAAAACAAAAAACTCACCACAACAACAGGAAGAATGACCATGAAGGCAAGTCCGTACACCAACAGCACCTATGAAAGAAAAACCCAATTCAAAGTTTAAAAACATACAACAGTCTAAAAAGAAGGCTTGTGCAATTTATCAGCTAACCATGTACGAAAATCACAAACTGTTAAAGCGACAATGAGTTAATCTCGAAATGTTTACCAGCATTGAATTCTTCTGGTCAACAATCCAAGCAGGCAGCGCAATACCAAAACTGGTGGCTGGAAAGAAAGATACAAAAGCCAGCTGGTCAGAACAGAAAAATACCCTTTTTTCTGTATGTACTGAAACATTTCTTATAGGAATAAATAAGAAAATAATCATTCAGAACTAAGTAAGCATAAATGTAGGAGTCACGTGCTTTCATGGGCTTTGATTCACATTCAACACAGGAAGCTTTACTTACCTCCTGGACCATCTGGGTTACCGTATATCTCCCAGTTCTGTCGTGACTGTTCATTGGTTAGACTGCAGAAAAATGCAAAAGTTCATTTATGAATTAATTCAAAACACTAAAGGAGATGACTGCACCTTGGTGGCTGGATAGAAGTCAAAACCAAATTAGCACTTACGCATAATAGGCTTTGGCAATTCTCATGAATGTGGCCTCGTCGCCACCTTTGTCAGGGTGGTACTTGAGTGACAGCACGCGGTATTGCTTCTTAATTTCTGACAGTGATGCACCCTGGGGGAAACAGAAACAGTGCCAAGTGAGCAAAGCTTAAAGGAGTCAAGATTAAAAGTTTTGTTTTTTGAGCTTCCAGGATTTTAGGGATTCTGTGGAAAATGTTAACTGTTTGTTTTGTGTGGGTTTACCGGATCCAAGTTGAGGACTTCATATGGATTGTATTCCTGGTACTCTCTGTCCAGTTTGGACACCTTGTAGGCTAGCAGCAGGAACACAGCCCATCCTAGCAGCAAAGCTCCTTTCCTGGAAACCAGTTACACAGACAGAGGACAATTCACATCAGTCCATAAGGCACATCTACGCAGAGTAAATCCACTCAACACTTAAAGCCAGATATCAGTTTTGTCATTTGACACCCTAAAGCAAGCACATCTCCATCCATGACCACAAGGGAAAGCCAACTTACAAACACTGTTATGTCATTTATGCATAGAAGTTGAACTTGATTTCACAAGAGAAGCCAAAACACACTAGCCTGTGCTGCAGCATCTGTTGCTATGACAACACTTGACTTGCCTCACTTGTCTGAGTAGCTCAAGCAGAAAGACAGATGATGCATTCTTATTTTAACTATTGTCACTACGATACAGCTGCAAGAGAAACTTAAAAGACAGCCGTTTTGATTCAAGCAACAAACACGTAGTGCAATTCTGCCAGCTTCCATTAAAAAAAAAAAAACTGCAAGCACGCAGCAGGAAGAATTTATACATGCTGGATGCTTAAATTTGGAGAGTAAACACAGGATGCTGTTGTAGTCACAGATGCAAGAGTGGAAAGTGGGTGCTGGAAGAGGAATAGCTGAGAAGCTGACGTAAACCACGGTGAGAAAATAAGCAATTCAGAGAAAACAGGGATGCTAGTGAAGATACTGGGCATGTTCAAAGTTTACACAACAAAAGGTGGACTTGTACCAAAATAAATTAACCAATCCATGTTCTACTACACAGACTGTATATGCACATTTCTGCCTGCACTACATTCACAACATCTCCGTCCAGCCGGACACACACACCAGGTAGACTTCAAACAGCTCCCACGAGGAGAGGACTAACATTCCTCATAGCTGTCAAACTGAAACCAAAGTTTTTCTTGGTGTAATCAACACAGTCACACACTTGACTAAAAATATATGCATAATTCAGGGGCTTAATCAGCTCAAGTTGCCCGTGTGAGCCAAAATATGACTAAGACTCGGAGACGCTATCAGCATCTGTGAAAGAATTAAATGGAGTCATGAGCTGACGAGTTTTCACCCCTCCTGAACTTGTGTATTCCATGTTTTACATGTATTACATGACAACATTTGAGGAAAAAAAGGAAGAGCACAAATCGAGTTGATTGCACTTACTTTAGTGTTGGGACGACGCTCTGCTGTGACTTCATCAGCCGGAGGCGATACCACAGACACCTGCCATGCACCCTGCGCAGGCTCTTCAGACGTACTTGTTCTGGTTTTGAAGAGGGACAAAGAGAGGTTCAGCTGTGACTGATATGATAATAGCACTACATTTTAAGTCTGACTGCTAATGCTGGATATAAACATCGTCAACCCAAGAAAACATCATGCATGTACTGTACAAGGCAAAGTGGCAGAGATCAACATCCACGTCATGCAAGTTGCAAAACTGGGAATTGTGTTATTTGTAAGGGAAATTTCACATTTTTGATGATTGGTCCCTGAGCTACACCCAGCATACATATTAAGTAAAGCTTCCTGTCTTAAGTTACATAAGAGCATATGTGTGCAATGCTCTGTTGTTGACAAACAGATAACAGGTCCAAGATAAGGAGGTATCAGCGTCTCAGTAACAGAATAATGGCACACTTTATAACCTGACGGTTCATAGTGTCTGAAGCTTCAGCGTGGCCAGCAAACACTTCATGTTTTACCTCAAACACAGACAATGTCTGCTAGAAATGTCAAAGAAAGACACATATATAGCTTGTGGGTTGTAAATTAAGCTCCGAACAGGTGAGCAAGAATAGGCATCATCTTTCCGGCGTTTGCTAGCTTCCATGTTAACGTTGTTGCTATCGCTGGGCTGGATTACACCCAAAGTTGTAGACTTATATATACCAAAATGCAGATTAACAGCGTGGAAGCTGGTCGCTTTACGAGCCAGTATGTTCCACGAACACTCGCGGAGGGGAGTTAGTTAGCCAAGTTAGCACTTGAGCCAGACATCGGGGCCTTACCAGCATTCTGATCCCGCGGCCACAGGTAATATGTGGCCGGGATCACAATAAGTCCCACGAAGGACGTTAGGAAATAGAAAAAAGTGTTGCCGCTGTCATCGTACTGGAACTGTTGCCCGGCCATTTCGTAGCGGCGCTTGGGTCGCCGTTGTTCTCCGCCGCGGCGCTTCCCCCCTTCAGGGCCAGTAACGTGACAGTCCGGTCCGGAGAGGAGCTACGGAGCAGCAGCGGCCTCAGCACAACGTATACGTGGTGCACGCATGCGCAGTGTGGCATCTCTTCTTCTATCTGGGTTTTAGCGCTTTTTACTTAATATTTTGTTCATTTTGAGGGATACTGACCCCTATTGGTGGAAATGGGTACGACTTAAGCCTGAACGACTACTGTAAGCTTATGTGATATAAAAACCGGCAATAAGTAAATAAATAAACAACCGAGGAGTGAAAAATTTAACAGTAAGTAGTGAGAATTCTCACACGTCTTCTCTAGTGGTACTTAAAAACTGCCACAGAGTTTACCTTGTGTCTTTATTCTGAAGATATTATTTTTGGAGACAGAGTTGCAACCTAAAGTTTACACGCAGTTTACAAAATTACACAAACCTTATATTTTCTGTCTGACTGAAATGTTGAGGAAACTTTTCCTGCTTCAGTTAATTTAGGATTGTTCTTTATTATTATTATTATTCAAAATGTGTCAGAATAATAAAAATTATTCTTTCCAAAAGTTTGTTTTCTTTTTTAAATCAATTACCTTCTTAGTTTGATATTAGTAGTTGCACTGTTGCCTCACAGCAGGAAGGTTGCCTGTTCCATTCCCAGCAGAGGATTTTCTTTGTGGAGTTTACATGTTTTCTCCAGGTGTTGTCTTCCTCCCACAATCCAAAAACATGTGTCTTATGTTATTGGTGATTCTGAATTGCCCATAGGTGTGTGTGTGGTTGTTTGTCTATAGGCGGTGTTGTGAACTGGCGACCTGTTCAGGGTGTTGCCTTTCCTTTCACCTGAAGAGATCTGGAATAAGCTCCGGTAGATCCCCGTGACTCTGAACAGGAATAAGTGGGTATCAATAATAGATAAACTTTTTTCAAATTCAAAAGCTTACATACAATTGGTTAGTATTTAGCTATATAATCTTCTTTCCCTGTGATTTAATCTATTTTGTGATGTGTACCACTCCCTCCAGTAGTGGAGCAGCCTCCTGACATGATGCTGCCACTCATTTACTGATGCTTGCAAGTTAACTCATTTTCCTTCAAACATAATGATGATCATTTTGACCAAAACAGTTCCATTTTGGTCTCGTCAGACCACAGGACACGTCTCCAGAATTGAAGACCTTTGTCCTCGTGTGCAGCTGCAAAACTCTTAATTTCTCTGTAATTTGCTTGCTGTGTGGCCTTTCAGCTTGTGTCAGAACAGAATGCACTTGTGTATAATTATACTCTCCTCTCTGTTTCAGCTGGCATCTTTACAAGCTCTTTTGTTGTTGTTTATTGGGTTCAATTGCACATTTCACACCAAGGTACATTTATGCAGATGTGGAGGAAAAAAAGTCTGAAAGTCAGAGTTTGCTGAGAAAGTTGGGTGACATGTGAATGACTGTTGTGTTCACCTAACCATGCACAGATCTATAGATTATCAGCTGCAATGGATTGTGTCTCGAAACACATAAAATAAAAAATATATAGGGATGTCAACAATATCACTTTTCTATGTGCATATACATACACACACACACACACACACACACACACACACACACACACACACATATATATATATATATATATATATA
>JAOWBL010000017.1:8421456-8443829 GCA_028564865.1 Zenarchopterus dispar | reverse complement strand
ATAGATAGATAGATAGATAGATAGATAGATAGATAGATAGATAGATAGATAGATAGATAGATAGATAGATGGCTGGAATGGTTAGAAAAGTGATGTTATTAATACATAAAAAGACATCAACCCAATTTTGCTTTTTAAGATTTTATTTTCTCAACAAACTGACTTGTTTAGATGTTCACCATAATACCATCCAGACCCTTGCGTTTCAAGTCTGGCACAGTGGCATCAGTGGCAGGATAACCCACAGGAAGAAGCATCAGCAGCTTCTCGTTGACCGGGCGTTTAAGGAGGTGTCTGAGCTGAGGGCCACAGTTGAGGGGCGTCGATGTGACGGTGACGAGACCCACATTCTGATAAACACACAAACAGAAAATATGATACTGCAACTAATAGGCAAACAAAAGATTCAGCTTGTTTAATTTTTAAGGAGCTAATAGATCCCATGTAATATATTTAATATCAGCTCTTAAAATCAAGATTTAAGTTTATGCTTCCTGGGTTTAAATTATTCCTTACCTGCAGGGCAGCCAGCAGGATCCCACAGGATATGGACACACTGATTTCGTTGTAGTAGTGTGTTTTCTTCTTGCCGTTTGGCAGGATCCCATAGGTCTGTTTGAAGATGAGGATCAGATATGGAGCAACATCCAAATACTCCTTAATCCAGTTTGTCCTGTAAGATGAATGATGTTTTGAGGAACTGGTGTCAATAAAACCTGCAGTCAGGCTTTCCTCTGGGATATACAAACTATAAAGTGGGCTGGGAGTGGAAACTTATCCAGCAGCACAAGTGTAAGGATACAAATGCAGGTACATGTAGTTCACCATATGGATGCTCACCTTAACTTGGCCAGATCAGTGACCCACTTTTCCCCCATCCTCTGGCGGTAGTTCACTTCCTCCTCTTCCTCTACTATCAGTCTGATCTGATGCTTCGTCTCCGGATCCGATACCACAACAAATGTCCACGGCTCTGTGTGTGCTCCACTGGGTGCTGTACCTAAAACCAGAGAAAGAGCAGGTGGAGGAGCAAATACACAAGAACAGAAAAAGGTAATCAAAATCCCAGTCACAAGCCTATCTTTTGGTATTTATCTGCATCACAACATCCAAATTAATTTCAATGAAGTTTCATGCCTGCAGTGAGAATGACATGATCGATGACCTGTCGTGGGACTGGCTCAGGGCTGATGAACCGGACAGACCTCCGCTGGTTCATCAAGGTGTAAAACTCCTTGGATCTCTGCAGCATCGTCTCCTCGGGGTAACGAGGTGGTGAGTAGGGCACATGGGCAAGGTCCTCCACTTCACTGCTATCATCCCACTCGTTATCATCTGAAAGGACAACACAGAGATAGAGATCTGTGAGATAAATCTGACATTCAAAATCCACTCGGCGTTTTTAAATATTAACAATACTCGAGGAGTAAAACCTTAGATAGTTAGTAATAGCCTGGAACAAGATATAGACATTGACTTTGATTGTAATTCTAAGGTTTTCTGTCACTTTGACTTGGCACAAACTGTACTTTGGTTGCAAAATGCTACTGCTGGTATTCATCATCCAAGCAGTATGGTTAATTCAGCGCTTTTGAAGGTGAGTGCACAAGATCTTTGAGCAGAGCTCTGTTACATCTGTTTTTATAGCAGCTTTCCTTTCCAGAGAGCAAAACCAAGAAAAATTCCCATCTTTTTATTTAAACCTTAATGTTCTGTTTTTTGCTTCATTCATGTTTGTGTGCTTTGTTTCAACAGACAGCACGCCTGAGGGATGTCTTCACCTACGGTTTCACTCAGGTTGTCCCAGATTGCAGAAGAATATAAGGCTACCAAATAGACAAATGGTGGTGTTATTTTGTAGTAATATTGCTTTACAAATATCTCAGGATGTGATGATAAATGGCAGTTAAATAAAACAACAGTTTTCCTTTGTTATTGGTACTTGGCTGCATGTTAAGCTCATGTTTCATGCATAATGTCCATCCATTAAAATCAACATCTTACTTAAATGTAGTTAAACCGACGAGTGAAGTATCAAAACACTTGGCACTATTTATGATTTGAGGCCACACATTAATTTTACCAGGTTTAGTAGAATCACCTCTTTATCACTCAGTTTAAACATCATGATATCCCAGTGAGTTCCTATTATTGTATATTCTATAAATTTGAAATGATTGTTGCCTGGGTCCAACAGTTACAGCTGATTAAAGCGTAAGGTGTCAAATAAAGAAGCGTATGCTCAGCACTCACCTCCTCCTCTTCCTCCAGTTGTGATTTCTGTATCATCCTGTAAGTCCTGGTCCACCCACGGTCTAAAGTCTGCTTTTGAGGCCTCTTTAGATTTGCCCTGAGCTGTATCTTTGGCCTCGGTCTCCCGAGATTTCACCACCATGAAGCCTATCACCAGGCACAGGATCACCGCGAGGACAGGCGTGAGGACGGACAGGAGAGCCATGACCCGGCTGAGTGCAGAGAGGAGAGGAGGACACGGCCACAGCACGTCTGAGTTGGCTCACCTCACCTCAGCTCAGTGCAGACCTGAACCCGTGAAACACTTATCTGAAGTGGGTCTTTCTGCTGAGTCAGGTCCTGGCACATGAACAAGTTGCCCTCCTGCAAAAAAAAAAAAAAAAAAAAAAGTGTTCAGACCAACATGAAAGAGCTTCAAGTCAGTGTTTCAAAGTCCTGCTGTAAAGTTAATGTTCCACTTCCTCAAAACTCAAATAAGCTGATATAAGAATTTATGCAGGAAAAGTGAAACTTTTAAGAGTGAAGTAGCTGGTTTACAAAGGAAAAAATTATTACAGAAGCAAGAAAGCTATAGTATTTGGAATTTTACTGAAAATAATAATCACAGCAAAAAAATGCAGAAATTAGTATGAATATTATCGCCCTGTCTTACACGTCCAACAAACCAGCTCGTTGTTGTGCAGTAATGCATTTATACTACCAACATGTGTCCATAATGATGTGTCAGGCCTACGATAGCCTTTTGTGAAGCACACTCACCGGCACTCACCATAATAAATTGACCGGTGAGTGTATTTTGCACAGCCCCACTCTACATTTAGAAACATTATGGATCCAGCTGCTGCATAACATCATTGGTGTTGTATCAATAAACAACTAGCCCACAGTTCATTTAATACAAGGCTGTGCCTGAAATCAGATATAGAGACCTGCATGTACACTTACAGGCCACTTTTTTCAGTACCGGGTTGGACCCCTTTTTGCCTTCAGAACTACGTTAATTCTTCATGGTATAGATTCAACAAGGTGTTGGAAAGGTGTTGGATTTGTGATTTACAAATGTCACAAAGGTTAAATAACCTCAAATTGGTTTCTGAAATATGAAAATGAGTTTCCTGCACACCAATAGCCTCGACTGTCACCAGATTTTAATCCAATAGAGGATCACTGGGATGTGGCTGAACAGGAGATTCACATCATGGATGTGCAGCTGACAAATCTGCAGCAACTGGATTATGTTATCATGTCAATATGGACCAAAATCTCTGAAAAATAGTTCAGGTGCAAATTAACTTCTGGAAATATGGCCAATTTTAAAAAAAAACTATAGCTACTTCACTAATGTACACTAATCAACCATAATATTAGGACCATTATATGAAAGTCCTCTTCATGCAAATCAAAAGAGCTCTGACCAGTCAGGTTGTGGACGAAGGCTCTTCGATGGTTTCCTGGAGCATCTGGTATTGGCACATTAGCAATAGGTCTTTTTGTCTCATTGGGTTGTGGAGGGGAATCTTTGTGATTATTTTTTTCTTTTTTCATAAATGCCATCAAATTAGAATCAGGGGAGTTTGTAAGTTGAATGAATGCTTCTGACTCATTGTTGTGTACTCTGAGCTATTACTGATTTTTTTTTTTTTTTTATTCCATCCACTGATGTTTTATTGGGGAAAACTAAAACCAAGGGGGTCCTGTTGCCATGCTGACAGTGATCATGTTTATATCCCAGAATATGCTTTTTATTTTTAAGCTCAGATGTTACTTACTTCTGCCAGTGCTGTTCATTTCGTGATTGATCAGTGTAAATGTGTGCAATCAAACATTTTCTGATGATTGTTCCAGATGGCACAGACAAATAACTGCTAATAAGTGCACGAACATGCAATAATCTTTATGCACTTACTGCTTGCTACTTTTATTTGGTTTAGTACCATCAGGTGGCGCAAGAGGTTTTTACGAAGAGAGGTAGTTTGACTCTTGAAATCTTTCTGGTGGTGCATAGTAATAATCATGTATTACTTTAAGCAGTCATATATGAATGCATTTAATTAAATAAAAATGTCGCATCCTTTGAATAAAACTGGAAAAGCCTTTTTTTTCCTGAAACACTCTTGCATCTTTTTGATGACTGCACATGCAAGTACCATTGAGGGAAATGGATTGATACGCTGCAAAAAATGTCTAAAAATTGCAGCACACGTTTAGATCTCCATTCTGTAAAACAAGCGTATTATGATTTTGGCACACTTCAGAGTCGTTTCAATGCAAAATTAAACTCTGCAGCGTTTCAGTTCTCTGTATCAGTTATTTCCCAAGGGTTTATTTTAATTCACCACAAGACGTGAACCAATTTTCCTACATTTCTTGCAGCGTTGGCTCCGCCTACCGGTCGTCTCCGGCGCTGCGCTTTAAATAGCCACTGTTAAAAGGCTCCTCACATTCTCCTGTCCGCTGCGCAGCACGCAGTCTCACCCGGCACCGCAGTCACCCCTTCATTCACACATTTATTTAATAACAAGCCCTCTCATCCCGCCATGTCGGCCGCCAGCACCGAGACCAGTGCCCCTCTGCCCACCGCCGCCAGCCGCGTCTTTTTCCAAGCCGCGTCCGGAGTCGGCTGCGTGGGGTCCGGCCCCATCACCGGGGACGACCCGGTCCAGAAGAAGCAGGGCAAGGTGACGGTCAAGTACGACAGGAAAGAGCTGCGGAAAAGACTCGTCCTGGAGGAGTGGATCATTGAGCAGCTCAGCGACTTGTACGACTGCGAGGTGAGTCTGGGAGAAGTCGCTCACGGGTTGCTCTTGGTGCGCCCTTGGCAACAAAACCCTTCAAGACCACATGGAGACAGGGGAAAGATGACGCGCAACGATAGGAAAACACTGATTTTTTAAAACAAATTTGTTTTTTTAGTCAATTTTCACGGATTTTTTTCACGGATTTTCCCTGATTTCTGCTCCGTACAGTTGCAAGTGCATCCTCCGAGTCATCCCGAGCTGCAGCAAGGCTGATCTGTTATTGAGAAGCACCAACCACTTTGAAAAAAAAAAGAACACCTACGTTCACACACATCCACAATTACAGCAAACCTTAAGATTTTAATCTGAAAAGCTTGTAGCTTTGATTGATTGTTGCCATCTCTTTGTCCTCCGCAACATCAATGCTGGTTTAGGAGTTTAGAGGTTGGAATATCCAAAGACCTGCAGGCGACAGGCGCTGTGTGATAATATGGCTCTTTTCTGGGATTAAGCATTCTGTTATACTTGTTTTTGTTACTTGAATCTATGATAGATGGGCTTAATTGGGTTGTGAGGAAGAGATGTCCGAACTATACCCCGCGGTTGCTCCTTTTTACGCACCATTCTCCATGTTTATTTTTATTTTATTTTTATTTTTTTGTTTTTGCAAGCTTGACGTGTTCACAATGCCCATTATCATTTTCAATTTCTTTACATCAAAAGACTATGATTTTAGGACCTGTAACTAGGAATGATCTTAATCCTCGAAAGCAAAAAAAAAAAAAAAGTGTGCAGAGACACCGTGTGAATGCTAATTCCTTCTTGCAACGTCTTTGTGGCAGATATCTGGCATTTTCAATCATTTTCAATTGTTTTCGATGTGTCTGTCATCGTGCGTAATTGGCATCCCAATTACTGTGCGCGTTCATGTGCACGCATGTGGCCTTCTTCAACGTTTAAAGAGAAAAGCAAATCAGCCTGTGTGTGTGGAGAGAGAGAGAGCGAGATGGGGGTCCCGAAAGAGAGCGATTCTGTTGTTTATGTGTACGTGTGCATGTGGATATAGCTACAGTATGCGAGTGCGCCCACCGTTACAATCTGCTGCCATGCAGAGCCAAGTAGGGGGAGGGGGCTGGAAAAGAGGAAAGAAGGGCAGTGGGTTAAGGGATGTGCTGATGCTGTGACTCTTCTCATCAGCCAATCGCCTCCTCCGCCTGTGATCCCCCTCCTTGTAGCCGAGGGTCTGCACAACCACACATCTTGGAGCAGCCATTCAGCATATGGCTGTCACCTCACGTTCAAGCAGACAGAGGTGGATCAGAACCGCCTGCTTTATTTCAGCATGAGGCAGAGGGTTTCTATGTTAATTATTCATGCAGCACCTCTGACTGTGCAGCAGGGCAACACCTGCACAAATCACAGCAGTGCATAGTGTCAGTATCAAAGCACGAGTGGCTGCAGCCTCTGTAGTTTGCTCTTCTTCTGACAGAGCACTGCAATGCAAATATTTCTCTCCCACACTGGAGGCAAATTGACTCTGCATGCGTGCACATCCTTTATAATTTCATGTCCAAACTTCTTCCTTCACCATAGTAAAAGGGGTTTTTTTTCCTCACTATTCTCACACATCCTCAAGCAAAATTGGTTTCTCTTCCAGTAAAGTGTGTTCATTAAAAATTCATACTTTGGTGTGTAATTTGTTTAATTCACATTGATATTTGGATAATAATAATAATAAACAAATAAAAAAAATGAAAAAGCTACTGCAAGTCACAGGATTCAAGTGTTTAGTGAACAGAATTGTTTATTTTGCTGTTCTATGAAGTCCTTTTGCTTGAGTTTATCTTGAGGATTATGTCTCCGCAGCCCAGATTGAAGTATAAATTTCCCCAGCAGCAGGACACCTCCTCATATTATGTCTTTCACGAGGCAAATGGGACAATATCACATGAAAGTCCCATGGCTCTCTTGCCAGGCTGATAGTGCTGGATGCTGGAATTAGCACAGCTTCTAGACTGGTGTCTGGCAAGGCTTTAGGGAAAGCAGGTTATAAAAGGAAATTATTTTGACACATTGTCATTTCAGTGCATCGCGAAAGCCGTTTCCCTCACTTATCTGGCTTTTCACTTGTGAGAGGAAGGTAGTGTTTGAGCAGGTTGTTTTTATTGGTTTACTGATGATATTTGCTCAGACGACTGTAAACAGGAAGTCGCGTCCCCTTCGTGCCCGAACACAACTCCGCGCTGAAACTAAAGATGGACACGGAGGTGTGTTTTGTGTGTGTGTGTGATGATGATGAAGGAGAGCTTGATGATCTGACCGTGCTGGTTCGGCTTAAAGGTCAGCTTCTGTATCAGTTTCAGAGGAAAACCTAATACTAAAGCAGAGTGCATCACAAAGGTGTGAGCTGGAGATGCTTGTGTGCTCATGCAGGAAGGTGATGGATTAAGGAATGGTTAACTCAAAAGATTGGTTTTGGTTTTCCTTTTTTTTTTAAAAAAAAAAAAAAAGACAAAAGTTGTATTTAGATAAATACTGTGTTTGTGTCCAGTAATTTACACAGAGTGGAGAGGAATTTAAAGATTTCCAAAAGAGAATCCAAGTGCTAGATTAAAAAAAAAATTAAAATATCTGTTATATTTAATTCATATAAACTGCAGTGTGGAGGCTAAATAGAAATGTGCTGAAATAATAAACCATCTCTTTTAAACAAATCTTTGAAATGGCCGGATTTTTTTTTCCAAAAAAGGCTCATAATATTGTTTTACTGACTTTCAAAGGTTCAGAATGACCCAGTTTTCAGGCAGTTTAGCTGAAAACTAAAATGAATGGCATCATTTTAAGAAGTGTACAAGTGATAAAGCAATAAATACACATTTTAAATGTCGAACTTGTCATACAATAATGACTGTACTTCCACAAGCGCGAATAGCATCTGCAGATTAGCCCTCTGAAATCCAAGTGTATACTAGCATGGTGGTACTTGTGTGTCCTATGACTCCATAAAAAAGTGGGTTAAGAAAAAGTTTGGCCCATTACATGATAGGATATTGTATGTGAGGTGAACTGGTCAGTAGCACACTGGAAATCCTCCTGGAAGTAGCACACCATCTGGGTACTTTTCACATACCACAGATTGTGCAATTGTTCATATACTGCATAATCCGCGCTACATTTTGGAAAAAGCACTTTGTTCCCTGTGTGGCTTCTAAAACGACCCGCGTCTAAATACTTTAATGCATTGAACTACTGCCTTGTTCTTGTATGTAAGCAAGTGTAAAAGTAAGAGGTTTTCCAGTGTATGTTATGTGTGCAACAGGTACTTTTTGATGCTAACAGATGAGTTTTTGTTGTTGTAACACAAAAGAAAACAAAGGAACTCCTCCATCTTTTGTCAGCTACGAACACAGTGTAATGGTATGAGAGGGGCCGAAGGTGTTTTCACAATGATTTTGGAGCAAACCTTACGTTCAAGCCCAAAATTGTTCATTTGAGATGTAATTGTGATTCCGTTGTGCAGGAATAAGAGCGCTGAGAAACTCATCACAGCCTCCCAGACAATGTTCAACATATGTTACGTTGGGGTTCAAATCTGTACAATTAACAGCTCATCAGCTATATGTTCACCGAGAAATGTTACTCAGTGTAGTCCTTCAACTAATGTTAGTAAGCCAGTCGAAAACTGATGGAATTATGGGAGGTGGTGGATGGCCTCAACCAAATCTGCTTGTCTTGTGGTGTCCAATACTGTTTCAGATTTTATGACGGGTGTCTGACACTCTCAAATCTTAAAGTTGGTTCAAATGTTAAAATTGCATTTCAGATTTTAGTGACAGTTTTTGAACTTTTTGAGTTTGTGTCAGGGTTTTGTTGGTCCGTGGGTTGTGTTATGTTTTAGCTGGATTCTGTCCTTTGTCTCTTCATGTTTTGTTTTGTTATCGGTTTATCTTTTGCATCTTGGTAAGCTTTACTCCATACTTTACTGTTGAGCTTACACACCATCTCTTCTATATTTCATTCACTCATACATCCTTTGCTTGTCTCTCATGTGGGCTCTTTTTCTTTTATTTACTCTCATCTCTTACTTGTTTGTGACCACCTTCCTCTGTTGACAGTACATAAACACTGGCTCCTTTAGTTGTTCACCACATCCTCGTCTCTTCTCTCCATCGTTTCCTCTCAAGTCAGTCAGATTATTTGCCTCTCCTCGCTGTGTCTTTGGATTTGTTCTGGTTGGGAAAAAAAAAAGTTTATTTAGTTCTCATATCCCTGCTTCCTGATTGTGAGTTTATTTGGTTCCATTTCAGCTACAACAGTGACAGTTTGTTAAAGTCACAGTTTTGTTTTGTTTTGACGCACACCAAAGCAGAAGGTCTGTTGTTCTGCACTTTATAGCACTTTAAATGCTTATTTTCTATTTGGCTTCTGTTACCATCTCACTTCCCTTTTGTCTGGTAGGATAACAGAAGGTGAGCTCTTTTAATGATCGATTTTCATCTGTTCTTCTCAGAAAAGTTGCCTTTGCTCATTTTGTACTATTCAAAGGACGGAAACAAAAATAGAGGCGAAACAGCAGAGAGCAGTGAGTCTCACTTAAAGAGAGAGTCAAATTACAATATGTAATGCTTATGTGTAGACGTTTCTGGATTCTTTATACTCTGTTCTTTGTTTCTTTTTCATCTAAAATTAAAAAGTGGACCAAAGTATTTGTTAGGGAATATTTAGATTTGTTTTCTTTGTTAATGAATGGTCACTAACACACTACCTCCCTGTGGCGAGGTTAAGCCTATATTAAAAGGCATTACTGACAAGTGTCCTTCTGAAAATTATCCACGAGGCTTGATTAGGCCTCATGTTGGAAGTCCATCAGAAAACGTACATAGTAATGTCATATGTGTGCTGTCGGGCTGCAGAATGAGGGGAAAGAAACACTATAATGCCCTATTTTTGTGGCTTAAACCAAGGCCCTGCTAAAAGAAGGGTATTCATGTGTACAATCACAGATGCTGCTGGTGCACAGTGTTTTGCCCTCAGGCCCTCAGTGTCTGTGAGTTTGTGTGAAGACAAACAGGCCTCTTTGGGTTGATGGTGTTGCTCTGGCCTTTGGCAGAGCCGGAGCAGCGAGCGGTTGAGGGGACTCTCCATAAACACGCTTACAGGTCACCGTACATATGTGGTCCAAATAGAGTAAAGGAGACGCTGCGGTGAAACAAATCCATCGCTCCGCTGCTCTCTTCCCCTCTGATAATCACCGCAACGATAAAATAGGCTGGCTAATTTCCATACTGTTTTGTGTAGGAGGGCCTACAGGGCATAATTTGTTTGTGTGCATTCCTAGTGAACAAAGGAATCTGGGTTTTGTTGCTGGTTTCTCTCCTAGCAGGTACCAACACTAACCTCGCCTTTGTGCCTCCGTGTCTATCATTAACCCCTCTCTTTCTTCTGCTTCTCATGTGACGTTGTCAATAGCATTTTCCTCTTGGTTTCCATTCACGTGCTTCTTGCTGGGAAATACGAACAGCCATCTGCCATACAAGCCTCATTCATTTCCAGAAGGATGCAATTCAAGCCAAGTCATCAGGAACGTTCAATAGCAAGCCGGGGTAAACACATCGACCCCCAAATCCAGGACTATTATCTCGCCATAGAAGTTACTGGATACACTGTCTGTCTGCACAGTCAAACAAGAGCAAACAGGGATCCAATTATACTAGCCCGACTGACAGATCCACCCGTCAGAAGATTACGACAGTCATGTAGTTTTAATGAGCGACGCTGATGTGTTTATGCATCTGACGAGGAAGGTCACGGCCGTGTTTATCTGGGCCCGGAAAGGCAGACACACCACTCAGCTGCCTTTTGAATTGCACTGACAAAAATAGATCATTGCGTACCACTTGTGTCCGAGAGCACGTCGACACATTTCACATGGCACCTGGAGACACGCGCATGTGTTGCCCGAACAAATCGGAGGCGTTGACAAGCGAGGCTCTGGGTGAGCACGCGTCCACCAGCTGCTGAGAAAGTTTAAACACACCAGCAGCACACACAATGTCGATTTCAAAAGTAAAACCGAGGACAAAGGTCACGGCGGGACTTTTGGCCCTTTGCTCTTGCTGGGATTCCCATCCTGCCGCAATCATCTGCACTCATTCTCTCGTCTGGACTGCTGATTCACTTGGACATTTGACTTTCCATCTTCTTCTCTCCTCGCAGCATTTACATAAGCAGGATATTAGTAATTGTAGGAGTGTAAATGACCTGTAACACGTCTCTCTTTTAAGTGTTTGCATATCCTCACAGGAAATATCATCATGACCGGCTGATGTTGGTCAAAATCCAACCAGCATGTGACAAATAAGCGATCAAAAAGGAAAAAGCAATAATGTTCAGAACTAATGTAACAACTAAGTCCAACAACGAGAACCAGCTGCAAAGCATGCGACCAGCATCCCTGAAAGTGAGAGCCAATCAGAGTCTGAAAGGAGGTGAAGTTGACTTTTCACAGTTGGACACTAACTTTCTTGTCTTCCTCTCCCATCCCAAGAAGATCCAGTCAATGACTGGACTCATTGTCAGCAGGCCGGAGCAGTTTATGAGCTGTGTGTGTGTGTGTGTACAAACACTGACTCACTCTTTATGGTCGAAATATAAATGCAAGAATATACAAAACAGTGTCATCATTCACCCAGAGAGGAAGACAGAGAGGGCGAGATGACGGAAAGATGAAGGAGTTGTTTTGACTCTCAAACTCAGATGGGTGTGTTTCTGCAGGGGTGTGTTGCCACCATGCAGGTCCACCTTTGCATGTGCAAAGTAACACATTTTGAGTATGCATGATTTGATGTCCTTTTTCACAGCTCGACACATTTTTTTCCCCAAATGTTTGCATGCCTTAATAAAAATAGGAGGAGAGACAGTAAAACGGGTTCGCTTTAATGTTTTTACAACTCTATTCATAGCAGATGGTTTTAGGGGGTGGAGTGACCAGTCGACTTCACCCCACCCACCTCCAACATGATTTGCCTCTTTTGACATCTGTCCTACTTCCATGAAAGGTCTTTTGGAAACAAATCACACTCAATAACCCAGTGCCAAACCTAAATGTTCACACATTTATAGTAAGAAGACTGATAACAAACATTATTAATTCTCAAATACTTATAATCCCCCAACTGATGTTCAGCCACAGAGAGATAATATCATCACAAGTTATTTGATAAATTGGCAAACCTCGCTGCAGACATGCAGCATCCAGCCAGATGTTCATAATCACCTCCTAATCCCTCTGTTACATGTTGCATATATGAAGAAAGTTTTGCTCATATTTGTTTTTTGCATTTCAGTTACCTACAGATAGTTAGAGGCAAATAGAAACTATTCTAAGTGTATTATTAGAAATATACATGATTTTTTTTTTTTTTATGAAATGCAGCATTAAATTGCTGTATCTTACGCTTGATGTGAATGTTTATGCATCATGTCTGGTTGTATAATTATGTTATGTTGTTCTTATTAGTGTTTGGGAGGAATTTCTTGTAGTTTTCGTTTTCTATCTTACTGACATAAGATAAGCTTAGTAACACCCTTACTAGTTAGTTATCCTGCTTTGTGGCCGACTGGCTGCTTCTGACCCTGCAGGTATTGATGTTTTTAAGCTCAGTCTGCCTGGAAGCGTTTGCTTTCCACAGAGGGCAAAGGTCCGAACGGGCCCCAGCTGTCGATAAATCAGCCTCAGGGATGAACTGTCTGGCTGGCAAATACAGTAAAATAAATCCTTTGTTCCCGAATCACAGAACTGTGAAATAAAGATGTGAATCAGATCCTATTGTCTAACTCTTGGGTTTAAAATCCAGATTTTTTTTTTCCAAATTGAGATTAATTTATAGTATTTTGAATAGCGATGGAATTAATGTGTCAGCAGCAGTTTCTGTAGTGTGAGAAGTTGAGGATGCACGAATGTACAGATGTGCAGGATCTACACTTGTCTCATTAGACACCATTGTTGACTGATGTCATCCCAAAAAACAAAGCTTGGACTCTGCAAGTCATGCGAGGAAACTAAATTAGAAACCTGTGCAGTATTCAAAGCATAACATTTACAGTTGCGCCATGCGACGATGACTTCCTGTTCTTCTGCCTGTATCTGCAACTAACAGAAAGCAGCTGCAGTGACAGTAATAACAGACGGATGGATGGAAGCCTCTATTAGAGGCTCACGTGGCACAAAAAGTCAGAGCAAGACAAGTATGATTAAAGAAAAAGACATGAGGGTAGCACCAGTGAAGAGTGAATGATAAAGATGTTAGGTACACTGAATTTTTGGAGACTCATTGTGATGCTAATCTTTGTTATTTTTAACCAAAACTTCCCTTTGAGGATTAATTCCACCCTCCAGCCCTCCTTTTCTACCCGTTCTCCTCTTTGATACAGTGTCCTCTGGAGTACAGCTGAATCAGCGTGGGAAAGAGCTTCTGCTGCAGCTCCTATAAAGTCACATCATTTGTGCTGCATGGTTTCAGCAAACTACAGCGCTGGAAGGCACTGGGGAGGTACTGGAAGGTGGGGTGAAGGGAGGAGAAGCCGTCCTTTATCCATGACTGTTTTAAATATTTTAGGCTTTTAGATGCTGTGTTTTGTAAGATGTGTAAATCTGAAAAAAAAAAGGATCTGATGTCTATCTATCTATGAGGTCGTCTTCCTCCTCTCCTGAACTGTCTTTTTGTTTTAGTCTTCTTGCTTCTCGAGACCCTGAAGCGCCACGTTCCCATTTCAGCTTCACCTCACCGCATATTCTTAACTGTGCTGTAGTCTTACTCCCCCCCTTCCCCTCCCCATCCAAGAATAATCTGGTCTCAGAGGATAAAAATCATCCCACCTAGAGTTTCTCATCACTTTGATGTGACACGGCGTCACAGAGCAGAGAGATGAAGAAAGCTGAGCTGTGAGGTTTTAGCGTTGCGCAATCCTCCTCTTCCTCCTCTTCTGCATCATCATCACAATGACCCATTTATCCGTGCGATCCCCATCTCACTGTATTTTGTGTGTTCCCGTTTTGTATTCCGATTACAGCTTTATTTTTCACCTACCCTCTGCATTTTCTTTCCCTCCATATCATTCCCGTCTTGTTATGGTTCCTAATGTATCATGAGTATCTCCCGTTAGATGTGCGGATCTCTGTAGGCATCGCGATTTAATTCTGTTACGATTGACTTTTGAAGGGTTTGACGGATCTAAAGATGCATCTCATTGTCTTTCATCCTCAAATTACCATAAAAAACCACACAATCCCACTTTTTTCCTGCTGGAGAAGCCTGATCGATGGATGGAAGTCTGTAGATGCTTAACTTTTGCACTTCTTTTCCTTTTCCTAAGTAGACGGTGCCTTGTTAATTCATGGTTTGTTAAGTCAGGCTGGCTGCTGGGTCTCCTGAGGTTGCACGTCTTATGTAACTGTGAAATCGGCTAATGTGGTTTATCATATTAGTTATATTGCCCAGCTTTTGCGAGGCAACGTTTACTCACTGTGTGACTTTTATCTAGGTTTATTTCATATGTGCTTTCAGTAGGACCATAAAGTTTGAAGTCAGTCCATAAAGCAGAATTATGCACAAATTTAGTGTGCCTTTAGCACTGTTTGACAAAAAACAAAAAACAAAAACAGTGCCCATGACACACTTACAGCTGTCTATCACTCAGGACAGATGTTAATGTCAGATGTGAACTAAAGCGTGTTGCCTGGATGGACAACTACATATGAATCATTTTAATGTCGATTAGAAACTGATATTTGTTTTAAATTAGATGAACATAGAGTTACTGTTTTTATGTGAACATCCATGAAGGTTATATAATGCATTTGTTATCACTTCTGGTCTCCTTTGATCTGCTGTCATTTCTTTTTTTCATCCTTTTGGTTTGACAGAATTAGAATGACGTGGTGGGTCAAAACTAAAGACAGCTTTGGTTTTCTAACCGTGGTGGTTTGTCTTGTATCTCTTTTCGAGCAGTTGAGTCCTGAGGCGAAACAACATACGACAGAGATTTTCAAGCAATTACCATTAGTATCCGTGTAATTATCTCCTCAGAAAGTACGAGCTACCGCTCTTTGAACTGGTAGATCTAGTTCTTATAATAAAGCCGTGGATAGGCGTGATTGTGGATCACTTGGCCGAGTGAAACGATTCCCTGACTCTTTGTTGGTGGGGACTGTTTGAACAGAGTCTGAATAGAGTTGGTGTTGAGTCACAGGGTCGGGCCGCTTGCATCGGCTTTGATTCACCTCATCCCAGATGAAGCAGACTGAATGTGCTGCTGGCTGCCATGCCGTCAATGAAAACACACATGCACGCTCCACAGTCTACGTGCACGGCAAGCACACAGGCTGGCATGGCCTCTCTCTGTTTTGCCTCGCAGCTCACAGCTTTGCTTGCTGGCTCGCACACACACACAATCTCCACAAAGTTGTTTTCATCGCAGCGAACACTGCTTCTTGTTATCGTTTTGACACACAGCACCCTCAGTATTATATATCTTTTCTGCATATGCAAATGCGAAAAGAGTCACCCCCCCTACCCTCATCTGAAGCAAATGTTGCTTCTGTGACTAAAGTGTAAATGCAGATGAGAAGTTTCGTTTATGTTTCACTGTCTTCTGGCTTTTGCTGTCTTTTTTTTGTTTGTTTGTTTTTCCAACGGCTGGTGACATGGAAAATCATTTCCTGGGAGTAGTAGCTGTGATCTCAACTATTTTTGACTCTCACCAGCTGAACAACATCCTCAGGTTAATTTGCATGTTTTGTGTGTGTCTTTCCATTCTTGCCATCTCCTGGAGTGGATTTAAACACACTTAAGTGTTTGCACTTAGGTCAATTGAGAGCATTTCTCTACACAAGATTGATAATGGAAGAATCTGTGTGTGTGTGTGTGTGTGGGTGGGTGTGTGTGTGTGTGTGTGTGTGAGTGAAGATTTCCTAGTAGTTGGCAACTGCCAGCAGTCATGCCTCACACACAGACCGTGGTTGTAGTCGTCACCGTCACAGTGGTGGAGGGTGGCGGACTGCCGCCTGACAAGTGGAATGGTCAGGGACAAACCCACAGCAGACAAAGTGAGTAATGGTTCAGTCATATAGACGGGCAGGCGGGTGGAAAGATAGACAGCAATGTCCTTTGCCCTCGAACCTATCAGGAAGTGACTCAGTAAGTGAAATTCCCTCACCTGACAGGCGTCAACCTTCACACCTCACTCTAAGTCACAGCTTCATTTCTATTAATAGTGTAAACCTGCAGCCTGTGCTCTCAAAGTGGAAAACCTCTTTGTTTACACATAACATCTGCTGTTTTTTGTTTTTGTGTTTTGTGATCTTTGCAGACGCTGTTATTTCAGACCATGCACATGTTTCAGAACTCATAGGTTGTCGCTGTAAGGTGAAAGCAATAAGGGTTTTAAGGAAGGAACAGCCTTGATTAAGGTTTTGCTTTTGGCATACCGGTTTGGATCGTTAACTGGTTTCATCTTACTTCAGGGCCTGAAACTTATTCAAACTTACTTGTGGATTTTCATGGAATTAAATCAATAACACCGTTTCTTGAAATTTTTGCCTGTAAGGGACCCAAATGATGGAGAGATAGTGGTAACTAAATAAATTATATTGTTTACCCATTAGAGACTAACATAGGATTGAAATGAATTTTTTAAAAGTTAAAAGTCTCTCATGCCGTGTAAAACTGTTATAGTTGAAGCATCAAATGATTTTTCAAATAAATTGGCAACAAAATAAAATTGCAGAAATTTTTTATTTCAAAATGTCAACATTTTATGGCACATTCATTATCTAATGGCATAGGAAAATAAACCATACACATTCAGTGTATTTAATGTACATAAGATTTTTGACAAATTATTTTAGATGCTGAATTCAACAGCAGAATTATATCCTGAGATGCATCCTGGAATTGATCAAAGCTGCAGAGAAGAGTAGGAGTTTTTATTTATCTTGATTTTGATCTTCAAAACAAAAATTAGTAGCCTCAATATTTTAACAAAATGCCCCATCAGTGTTTCCTCTTTCTTAAGATGGTGGTATAATTATGACTTCACCAGATGGTTTTTTTAACCTCCAGTTTTGCTGAGGTCCGGAGTTCTTGATATTTAAATTATATTCAACCAAGATTCAAAACAGATATTATTTATGAGATTATTTGTGATTAAAAAGCTGTAAATATGTGAAAATTGTTTCACATTATTACATATACCTCCCTTTCTCTACTATCTTTTCTTCAGCAGAAAAAAAGAAAAACAAAAAAACTGACAGTCTTTGATATCCTCCGAGGCATTTCCTCACACTGCTGCCCTTCTTTTCAAATTTGTTAATGACGGGGGATTTCAGAGAGAGACCCTTGACAAACGACTGAGAAGGCTTTCAGAGAAAGGGCTGAGGGGGGCGTTCAAAGACTTAGGTACTTAGATGCTGGCTGGGTAAAATGCCTCTTAATGACTAAAGAATAAGGATGAAGGTGGGCTAGCCTTGTTTGGAAAAAATTCTTGGTACCCTCCTATTTAAGAAAGAAAACCCTACAATGGTCACTGAAAAAAAAATCAAACTGAAAATAGCAATAATTTAACTGGCTAATGAAAATTAGGAATAGCTTTGAATGGTGGGTCAACAGAATCATTAAAATAAAAAATCAGACTCATGAAACTTAATATTTTGTTGCCTAACTGTTTGACACAATCATTGTAGTAAAGTGGGTTTTTTTTCTTTTGACAAGTATTTTAGCCCACTCCTGATGAGAAAGCTGCTCCGCCTGTGTGGGGTTTGAAGGGTTTCTTCTCCAGACTGCATGTTTCAGCTCTCTCCTCAGATGTTCAATAGGACTTAGATCAGGACCACCTCAGAAAGTCTGATGTTTCCTTCGTAGCCATTCTCGGGTGTTTTTAGTTGTGTGTTGTGGGTCATTGTCCTGTTGAAGGACGTCTGACCTCTGAGACTAAACGTTCTGACAGCTGGCAGCACATTTCACTCAAGAACACCTTCAATGCTTCAGTTTTGCATCTGTAAACACAGAGCTGATGTGACTTGACAAAAAGCTTCCAGAAACTTCATGGCTCGTCAGTATGCATTTTGACAAATTTCAGATTAATGATTTAATTTGAGCAGTGGAGTTCTCCTCAGTCGTCCGTTTTGTCTCAAACGGTGACAGATGTGACCACTGATGTAGCTTGGCTGTGGAGTTCACCTTGAATCTGTTTGGAAGTTGTTCTGGGGCCTTTGGTTACCATCTGTATTAGCCGTCTCAGCAATTTGTCTTAAATTTTCCTGTTATGGCTACAGTCCTTTGGATGCTAAACTTCTGAATGAAGTCTGTAGTCACAGGAACATCAAGTTGCTTCGGGATGGTCTTACAATCTTATAACCTGATCTCTTCAGACAACTCTCTGCTTTGCTTTGCTTTCTCTGGTCCACGTTCAGCAGCGGTGACCACCATGATACCAAACAGCAGAGTGATGACTTTTAACCCTTTAAATAGTCAGACTGCAGGACTGAAAACACTTTTGATGCTAAGTAAAGGACACGCTTAAGTTTAGCATGTCACTATTGTCAATTTTTTTCCCCTCTCTTTCTTTTTACAAATCTGTATGGGTCAGTTTCATTAGTTTATTTAGTTAAATGACGTCAGTGGTCATTGTGGGTTTTTTTCTTTCCTTAATTAAAAGATTTTATGGTTTGGTTTATATTTTTATATCAGTTTGGAAAAATCAGATAAAAGCATTAATTGCAGGTTTTTAATGGGAAGTCTCTTTAAAGAAGGAGGTTGCCTTTTAGGCTGTAATCCTCCCAGACGGGAAAATCTGGTAGATCCATCATGCGGCAGCTGGGAGGGAAAGGTTGACCCTCCCTGCATGATTCCTCTGCACAAGCTTTGTGGGGAAATTAAATGTAGCACTGAAACACAGAACCTTTGAAGTGGCGTTTAGCTGAACGCAGCCTCGAACCAACGAAAGCAACAAAGTGGCCCAACCCAGTACAATGACATTCCCATATGATGCCTCTTCCTAACAGGCAAATACACTGTTTGATCAGGATACTTGGAATGCAGAGCGAATTGTTTGGCCAGTTCCAACACAAATATTCTTGTTTAGTTTTCCATTTTAATTTCCCATTTCCTCCCCTTGTTTGCCCTCATCTTTGAGACTTACCTTTGTTTCACCTATTTTTTTCATGTGTGTGTGTGTGTTCCAGGAGGAGGAGATGCCCGAGGTAGAGATCGACATTGATGACTTGTTGGAGGTCAACAGCGATGACGAGAGAGCCAGCAAACTGCAGGTATATTCCCTCCGAATGCGTTTCTTGTTGTATCTACAAGTCTTCAGCAGCAAAGGTTAAATCAGGACTGCCCGACACTGAAACTTTCATTTATAAAATTACCGAAAGCTAAGGCTGCAAATAGTCACGTTTAAAGACTTTAAACCACTAAATCAGTATGTTTTTAAAGTTTTTCAGCTCTACTTCTAAAATCTCACATCTGACTGGGAAACAAATGCTCTATAAACCCAAGTCATTGCTATTAAAATTTTAATTTTGTTGCTGCTGGGACTTTAGGCTATTATCTCAGAGGGGGGAAAATGCTTCGAAATGATTTAAGAAAACGCTATAAATGAACTGAAAGTGCTGAGCAGAGGTTTAAAAATCTAATTTTGTGTTAGTTATTGAAAAAAGAAATACTAAAAAACAAGAAAAGATGCTAAATTCATGTTTTATATTGGTGTGAGTGACTATGACCCCGTTGTTAGAGGTTTCCCATCAGTTGTAAGGTTTCGTCCGCAGACCCATCTCATGCAGATGCATCCTTGGACAATTTAACACCAGACAAGCACCTTTTCGGAAGCTCCAACTTATCACCTCGTGATAAATCTCTTTGTCGTTACTGAATGTTAGGAGATTCTGATTACTATTTTAGTTTCTTATGTTTGAATTCCCACAAACTTTGAAGTCATATTATGTAGTTGTTTCATCATGAGAAAGTTTTTAAACCACACAATTTGGCTGCTCCCATAGTCCCACTGATTCTGTATCATGATGTTTGGTAATGAGCTTTTTTTTCTTGCCTGAACAAATGTTTAAAGCTACGCAGTATGTTTTCAGTGAGACGAAAAACTCTTCCCTTCAAATCATAATTATGACTGTTTTTTTCTTAAAAACTTATAAAGTCCCCCATCGACTAAGAAATTGGCATCTCTTTTCGACAGAACAATAGATTTGTCTGTGATTATTTATGAGCGTTTTCATTGACATTCTCATAGCAAGAAAAAAAAGCAAAAATCTGAAAAAATTAGTGATATATATACACAAATCTGAAACATGTACACAACAGAATAAAAAAAGAGATAATTAAGAATAAAGGGTCAATAAAAGATGAATAAATGAATATATACAAAATGTTACATACAGAATGGTGGGAGAGGGATGACAAGTAGTGCAAATGAAAGTGACTGTGAGTTTGGTGGCTGGGGGGGTCAAATGGGGGGAGTTGGGGCAGGATGACTGCAGTGGGGAAGAGACTGTTTTTGTGGCGTGGAGTCCTGGTCCTGATGGACCGGAGCCTCTTACCAGAGGGGAGGGTATGAAAAAAAGGTTGTGTCCCGGATACAAAGGGTCGGTCCCGATCCCGGCTACACGTCTCTGGGTCCTGGGGATGTACAGCTCCTGGAGAGATGGGAGCTTAAAGCCGATCACCTTCTCAGCATAATTAATAACGCGCTGCAGCTTGGCCTTGTCCCTGGCCGTGGCTGCAGCAAACCATGAAGGAGGTTGTGAGGATGGATTCGATGATGGTGGTGTAGAAGTTCACCTTCATCTTCACTGGGAGATGCAGCTTTGCTGGAAGTGCATCCTCTGCTGAGCCTTCTTGGTGAGGGAGCTGATGTTCTGCTCCCGCTTGAGCTCCTGGGAAAGCCGAGTTAGTGATTAGTCAGTGATAATTAGTCAGTGATAATTACAAATGCAGAAGCTGCAACATGCCTTATCCCTGAACATCTGTCTTTTTGTTTTTTTTCCTTTTTGGACAGGAATCATTAATAGACTGCTACAAACCAACAGAGGTGAGTGGATTTACTGTGAATGTGATTTACTGTGACAATGCATACCGATCCAGCACCGCGTGGGGAGACAGACATTTTTATGACCACATTGACCTTTCAATTGAAAGTGTACAGCTCAAGAGCAAATGTCCCTTTCTCATTTTACTGGTCTGAATCAGACCAGAGGCCACTTACAATTCCCACGCAGATGTTGTTTGTTTACTTATTATTGGCTCTGAGTATATTTAGTAAAGGGGTGTGTGCGCGAATGGATGTGTGTGCAGTGAGGTGATGCAAGACTCGGGAGTTTGACAAGGGTTAAGCTATTTTGGTACTAAAAGGTGTTGCAAACCAATCCCATTACATCTACACAGGGCGATCTTGCCCCGGTCTAAACTACCCATCTGTCATCTGTGAATGCATGCGTGGTGTTTGGCAAACACTGCAAGGTCACTGGTATCCAAAGCTACTGCCAGGCTGATACATGCCACATGTAAACACCTGCTACCACACACAGTCACACACACACACACTCACAGCTGCAACTCTGAACACACAGCATTTTATGGTAATAAACAGTAAAAGACAGAAGCGATAGTGAGACGAGGTGAAAGTGATCAAGGAAGTGATAAAAGAGCGAGAGTGCTGTTAAAAATAACTCCACTTGGAAAATAACAGATGAGAGAGACGGAGTCAAAGGTGACGCTAGGAAGGGATACTGGAGGATGAATGATTGTGAAAGATGGGTACAGGTATAAGAGAGAGGAGGAGGAGGAGGAGGAGAGGAATGGAGAGAAAAGAAGGAGGGGAAGGCATCCATGAAGAAGTTGTGAGGAATATTCAGGTGGTTTATATTACAGCATATTTCCCACCACAGTCGCACTACCATAAACATTTCTGCCACCTCATACTTGACCTGATATGGGAAACATTTTGTCCTCCTTCCCTACTGACTTCCTTTGGGTCATGATCCAGCGTTTGACTGTTGAGATAATACCACCAAAAATGGAGCTTGTAGATCTGAATATATGTAGCTAATTCATGTTTTCCTACATTCAGTACATACCAGCATTTTTTTTTTTGTGTGTGTGTGTGTGTGTGTGTGTGTGTGTGTGTGTGTGTGTGTAAAACCATTCCTCAGCAGTCGAGTCTGTATTTACTGGTTCTCTAGAATTACCTCTGCCACCAGAAGGTGCATTAAGGACTCATTTCTGTGTTTTCAGGCTCCCGCTCCCTCGCTCTGTCACATAATAATGATGGGAACCTGAAAAAACCTGTTTTCACCTCTGTATTCACTCATAT
>JAOWBL010000017.1:8387139-8398411 GCA_028564865.1 Zenarchopterus dispar | reverse complement strand
TGGTCATATCAGTATCTGCTCTAGCAGTGCTGTGTTAATGTAACAGATTACATACCTCACACTGCTTGGATCACATGACCCTTTTTGAGCCTTGAATCAGATCATTTTTCAGATTGGTAAATATAAAAGAAAATGGGAGGTACGTTTAATTTGCTTTCGATTTTCAAAAGTATAAACCCAAATCAAGGAACAACAATAAAGGGGTTAAATATTTGAATAATCTTACAACAAAATGATGCTATTTTAAAATTGCAGAAGAACACTGAGGATAGGACCTGTCTAAATTTGAACATTTGCTCAACAAGGAATTTAATTTTCACTTTTGCTAAATATTTGCTTAAAAAAAGCAGTAGGCTACTAAAAAGTGCAATAAAACAACAAACGTGCAATTAAAAGGCATGATATGTGATTTACTTACCACTGGGTCAACTTAATAAAATGTACGGCTTTAATTAAATTAACAAGAGTACATATACATTGAAGATAAGATTCTTAAATTACTTTTAATTAAATTGAAGTACGTTTCTTGGGCTTTTCTCCCTTCAGTTACATGGTGGGACGAGGATGTTTCACATGTGTCACCATGTTCAACTATTGCTTCGACCAAATGCAACCTACAAAGGGATTTATGCTTTTGTACTGAACCGTGGACTTGTGTCACGGTTCAGTCATTGTGACATCTTAAAAGATGGAAGAGGCATTTTAAAATCCTCCTGCTCTGCATGTTTGGTACTTACAATATACAATCAGTGCCAAACTTTTTTTTCTTTCTTAAGTTTGAAAAATCAAGTCATGCCCCACATTATGTGCTTGGAGTGTTTCACAGCAGACCACCGATTATCTGTGAACCTTTCCAGTGCTAATTGGCACTAGTCATTTATTTAAAGTGAACACATGGTTTGTCTTTTCCACAATAGGCCATCCCTAGTTTACGCTGAGAGTGGAGTTTTTACGAGGGAAGGTTCCCGTTTCCATTGTTGGGAATATTACCAATTCTCCCAAATGCTCCGGTTCAAGCTGTCAGTCTGAGGAAAGTGCTCTTGCTCTTTGTCAGTAACCACTGGTATTTGGTGCAGTAGGACACTTGACACATGCACAAGCATCCGCTACGTCAGTAGAAGTTGACATATAGGTAACCTCACAGAAATAGGAGCTCTTTGTTGCAGATTTCTTTTGCATGCAAATTTATGAGCACCTAACTTTTTATTTAGCGTCTAATTTATTCTCTTATTATGCCTAACCAAAAGCCAAATACTTAGCTGTGGACTATAATCGTTCTGTCTAAGAGCTGATCTTTTATTTGTAGAGAGACATTTAGGGGGAGGAGTACAGTCACAGTCCTGCCTTTCCTGTTATAACAATAACCATTATAACTACAGCCACCGGAGGCTGTGTAAACCTGTAAATACCTGTGTATACATCTCTGCAGGTGTCCCATAGACTCTGACATGTAATACCTTCTCAGCTATGATCTCATGTCTTTTTGCAGGAAGTCCTTTTGTAATCACTGTAAAACCTCTGAATGTGTTTTGGGTGGAGACAGCAACCGCAGTTTGGACTTACAATGTTCTGCAGCTTGCCAGCAGCATTGAATTAATCTGGAGTTTTGAAAAGAAACCTCATGACCGTATTAGAGTTTGCTGGAGGCCTTAAATTTGAAACTTGTACTTTGCTCTTCTGTCTCTCTGTGCTGTCACTAATTGCTAGAAAAACTGACAGGAAAGAAAAGTCTCAGGTAGAAAAGAGGAGTTTTGTTTTTTCCAGGTAGAGTAAAGTATGCAAGTTTGTCACTTTTGCCTGAGTTTGGGGGGCTGATTGAATTTAGTTTGTTACGTTTGTGTAAAGTTATGGAAACGCAATTATTGTCCTCATATGTAACTTTTTCACTTAGTGGAAATTTGTGGACAGGCAACACATTTTGCAAATGCAGTCATCAAATCCAAAATTTAAAGAAGTGCTTTCTGTATCAGGTTCATTAGAAAGCTCTGTATGGGGGGAAAAAAAAAGTTGATCTGAAAGTGCTGAGTCAGCCTTAGCCCGCTGAGCCATTAATCAATAGCCGGGCTCCGAGCTGAGAGGAAACAACTCAACTTAACAGGGGCGTGTGATAAATTAAAGAGCAGTGTTTAGTGTGTATTATTTTGCCCCACTTTTATCTGCCAAGCTGTAGTACAAAGTGCCAAGATGCAGTAGAGAGATCATGCACACTGTTACACACATTTACATCCACTTATTCAGTGCTGATGCTTCATTGTTGACTCTGTCTCGACTTAGGAGGACTCCAGTACTTCACACTAGCAAGGCTAGGAATGCATGAGCTAATCAGATACTGCTGTAACTTTTTTAAACAAGAATTATTTGTCCAAACTAAATATCCATAGTCATGCAAAGACATGTTATAATTTTGCTTGGAGACTATAGCTACACACCTGATTCAAATGACTGGATCACCATCAGCTTGTCATCGAAGTCTATACAAGTCTGTCAGTCACCCAGCAATTTGTGCCAGGAATTTTAGAGCAGGGCAGCATCTAAAACATGAAGTCCTTGTGTATGGTCTATACCACACTTGTGGTGATTCACCAGGTGAATTATTCTGGCTTAGCTCAGACTACCAAGCACATTTCCCAGACAGCAGCTCCATATGGTCTTATCAAATAAAACTGAGTACTTGCCTAAATCTGTAATGGCATTTGCATGTAACAAATGTTATTTTCCAGCTTAAACTTGCAAACGTCCCGTTAACAACATAAATTGCACTCCTAATAAAGAAGAATCTTAATAAGCACTCTGTTAGACTATGATCTTCCACTCAAAGCTTGGTTAACATGCCCGCAGGGAGCTGCAGAAATAAAGCAACCTGATATGTCATCACATAATCCCTCTTGTATATATTCATGCACTGTTACTCTAACAAATAATTGCAACAACTTCTTTCTTTTTAGACCTTTGTTTCTGCAAGGATTCTCACTGGCTCCCATCAGTGGCACCACAGGAAGGTGGTGTTGCATATCTGTTGCCATGGCTGACCTATTTGACCAGCACTCTCTTAAAGACATAAATCAAATATAAGATGTTTTATCACCTATAAGATGATTTATGCTTTCACGTTAAACTGACAACATATGTTCACTGCAGTTGGGGAACACGTGTCATAACCTCTTCTCTTTAAATGAATTAAACGAATGGCTATTGACAAAGACGCCAGTGTTCTTGTACCAGAAGCTTTAAACATGCCACAGATATTTCACTTTCCTCCTGCTCCAGATATTTGCTACTGCCGTTCAAGATCTCTCTTTTTGTCAGATGTTTGTGACTCTTGTTTTTCTTTCTTTTACAGCATCTTACTCCCAGTATAAGTCTGAGGATGGCAGGGTGTCTTCAGCCACCTGTCCCAGCTCTTCAGGCTCTGGGCAGACCTACACTCCCACCCTGACTCCTGTCCCCACTCCCACCACTAATCGCACCATCACCAGCAACAGCCCTAGTAATTATGCTGCCACTAAAACAGGTAAAATACTTATATAAATATAGTCATGATGCAATAAAATCAGCCGCTGTCTTCTCTGTGTAACCTGCAGTTGTTTTACAAAGGTTTGACCTGCTTTTAGGGTTAATGCTGCTGTTGAACTGTTGTTTGTGCTGCAGACTCTTTGCTCTTCAACAAGATTGACGAGAGACAGAGGTTGGCCCGTGAGCGCAGGGAGGAGCGTGAGAAACAGAACGGTGAGCGTTCTTTAAATTTGAGCGTTTGACGGAGACTCAAGTGAACTTTAAATGAATCCTGTGTTTTCTTGTGTGCTTTTCCCGCGACATATCGTGAATTAACTTGGTTTGTAGCTGTGATAAAGTGACTTTTTCTCCTGGTAGTTACATAAAGTCTAGGCTGAAGCTTGGCACCCCGTTACCATGGATACCATGTTACTTAAAAGGGAAGCTCATGACGGGTTTGAGGGAGGCTGGTGTTTTTTGGTTTTGTTTTGCAGTTTAATTAACTTTTTTTAAAACTGGCATAAAGGAGCTAATGAGATATAGGAAGTTTTCTATTTTGTATGAAACTGAAATGTGTGATGTAGTATTTTATTGTAATGCTCAGGCTGAGGTGCTGTGGGATCCACTTTGTGTTGACGGCTAAAGTTTAGTCATGTGAGATGATGTGATGATGAGTGTATTCATTAAGTGTGTGTGTGTGGTGCCTCAGCTATCAAGGAAGCGCAGTGGCAGGCACGCGAGGAGCGGGCCAAGCAGCATTATGAGAAGCACCTGGAAGACAAGAAGAGAAAACTGGAGGAGCAGCGGATAAAGGAGGAGAAGAGACGAGCTGCTGTAGAGGAGAAACGACGACAAAAACAGGAGGAGGACCGGGTACGTAGGTGCACATCTTGTAGATACTTTTGAGGTTTGATGTTTACACTCTTCACATAAATATACAGAGATTTGTGTTCACGCAGCTGGTAATTGAACACACCTTCCACAACCCCAATCCCAAAAACATGGGACGGTGTATAAAGTGTCAATAAAAACAGAAGGCAATGATATGCAAAGCTCATAAACCTATGTTTTATTCCCAATATTTTGTCATTTCATGGAGAATATTAGCCTAATTTGAATTTGGTGGCAGCAACGCATCTTAAAAAGTTGGATCACAGTGATTTTTACCATTATGTCGCATTCAGGATTACACTGGAGTTCCAGGCGAGAAATGTTCACCTTTATTTGTCTGATTCTAGCTGCATTAGACACCTAATTCACATTAATGGGGATCGCCAAGGTCTGCACAAGTCTGTTGATGACACAGCCATGTCTGTCAGGGTGTGCTGAAGCAGGGAAACACCTAAAACATGCAGGACAGGAGTGCACGAGGACCGGGGATGGGAAACACTAGCAATAGGCTGTCCAGGAGCAGACTCTCACACTGATGGCGTGAGAGTCTGGTTCACATTGCTGGTAATAAGGCCGATTCATTCAAGGTGAGAGTTGGACTTCGTCAGGCCTGCCCTCTGTCACTAATGTTGTTTATAACCTTCATGGACAGAATTTTCTGGTGCATCCAGGGAGTGGAACGGGTCTGGCTTGGAGGCCAAAGGATTTAATCTCTGCTTTTTTGCAGATGATGAGGTCTCCTTGGAGTAGTTCACAGCAGAGAGTGAAGTGGCAAGGATGAGAATCAGCACGTCCAAATCTGGACTAGCTCAGTTGGAAAAGGGTGAAATACCCTCTCAGGATACAGAACAGGGTGCTGTCTCAGGTGGAGAAGTTTAAGTATCTTGGGCTCTTGTGCAGGAGATTCTGTATTGGTCTTCTGTCTCTGTTTACCTGTTGAGTTACCTCACCTATGGTCACGAACTGTAGGTCGTGACAGAAAGAATAAGATTGCAGATACAAGCTGTCAAAATGAGTTTCCTCCTCAGTGTGGCTGGATTCTCCCTTGGGGATAGGGTAAGATGTCTAGACATCATCCGGGAGGAATTCGGAGTAAAATCACTGCTCCTCCACATCAAGAGGAGCCAGTTGATGTGGTTTGACATCTGGTGAGGATGCCCCCTGACGCCTCCTTCGGAAGGTGCAGGACACCCTGTGGAGATAATATCTCTCAGCTGGCCTGGGAATTCCTCGGTATTCCCCAGGAGGAGCTGGAGGAGGTGACCCTGCTGCTTTGGCTGCTGTCCTCTTGAGCCGACTTTGGATAAGCAGAAGTTATGGATGGGTGGAAATTAGGAAAGGTGAACTTCCAGTGAACCCCAGTATTTTTTACTTTAACACATTTACATTCATTAGATTAATTTGAGATGTAAAAGGTGGGTTTGGTATTGTTTTGAATATTTATAATGGCAATTTATGTTTACCTTGTCTGCTTACAATACTTGCTCACAGAATAGGCTTTTCAGGGAGAAAGTTATTACCCCAGCAATTTGCATAGCAGATGGTTGCTTTATATCAGTAAGCATTTTCCTCATTGTTGTCATACTCTCTGAAGGCACGTCATGAGGCAGTGATGCGTCGCACGCTGGAGAGGAGCCAGAAAACCAAACAGAAGCCCAACCGCTGGTCTTGGGGAGGAGCACTGCAGACAAACACTCCCAGCATACCAGCCGGTACATGAACCCAGTTCACACCTACAAAGTCCCAAACAAACACTCAAAAACTACACAGGCCAATACAATGAAAAATACAGCCCATTTCTACAGTCCCCCACTTCTCTTCCTATGTTAATGCTTTGGAGTTTAAGTTCTTCTAATGTGTCCTTTGCCTGACATGTCTCTCTGTTTCTCTTGTATAAATATGCCGCCTCTGTGTCTGTATTATTCTACCATGTTTATATTTGAACTTTTCAGATCTGCTGTTCTTTGTTGTTACAGCCTGCTCACTGTTCTCTACCTTTCCCTCTCTTTCTCTCTCTCTCTCTCATTCTCCAACTCAACCCGACTCTGACTCATTTCCTCCCTCTACCTGCTCTCTGCTCTTTGTTTCACGGTCTTTGTTCTCTTCCCCTCCTGGTCCAGGTTTTGTTGAGTCGGCTTTCCTCTATCCACTCGACCTTGCGGGACTGGAGCACATGCAGAGTGCTTTCAGTCTCTACCGCAGATACGGAATGACCTCCCAATGTGAATATGATTGCACTGTGTCACTTAGCTGGCTAGCGTTAGAGCGCTAGCACTAGCTCTGTACCCGTCCAGCACCGTCTTGCAGTAGCCCACTCTCATTAGTGTCCATGTAGGCCACTGTGAGTGATGTGGTTAGTATTTGTTGTTGTTCTTTTTAGTTCCAGTCCCAAGTGTCACCTGAAGTCGTGTCCCAAGGCACACGATCACTCTTAACTATTTCAAATTTAGTTGACATAAGATCCATTTAGCACTAATTCATTTCAATTTTATAAGTAGATTCTCAGTAGTCTAACCTGAATTAACCTGAATGAAGAGTGCTGGCTCCAGCTCTCTTTCTTCCACCATATTATTGCTTCAAGCGCTCCCATTACGTAGACCACTGATTTTTATTTTTTATCTTGTGTCTTTGATCCTAGATGCTGACAGAAGGTCAGTGTCCACAATGAATTTATCCAAACACGCAGATCCCATCATTACCAAGCGCCTCTCCTCCTCTTCTGCCACACTCCTGCACTCACCAGACCGAGGTAAAGAAAATGAATAGTGCATACACAAATTACAAGATTTATCTGCTTATTCGTCTCTGAATGCATCATAAACTATTTTTAATCATTGTAAATTAGCATTCGTTGACCATGTCCTTAATGTTATTTTCTTTTACTGTGTAAATTATTTGTAGGCTTGTGGTGATCTTGACATGATCCAAAAAAAATATATATACTTAAGGTTTGGTAGGAGATGTTGGAAAAACCAAGAAGATTCACAAAATTTTGAAAACACACAATTTAAAAAGTTAAAAGCCCTTTCTTCAGACCCGCCTCCAAAGCCACACCTCCAAAGTACATGAACATGCAGTGCCTGTTTGCTGAAGAAATTAGTTTGATAGACAACGGTCCGAAGTTGGCACTCACAAGAATCACTGATCTGATGGTGTTTTCGAGCCCTTTTGCCTTAATAGATGACTGACACTTTTTGTTTTGATTTGACACAATTTAATTAATTGCTTGCTGTTGGTGTGTGGAGAGAATTTTGGGTAATGTTGTTAAAAGGTTCTTTTCAGACGGAGTAAGAAAAGGGCGATGAAGAAACACATTATAAGTACAGCTGTCCAGCCACACATGACCCTCAGGAAAGTTCTGATGCATCCAAAAATATAAAATAGACACGGAACAAAAAAAGTGAGGTTTATATGAAATACTGTTAAAATCTCACAACGAGATACATTGGAGAAATGAGTAGAAGGTTCTACGAGGGTTGAGGGAGTCCCACACCTGGGACGTGGCCCTCAGCAAACGCTCAGACAGCAGGCGCCACAATCGTCTCTGCTGTCTGAACGTTTGCCATAAAACAGCAAGCAAGGCCCTGTCACAACATCATCACATGACATCTTCTGAGGAAGACTACAGGTGTAGTTGAACTAAACTTCCCATCATCTCTGAGTTTACCAGGCAGCTCACACAATAGTCCAAAACTATAACTCTTCATCATTCATCTTTTTATATTCATGTGGATGTTCGTTAAAGTGTCTTAACAGAACTAGACAGACTTTTTTTTAATACTTTCTCTTGGACGGACTCCCACGCTGTTGACTGTTCAATCGTATGTCGTGGAGAAATATAAGTGAAATTGATCCTCTCACCTGTCTCTTGGCAGTTGAGCAGAAAGGCACATTTTAAAATGTTGTCAACTGTTAGATCATGTATGCTTTGATGTTTATATGTTGCCAACAGGCTTACGGATCAGAACAGCTTCCTCTCCTGCCATAAGCAAAGCTCAGTCGAAATCCCGCCTACATCAGGGGAAGACCCCACAGCAAAAAAACACAGGTGTCCTCAGCGAGACCTTTGGTCTCAGGTCTTATGTTGTTAACACAGCTGTGCTCAGCAGACAAATCATGGGCTGAAAACTGTATAGGAATACAGAAACTACTGTTACTACTGTTTTTTCCACAAGTTTTCCCTTTGTAAGTCTATGATGTCTCTTTGGCATCCATCAACCAAAACAAACCCCACAAAAAACAGGTTTTTGATTGTATGTGCACAATTGTTTGCACCTCTGTGTCTGTTTCATCAGTGGGATTGAGATTTTTTCTCTCTCTCTCCAGCATGACCCCTTTCTCTAATCCTTTGTAGGATAATCTTGTTGTTTTTGTGGGAGCATTGTATGTTGTTTATACTCTTGCTGGAAAATTTAACACCCACATTTCAAGTAATCGGATGTATTTATAAGTATATATTTAAAATATCAGTATGTGTCTATTACTGCACTGCCGAACTGAAATGCATATTATGGAGTCTACAATGAGAAACATCACAGCTGAATTTAGTGAAAACTCAGTCCATGGATTGTTTGCACAGTTTTCAGCCCAGTTTTTTTCTCTCACCCTGAAATCCACAACCTCACAACTGCCTTTTTTTTTCTGATATACCACCCTCTAACAGTCTGGGTGTTCAAACAGCTAATTAGATGTTCATGAATATTGATAAATTTTGTTATAATTCTGCTAAGCTACCTGTGAGTTGTGACCAAGTGTTGGACTTGCTTGCTTTAAAAACTTGATGGTGAAATATCTGCAAGCAGAATTCAAACGTTGTTTGACAAATTATAATTTAAGGAAGGCTGTTTCCCTGAAAAGCAGGTGCACTTTGACCTTTTTACTGCATGTCTTTTTAAATACTTTCTTTTTTGCATTTTGCCTATTGTTTGTGCTTCAGTCCTCGGTTTATCTGTGCCCAGATAATTAACAAACTGGTGCATGCTGGTGGGGTGTGCATGGCCTAACTTCAGCTTAGCTGTCACCTGAAATGCTGTGCAGTTTAAGAGATGGAATGGGTCACACGTTCACTAACTATCTGCTTAAGCTAATTGTTTGGTCTAATCAGTGGACAGTGTGTAGTTTTAACTGTTATCAAACTTCCGTTTTTGCGTACGATGTTGTGTATGTGCGTGTAGGGCTGCGCCGCCTTCCGTTGACCCTGTGGGAGAGTAATATGGTGAACCGTCTGCAGCAGCCGACACACTCCTACCTGGCGCGCAGCCGCAGTGCCGCTAGTCTGTCTGGAGATCAAACAGGTAACACACACACCTTCAGTCACAAGTGGCTGCATGGACTGAGGTGTTTTTTGCAAACATGATTGATTGTTGTGCTGAAAGTTGTTTTTTTTTTAAATATCACTTAAAATCTGAGCTTCTTTACCAAAATAGTTTTACATGTGAATCAGATTTGGCGGGACTTAAAGCATTAAATTGTCTAAAATGTCGCTTAGCAGTCCTTAACAGACACACAAACACACACACTTTATGTCAAAACAAATAAGCTCTTCAGGAAGTGTTTAACTTCTGGTGCCATGCCCTGATCCTGTCTGCTGTGGCAGCAGCATTTTCTGAAGAATTGTCACATTTATTTATTTATTTATTTTAAACTTAGCTTCTTTTTTTTTTGCCATTTGTGACATTTTGCATTATTTTGTGTTTAACTCGGTGGAACAAAGTAGAAGATATTGTTTCCATTATTTATTTGAATTTATTTCCTAATGTTTTTCAAAAATAAACACATTTTCTCTGCTTTCACATTGTGCATAATGTGTAATGATGTGCCTCTTGTGTTTAAGCGCTGTATTAAAAGCTCACTTTCTCTTTGTGGTGATGGGTCTGATGTGATGATGATTAGTGGCTCTTAAATGAATAATGCATTTTAAAGTAGAGCTGGGTGATATACCAATATTTTAGGATGCTGAACAATGACAAATATCCTCTAATACCAGTTTGATACGTAAACTGGAATATGTAATACTGCTATGCTCTTAATGTTGCTCTAATATGATGACATATTAGAGGCATTTGAGGAAATAAAATTGTGGTTTTTGTAGAAGGGGGAATAAGAGAAAAATTCATTAATTCAGCATTTCAGATGTTTTGATGATAACAATCAACAATTCTGTTAGAGCCGAGATGTCTGTTTTTTAATTTTTTTGTTTTTTTTAACGTTACCTATTTAACTCAGCTTATATAAAATATCACCCAGCCCTGTTTTAAAGGCTTCCACAACTGGGGCATGTTCAAAGTTTTAAATATAAGTTTATTAAACGCATCTTTAACAAATCTATCCTCAGACCTGATTATTCGAGTCAACTAATATCTTCACTGTAACAAATCACATTCTGCTGTTTATTGAACAATGCCCAAGTGATGGTTGCAGTAAATCTGCTGCTGTAATTGTAATCAATACTAACACTTTCTTTCTCTTTTCCTATCAATCATTTCTTTCAATCCTCCACTGGCTCTCCTAAACCCATTGCTTCTCCTAATTATTCATCTGGTTTTCCTCTCATTTCCTTCTCTCCTTCCCAATCTTTTGCCATGTACTCCTTTTTATTTTTTTAATCAAATCCTTATCGATGTCCCACAAATTTCCAAACTTCTCCGATCCATAACCTCCTTCGTAAACACTCTGAACCCCTGCCTCATACATCACTGTAGCCATGCCTGTGTGTCCTCGATCAGTTTCCTGCCACCCTATGGGCTCCGTGTCCTTCAAGGCTCTGCAGGCCCAGCCGCTGCCTCACTGTCGCAGCCAGGAGAGGAGCCTCAGCAGGGAGATGGTTTCCTCCTCCTCCACCACCCCAAGAAGGAGAACCACAGGAACAACACAAGTATGGAAGTTACCA
>JAOWBL010000017.1:8327364-8363276 GCA_028564865.1 Zenarchopterus dispar | reverse complement strand
GTGTTGTCAATATTACACAAGACAAAATACATTATTAGTAATTATCTGTTAAGTGGAGAACTAAGAATTGGATGTACGTATGATGAAACTAATACATAGTTAGTTGATGTACTACAGAGACGACTATATGAAAAAGTGTAGACAGCAAACACTGAGGTGGTCAGATACAGGTATCTTTCAGAATATATTCTTTCATTTCTGATAATAACATAAACCTAAACTGTTTAAATGCTTAAAATATAAACACATTTGACTGATTGTATCGTGGACTAAAAATTCAATTCAATTCACCTTTATTTATATAGCGTCAAATCATGGCAAATGTCATCTCAAAGAACTTCAAAAATACAGTTGAACTCATTACGAAGTAGTCTAGTCTAGTGAATACAAAGCCAATAAAATAACAATAATAATTATTGCTTTGCTAAAGAAAACAACAGATTTCATCCAAACTTTTCTTTGATACAATTCTCCACCTTGAGCAAGCACCAGGTGACTGTAGAAATGAAAATCTCATCTTTAACAGGAAGAAGCCTCTGTCAGAACCAGACACAGGAAGGGTGGCCATCTGCTTCAGCTGGTTGGAGGGTGAGAGGACAGGAAGCTGGAGATAACAGCAACAACAACAGATCAGGAACACCTGCTGGGAAGAGGGAACACAGGTTAATGACAACATCGGTAGTGTCATTTATAGAGTTGGAGTTTGGCAGAGCAGAGTGAAGGGATGTAGGAGGTCCCCACCAGTCCAGGCCTACAACAGCACAACTAAGGGGATTTTCAAATGTTTCCTGAGCCATCCCTAAGTATAAGCTTTATCAAAAAGGAAAGTTTTAAACTTAATCTTAAAGGCAGAGAGGTTGTCTGCTTCCAGAACGTGATAACTAAAGGTTCTACCTCCCATTTAACTTTCATAACCTCTCAAAATCACAAAGCTCTGAGGGCAAAATGCTCTGCTAGGAAAATATGAAACTATGAGCTCTTTAAGAGATGATGGAGATGGTCATTAAGGTTACTATAATAATTGGTCAAGACATCACTAACTTTTCACTGATGGTATGAAGACGACTTATCCAGCATAACGAGTGCAAGAAAAAGCTTTTTCTGTGTTTTCAAGTACATTTATTGTCTTCTTTGTTTAGTTGGCGAGAATTGTTTTGTTTATATAACCTGACATTTTACATATAAGAAATACTTTAGTTAGTTTTTAAAGAGTTAAATGTATTTGTGTTCATTAGAGTCGTTATGGATTTTTAGAAATCGAATCCTTTACGTGGACGGTTTATACTATGGATATGTGACGTACTGCAACTCAGATGTCCAAAATTCATCATGCAAATTTGAATAAAAAGCACGTGTCACAAAGTGTGTCCATGACAGATTGCTGTTGCTAATGACTATCTTAGAGAACACTGTATTACTGTCCGATAAAGCTGCGTGATGCATTCACCGCCAGCTGTACTGTTGTTGTTTTTTTTCTTTCTTTTTTTTTTGTTTTGTTTCTCTCATCGTGAGTTTTGCTCCCATATGTCTTCCTTGGCAGTTGTATCACACAGGCGCACAGCTTACTCACAAACATTGACGGGAAAAAAAAAACAAAAAACACTGGACTGTGCAGCAGAACATTTGTCTGCCTCAGCTGTCTAACTTCGAACTGAGGATGATGTCAGAACTTGACAGTCACGGCTCTATTCACCATTTTGTTTCATAACAGGTGTCACACATACAAAGAGAAAGTGTGCACGGCCTCCCTGCGCTCCGTACGTGCACGCTTTGCCTTTTCAGCCTGGCTGTGTTTTGGACTGCAGACCACAAACAAGCCCGAGGTCTGAGTATTGTTATCTCATTGGCGCAATTATGCCCAGTCCTGCTGGCCGACACGCACAAACACACAACTTTCACCCCGTTACCTCCAATCACACCCGCTCTCCAAATGAGTTCAAGTGCGGTGGAGGTGGGGGGTGCGTCCGAGGCGGGTGTGTGAGTGGGTTTTGGAGGGCTGGAAGCTGAATGGAGGGCAGATTTATTGACAGCGGGGGCACCCTGCGACAAGTGTCCTAAATCGAGGCGGTGAGGCATGATCATCCCATGTGAATCGACTTGTCAGGATCACTTAGGAGGAGGACAAGAGGAGAAAGAAGAAGAGGAGAGAAGTTTCAGGAGACTAATAAGTATGTCTGTGTTACTGGATTTTAAATTGAGGAAGAATTTAAGTGTGTGCTTGTGTGCAGTTGCAGTGTTGGGAAGTGATTGCCATAGAGGTGGGGTTATGGTGACTGCATGTGCATGTGTGTGTGTTTGTGTGGGTGTTTGTGTGTGTGTTCGTCTATGTGGTGGGCTCCACTGAAAGGCTCTTCCTTCTGCTCTATTTACCCAGGTGAATAGGGAAGCTAGACCAAGCCTGAGCGGGAAAACATGTCATTTTGTGCTGGGGGTAAATGTGTGTGTGTGTGTGTAAGTGTGGATACTTGTGACTGTATGTAAGCATTATTTCTCAAGACAAAAATGTCACCACATGACCCCACTCTGCCAATCCTGAACTCAAGCAGACTTCTGTCAACACAGCCACACTGGTGGGTACATAAACACTAACACTACTAGAGACTCCAGCATCACCTTTAGTGTTTCTGCTTGCAAGTTTAAAGCTTCATAAAAACTTTTTTTTTTCCCGATTGTGTGCTTGGAATAAATAGAACCCAGACTGAGCCAGTGTGAAAGCAGACAAAATGAACTCGAAGAGGAAGTGTCTGCCACATGTGTGCATGTTTTGGTGTGCTTTTTAGATAGCACAGAAACTTTGGCTGACAAACTTGACCACAGGTTCGGCACCAGTGAATGCTGAGGATGTCTGCGTTTGTGTCCATTCCTGTGTGTGTTTGTGTGTGCAAGTGTGTTATGTGTGTGCCTGTGGTTTCTTGCAACACAGTGGGAATATTCACATAGTGTGACTATAGTCAACCCAAATCCAAGGCAACAAAAAATATAAGAAGCCTGGAGCATGTCCATCAGAAATAAAAATGAATAATTTGAAATAATACAAAGGTGTAATTAACATATATATATATATATATATATATATATATATATATATATATATATACACACACATATATAAATATGTGTGACACATAATAAAACTAAAAGATTCTGAGAATTCAGAAAAATCTATTTTTTTCAAGGCACAAGGCCAAAACGCAGCTATACATAATTGTGGTATTGAGTGTCAGTCCATTAAAAAGACATTATTCTGTGGTGAAAATCAGTTTACGAGCTCATAAACTCTTGAGAAAATCATTGTCAGTGAAAACTGCATCTGTGTGTTGAGTGAAAAAGAATCCATCATGCAGAGGAAAAGTCATCCATAAACAGGATTTAAAGGCCCAGGCTGGTTTAACACTGACAGAGGTGAAATGTAAAACTGTGATGTTTTAAATCCTTAATAAAGCACACACACTGTGTCCTCCGGCGCCAAAGCGGCGAGAAGCCACCTGACTTGTTACCAGCATGCTTTTTTTTTTTTTTAAACCAGCACCTGTGATGGGACGGGCCTTTCAGTAGTTCACATGGCACTGATAAAATCTGTGCATTGCACATATGTGATGTCCAGCCTCATGAACAACTTTTGGTACCATCTAGATTACCAGATGATTTTACTTTATTTTTTAAGCAACAGTCAGTTTTGGCCTTTTTGCCATCCAAACTAGTCGCCCACAGAAAATAGGTTAATCGTGAAAAAAAACAACAAAGGAGGCCCCGAACCATTTAGCAACTGAACGCCTTTAAAAAGCTAAATTTGACTCAGAACACCTACAGAACGTGTTTCTTAAACATTTTACTAGGCTGAAAATTCAAATGCATTTATTGTATTTATTTTTAATGTTTTGCAGTTGATAAAAGTTTGATAAAAGTGATATTCGGTTGTAAACAAATTCCAGGTCATTCCATTTCCTTTATTTTATTTGTTTGTTTATTTGTTTCGTTCATCTCTGAGTCGGGCCTTTATCAAGCAAACTAACGTTCATCTTCTGTACTTTGACATTGTTGGCAGCACTTGGTCAGTGGTGACCCACTTTCTGAAATGTTTACAGTTATTGTTTTTGGGCTATCTCCAACAGGCACATGGGTCTATACATTTTTGCTCTTGAAAACCAAAAAAAAAAGAAAAAAACAACAACAACAAACAAACGGCCAAACAAATGACAGCCAAATCTGGGAAGACAGTAACTGTTACTGATGAGTCTAATCTCCTCAGCACCAGTCCCCGTGTGTGTGTGTGTGTGTGTGTGTGTGTGTGTGTGTGTGTGTGTACCTCTCTTACCCTCCTATCGCTTCAGCCTCAGTCGCTCTGGCCACATGGTCTATCTGCTAAATCTGTGTGTTCCTGTCTTGTGGAAGCACATACATGCATGTACGTTGTGTGATTGGGAGCCGGTGGGTGGGTACCGCTCGTCTTGTGCGTTGTCACTGTGTTATGGTCGTCACGTTGCAACCAAAGGAGGGCGTTTTGGCCTGGGGTCCGGCACCTTTACCTCTATCTGTAAACGGAAAACAACTATTCTGGGTTGATCAGAGACGAACATTTGGGTCTGGCACCTTCTATAAATGTATATATAGTATGCACTTATTATTACTTTAGTCATTATGCTTTTATATTGTTTTTTTTTTTTTTTTTTGCTCACTGAGTGCAGGCCCGTCTTGTACACACCCAGAGTTTTTCACAATTACATTTATATTGTTCTGCACATAAAAGATAAGGAATTCCTGGTCTTTCTCCTCAACTTTTAAAGCTGCTCCGTTTCCCTGGCGTATCAACTTCTCCTGGGTAACTGCTTCAGCAAAGATATGATTTGATCTTCAAACTACAGTCATTTCTACTTCAGTCCTCTTTTATTATGTTTTTTAATGCCACTTCCAGACATGCAGGAAATTCAAAAGCACAACGATATCGATGTCAAAGCCTGACTGCGGTGCAGCTCATATTCAACATGAGGGCATCCTGCACTTCAGCCTTGAGCCTGTGTGCACGCTCACTCAAAAACAGCTCAATATTTTAGAATAAACAACAAAACCAGAAAAACACAGCAATTCTCTGAACACAAACATTTTCCTTGAAAGAATTTTTTTTTCTTTTATTTTCTGTAAATGTTATGTTTTTGGATGTATCTTGCACTTCAGAGAGATCTCAGTCACACCTTAGACACTGTGACTGCAGGAAAATTACCCAAGTACAATCTGTTAAACGGAATAAATATGAAAAATGGTTAAAAAAAAAATAGTTAAAAAAAAATACATTTTTCTCATTTAAAATTATGGAATTATATTTATAGCATTACATAAAGCAAGATCTCTGTAGATAAAGATGTTTTTAATCAGTGTTTCATTAACTGAATTAATTATTCAAGCATTTACACACAGTTTGATCTCTACAAAATGATTTTACAATCTTTCAAAACTGCATTGATGCATTGTATTTCAAAACCTAATTATAAATTACAGGAGAGTGAGGTAAAATTAGTTTAGGGGTAATTTAAAAATAGTTTAGGGGTGATTTAATATGATTTATTGAATAAATTGAACCACCTGGTGAAACTGACCGAAGAATTTACTTCTTTTCACATTTCATTTATTAACTGAACAACTATTCATATTTCTTTTCTAAAGCATAGTTAAACAACTAAACAAATTATTTAATTATCTGCATCTTTTAATTACATGCATGTATCAAACAATTTCTTTACAACCAAACTTGTAGCCTACTCAGAAAAAGAGAGAGTTTGTTGCATAAAACTAAACTGGATAAAAATAAATGCTACTGAAACTAATAAACATTTTTAGTAAAAAAGACATAATTCACACACACACACAAATACAGCTTTATTTATTACTAATTATCATCTTTTAGCTTGTTTTTAAACCTTTGGCTCATCTTGGCTCACACCTTCTATTTTGAGTAAAAAATAAAGATAAATAACAAGCTCACCAAGTTGGGTTAACACCAACAGGTGTCAGAAATACTACTAGATTAATTTAGACACAGCAGCTATTACATCTAAAATTTCACTTTCGCGGGCTAGAAACTTTTCTTTCTATTTTTTTTTGTATATTGTAACACTTCTCACTTCTTCTTTTAGCAGGCTTGCTGAAATGATGAGCGGCACCACAAAATAAAGTGATAGAAATGTACACTTGTCAAGATCTCAGAGGGTACATCAACTTGCCCGCTGGCTCGTCTTACCCATCGTCTCCAGAGTGTAAATGTGTTAGACAAAAGTACCGTAGTCAGGTAAATAGAATTAAAAAAAATTCCTCTAAAATATACTAAAAGTGTGCAAGTAAAGTAAAAGTATGTTTCTTGGTACTGATGTAAAAGTACTTCCAGTCCTCCCACTTAAGCCTGAGTTATTAATACGTACTTATTTCTGATATTGTTTACTTTTCCATGCCAGTGAAGTGAAAGGGAACACTATACTCTGGCTTCTTAAGCATGTTATCTTTTGCAGCACACAGTTCTGGTGCATTTCATTTACCTCAGAAGTTGATGTCATTCCTGACTGGACCACATTCCAGTGGCAAAGCTGGAAAACGAACCTTTGTAAACATCGTACCATGGCAACTGTTGGAAATACTATTCATAATAGTTATAACTGTAATCAGTAATTAACACACACAAACACAGGGGCAATAAAGCCACTGATAAAATACAAACAATTTAGCAACGCATCAACTATATGCTTGTTGGGGACTTGTTAGAAAAAACAATAACACAACTGTTAAAACAGACACTATAGTGTTTATTTTGTGGATGGTGAAGAAGGTGAGGTTTCTCCAAATTTCTGACCCTCCAAGGTGCATCCCAGTGACGTTCAGACTGGCTCCATGTCCGAACCTTGTTACAACGCCAGTGTAAATGACATGACAAAGAAAACGACTGTCTGGTGTATAATTGACATGTAAACATAAAAGATTCACTCAAATCACTTGGATACCTTTTGGTTAATTTGGTTATCTTGCAGAAGAAGATTCAAGCACGCTGCCTCCATGTGTGGATTTTCCCTAAAGGAAACAGTGAGTCCCTTCACTGTAGATGTGTGTGGGAGCATGCATTAACTGATGGATGGGTTTCACATTTACCAAGAAGTAGCAGGTGCAGACTTCACATTTCTCTCCAGAGTAATTATTTGAGATCAACATGTACGTTAAATATGGGGCCTCAGAGGTGCTGGTAAGGAGGATTTATTTTACAGCTCTGAACAGTTTGTGATCAATGCTCCACACCAAATGGCTACATGTTTAACTCTTGGACAAATGAACCTCCAAACGCTCTTCAGGGCCAGCGTTGTCATCTGCACGATGAGCTTTGATTCAAAAGACACTTTTCTCACACTAAAGTTCTTACTGGTGCAGAGTTCAAATTCAGAACTGGCAAACCCTGTTTCAACATCACTTGCCTTCTTCTCTTCCCCCCTGTTTCTGCTCCCATCTCTCTGTACTATAGAAGAGGGGGGGCCAGTTATCAGGCTCGCCCAGCCCAGCCAAGCCCTCCTACCTGACCGCTGCCAGCAGGGAGCGGCTGCTCTCGCCTGAATATCTGCGACCACAACAGCAGCCAGGGATTAGGAAGTCAGGCTAGGGTTCAGCTATGCAGACCCCGAGCACGCTGGCCTGCACGTGAATTCACGGCATGCGTGTGTGTTTTGTGAGTATGCACGCGCACGCTCGGGAGCCCGCCATTTCTGCAACATCCGGCTATAAATCTATTGTGACACGCAAACTGAATTTATGAGCCAATCTCCTTGCAACAGACACGTTTGATTTGAAAAGGGAAAGGAGGATGGAATGAAAAAAATTCTAGTAGTGAAAGTGAACTTCTGCTTTGACTTATCGAGTTGAATATTTTGAAAAAAAAAAACAGAAGTACATACACTTTAGCATATGTTTTTCAGTAAAACATGCATGCGTGAACCTATAAGGAAACAAGAATGAAGTTGCATGCAAAGATGTGAAGAAAAAAAGGATTCTATCTCAAACGGAGGGCGTTTCAAAGTTGGGTTTTTAATGATGTTGTGAATTATTTTTGCCTCCTGTCACCTTTCTCAAATGGCAGCTAAACCCTGCTGTTCTGATGACATGCTGACATTCCTCATCCAATCATCTTTTCAGTTGATGAAAAGAGCAGATGTGGAAGAATTCTGAGCTTTTTAGTCCAGTCACCGAGCTGTTAGGAACCACTGCGCTGCACTATGTTATGTCTTGCATTATCCATTTGAGCCCATATTGTTTTTGTCAATAAACCACCACCCCTCAACACACACTCTCTCACACACAGCCAGCTGCCTCCTCAGTCAGTGGAAGCAGGTGTTTGTGAATCTCATGGGGTTTGGTGGCTTTGAGGGTTGTTTCTTTTTTTTTTTAAAGAAGATGTTAAAATTCCCAATATGAAAGTCTGCTTCTTGCTCTGGCCTCTTTTCACAAGAGACGTCGAGACACACACACGCACAAAAAAAACTGCTTTCTGCTTTTTGAATCCAAGCAACCCTCACACACACACACATGTGTGTGTATAGATAGATAGACAGATAGATACCAAACATGGACATATTTATTTGTTCCCTTCTGTTAGAAGTTAAAAATCCACAATGGTTACTGAAATAATCTTGAAATCCACAAAGCTAAATAATAACAATTTACTATGAACTGACAAATGAAAATCAGACATTTCTTTTGAACTGTGGTTGAACAAAATCATTAACCATGTTAATAATGAAACTGGTCTTGAAGAATAAGTTGGTACGCCTAGAAAAGACTGAAGATGATTTAATCATAGTGACATGTTAAACTAAAATGTGTCCTGTAATTATCACCACAGGCATTTTCAATGTCTGTGTCTGTCTATTTAAAGGGTTAAAAATAATCTCTACTGTTTGGTATCATGATGTTCACCACTCTGAACACGGACCAGAGAAAGTAAAGTTGTCGGAGGAGACCAGACAGAAAATTCTAGACAAGCATGTTAAAGGTAAAGGCCGTTGGACCACCTCTGAAATTATTTTGATTTGAAAGCAAATCATGAAAAAAACTGGAATTTATCAAAATGCATATTGACAAACAAAGCTTCCTGAAGAACGTCCTTTGAACAGAACTGGATCTTATTGGCTGCTGACGTCAGCTCTTTGTTCACAGATGCAAAAGTGAAGCATTTAAAGAGAAGCAGACTAATGTGGGCCATGGACGAGGCTCGGTTATGTTCTGGAGCTGCTTTGCTGCATCTGTGTGGACTACAATGAAATCTGAAGATTGTCATGGCGTTTTAGAGCGAGACGTGCTGGTCGGTGTCAGAAAGCTCGGTCTCAGGCGGGGGTCAAGGGTTCTCCAAGAGGATGATGGCCCAAAGCATACAGCGAAAAACAGCCAAGGATGAGTAGGAACCAAAGTCATGAGACAACAATTTGAGATGAGGATGCTGTAGGGAAACCCCACCCCCCAAAATCTAGTAGGTTCTGAGACTTGTGTTACTCCATCAAGGGGTGCTGCAGCACCTCCACCTCCAGCTATGCCAAGAACAGAACTCTGGACCTTCCATGAGCTCAGTCTGGAGAAGAAACCCTTCAAACAGCAGGAGCAGTGTGTTCATGAGGAGTGGACCAAAATACGTGTCATTTGAGTTACAGACATCGTTTGACTGATTGATGCGATTGCCTCCAAAGGTTGTGCAACAAAATATTAGGTTGGTAGTGCCAACTAATCTTTCCAGTCCAGTTTTATGAGTTTGTGTTTTTAAACTTTTCTGTCGAACCACAATTCAGAAGCAATGTCTGATTTCCATCAGTCAATTTTCAGCAATTTACTTATTATTTTTGTCCGTTTCAAGTTAGTTCAGCGACCTTTATGGGCTTTTCTTTCTTTAATAGAAGGGTGCCAACAAATTTACCCACATCTGGATATATGTGTTTCCCCTCAGCACGCTCACACCCACAGAGGAACTATTTCTGTTTGGCCCTGTCTCAAATATCTCAATTCCTGCTACAAGTGTCCATCTTAATGAATGTCATTTCTGTTTACATGCCCCTCTGAGACGACGGCTTTAGATGGGAATCTATATTTACGGACAAGTGCGGTGGATCGGGGTAAGGTGGGGGGGAGGGGGGTGGGAGGGTGAAGGTGGGTGGGGGGAAGTGTTGGGGGAGGATGTGAGAACCTGCAGGGAAGAGCGTGTAAATATAGCTCCTGGTCTGAGTCGGGGCCCCTCTGCTTGCTTGCCCCCACAGGAAAGCGAGCCCCCTCAGGAGACTCAGTGTGGAGGTCACACACGTGTGTTTTTTGAAGAGCAAGTGTTTCATACAGCACTTGTACACATCTTTTTTTTTTTTTTGGTCATACATGCAATATGAGTTGTATGTTTAAAAGAGTTGAAAGAGCATGAACATTTTCTTTGTGCCTCTGGAAAGTACTCCCCTATTTTTCCTCAGAAAAGAAACAACGGTTGGAAACATTTGCTTATTTCTTTCACCGGCTGATAAACTTTTTCCAATCTTTTACTGAATGGCAGATGAAAGGAAGCTTTTATGGTGCGCCCTGCACAACTTTATGACTACAAACCTTTGTATCAGTAAGATTGTGCAAGTGTAAATGAGATGGTGGAAGGATTTGAATACTACTGTCCTTACAGAAATTTGAATACGTGTGATAGGTTACACTTTGGAGGAACCAGAAAGCGAACAATTGAGTTCTCCTCAAACAAAGGAATTATTATGGACAATTGTCTCACCTCCAAGCACTATTTACGAACTTTATAGTAGTTTTACAACTTAAAGGGAAATACTTTACTGTCTCTGAAAACCAGCTTTTAAATTGCTGTTGCATCACAGTGTTTAAGATGCCATTATCCTTAGTGAAAGTATCTTTCTTCAAACATTCAAGATGAACACAACACAAAGGGTGTAATAAAAACAGCACTCTTTATTTGCTAGGCAGTATAGAAAAGTATTAAAAAAAAAAAACATGAAAACTTGGCATGTATAAATGATTTTTATAAAAAAGGTTGTTGCTCAGAAGCTGTTATCAAAAAGGCATTAAAAAACATGAAAATGTTGCCTGCTAAGTGTTTGACATGGGCTAATGCAGACTGTAAGAAAATAAAATGCTGATGGAGTTTGCTTACAAAACTATTGACAATACAAAACTATCGACAGAAACATTTTTAAAAAATGATACAAAAGTTTCCACTGGGCTTTTGTCTGTAGTATAAAATGAAATATCAGTGTTAACTACTCTCATTTTTTGATGGAGAACATAAAATTCAAGTGCAGCTTGGTTTTACTCTTACTGGGTGAAGCTCATGGTGTCACACTGAAGCACTATTGAGATTTTTTAAATGTTTATAGTGTAGTCTCTCCCTCTTTTTGCGTGTGTATGCATATATAATCATATGCACACACACGTACATATAATCACAATATTAATCATTTGTTCATTTAACGTTTCCAAATATAGGATACTGCAAAGGCCAAAAATAAATTGAATTTGAAATGAAAGCTGATGAAATGAAGGTGGCATTGTGGTAATCAGGTAATACTACTTTGGCCAGCCCCTTTCCAAAGTTGAATAATGGTATAAGAACAGACGTAACAGTTCTTATGAAGTGTTTAGATGAGGCAGCATAGCTAAAACATGACATTTTTGTAGACCCATACAGCCTTAAACCAAAAAAAAAAAAAAAAAAAGAAAAGAAAAGGAAAGAAAAAAAATGGTTTCATGAGTGAAATACAGAGGTCAGTTCTGAAATTGTTACTATGGTTACGCTAATGCTAATAGGGCTTAAATACTTAAAAATTACAACACTGCTCCATTGGCCAATTATAAAAACAACAACAAAGTCATCATTATAAAAAAAAAAACAAAAAAAAGAAACAAAAAAAACAAATAAATTAATCAACTTGTTCTTTATATTAATATCAAAATTTGTAACTAATAATACAGCCCAATGCAAACATAGTCACCGTTCCCCATTTATAATACAACAATGATAATAATACATAGTCAAGACCAAAGGAGATAGGACGCACATTTATAAAAACCCAAGTCAAATTTTATAAAAACAACAACAACAAAAAAAAAGATTTAAAAAAATGTTTAGTCTTTGGTTGGTTGAAATCCAACAAGTTTAAGTGTATAAACACTGGTGGCATAAAGCCTCTCCCAACTGTTGTACCACAGGAAAAAAAAAAAAAAAAAAGCGAATCCTGCAATGCCATGTCCAGAGCAGGGAGTACTGACATCTCCAGATTGTCTGTCCCTGTCTACATCACCAGTGTCCTCGTAGAGTAAGTGTTGATGTACTTGTGGGTCTGCTCTGAGGTCAAGAGGTGCTCCTCCGTTTTCCCGCAGGTCACCTGATCCCAGGAACTGAGTTGCTGCTGCTGCTGAAACAGACAGAGGACCATGAGCTTTCATAGGTTATAGCACCAACCATACTCACTACCTGATGAATTTATGTCAATAAAGCCATACATCTAAACAGGCACACACCTGCAGCGGGCTGTTCATGCCTCTGTGAGGGAGATGGTAGGCTTTATGTCCGTCCTCGCTCAATAATGAGCCGGTAAGTAGGTCCTGAATGAAAGTATTGAAACAGACTTTTTACTTAAAGTTCAGCAGCACAGGAAGCAGACTGATTTTTTTTTATTTTTAATGTTTTTAAAGGGTGAAGTAATGTCAAGAGGTTACTATTAAGGTTTGAAATCTGAAAGCTGGACTCACAGGCACTTCCTGGGCAGGGCCGTTGGGGGAGAAGAGCTGTGTGTTGAGTTCTTGTCCTTCCCACTGCATGCAAGGACTCCTCTCACATGGGGACTCCACCTTAGACCCAAAACACATCATGGTCATGCCCTGCACATGATCATCAAGAGCACCAAAACATATCTACAGGACACCCAACAGATCTAAACAGAGCAAACGATCTCCACGCTGATACTGAAAAAAAATCTCAGAACCTTTGCAAACTGAAAGTGCATTCCACTTTACACCCTCCCCATCTACTTTCACAACTTAAAGACTAAAACTGAGTTTTAGTCTCATATTTATTTGCATGTTACTTGTATAGCAGTCATGTTAAGTGGAAAGTACCTCTTGTTTTATCTTCTTAAGAGGAGGCTGCTCAATGGCACACTCCATTGGCTCCTGCTTGATGGACTCGACCATCTGCTGCTCCAAAGCGGTGTTCTGAAAACAGAAAAAGCCTCTCGATGAATCCCCCGGACACTATCGTGTGCTCAACAGTATTTAATATGACCAAATTAAAGACTGAACCATGTTTTAGTTCTCTCACCAATAGTTTGAGAGGTCCATACTTGGCCTCTTGAAGGGCCAGAGTTGATCTGAAAGGTGTGGGTGTACGAGGAGATGAGTCCAGGATCGATCGAGGAATGTTTGGAGTTCGGAATCTGAGGGGAAGACAAAAAAAGCTGTTTGGAAAATGTTGTATCCAAAAAATCTCCAAGATAGTAAACAAGAGATAAAGCCACTCACAGTTCATTTTCTTTCTGGGGCCTGACAGAGTGGTCAATAAGAGGCTTGGAGTCCACTGGCGAGCTCATTCGTAAACTGTCATCAGAGTGTTCTGGGCTCATTGCCTGGTTGATTAACTGGAAAATGAAAAGAAGAAAAATCGGTGAATCAAATGGGAAAAGCTTCAGGCTGTAAAACTCAGCTGTGTACATTAAAATGATGGGGAAAAGATAAACAAAAAAGAGGAGCTGTGCTTCAGAAAGTGAACAACAAGCGAATGACTAGTTCTACATGATTGGTTGGTGATGTCATCAGAAGACAGGCTTGTGATTAGATAGATCCTGATCACACGTGGCTATTTTAGCTACCTGCGAGGGTGAAAATGGTAGAGTTCTGACTGGTGGAGACTTGGCGGCTGAACAGATGAAAGCAGCTTTTGAGCTGTCGAGCGAGACCCTGCCTGTCGTCAGAACGGTCCTATCCAAGAAGCAACCACTAACGGCCCCCCTCACTGAGGAAAGGCTCTGGGGGAAAAGGGAGTAGAATATGGGTCAAGGCCCAACTAAATATAAAAAAAAAAAAAAAAAAAACTAACTATGCTACCTTTTTTAATCTGAAAATAGCTGGCCGTGGCAGAGAAAATTAATATAAACAAACAGCTCAAAGAAAATCATATTTTCATCTAGCTGCAGAGGAGAAACTTACAGAATCGATGACGGATTCCATGAAGTCTGGCATTGCATTTGAGAATGTTGGACTGCTGTGATGGCTGCTGCTGTTGCTGCTGCTGTTGCCATTGCTGCTGTGGGCACGTGTTGCAGAGGCGCTCTCCTCAGGCAGGCAGCTCTGGTCCAGGGGTGGGGCTGGGGCGGCAGCCTGATGATGAGGTAAAGACATGGTGGCGCCATCTGAGCTGCTGATCAAAGAGCTCTGGCTGGCCCAGCTTGGATAGGACAAATTTATCTAGAGGGGGGGAAAAAAATGAATGTGTGAGATTGCTGCTGAAGTGTAATTGTGATGAAGAAGCAGATCTGAGAAAAATAAATCACAAAAACAAATTAGAAGGCTAACAATAAGGGAAGATATATATATATATATATATATATATATATATATATATATATATATATATATATATAATATGAGAAAAAGAGAAGAAAGGGAACTTTATTATAAGAAGCAGTAACAGTGTTGGGTAGGGGAGGGTTGCACAAGGGTCAGGCACACACTCAGAAATGGTGATAAGGTCCTGTTTCATCACTTTTGCAGAAACAGACCCCAGATGTTTCCTCCTCCATATTCACACAAGCACACACGTCCGACCACTGTCCTCAAAACGAGGAGACGAAAGCACATGCACATAAATGGGCTGTCACAATTTCAAATGTCAGACGCAAACATCTCACTCACCGGTAGTGACGGCTGGCCTTTCAGCTCATTTTCTGTTGACATGAGCAGCAGTTCGATCTCTTTCACCCTCTGCTCCTTCTCAGGGTCTTCCTCACTATAGTGTCTCTAAAAGGAGATGAGAGAAGGAGGAATAGGTTAGCACCCTTCTGATGACCACCCTCGCTGTCAGTCTGCGAAGACTGTTTAAAGTTCTTACTTGTATAGCAGCGGTTCCATGCTGGGGAATGTTCAGGAAGTTAAAGAAGGGCACCTATGAGGAAATCAGGAACATCCGTATGAATTAACGGATCTCTACAGTTCAGCATCTCAAATTTCACTTGAAAGTCCACTTACTCTGTGTGTGTCAGGTATGTAGGGGTAGTTCATCGGTGACAAAGGAGGCAGGTGTGTGTGACTGGGTGAGTGGTGGAAACCCATGATGTGACTGGTGGACTTGACGTAGCCCTGGCTGATGGGGAGCGAAGAGCTGCTGGTCTTCGACGTGTTCTGAAGGTAGCCCTCTTGCTCCACCTTTCGCCTCATGGTGGAGTTCCAGTGGTTCTTTATGGCGTTGTCAGTCCTGCAAGTAACAGGTAGCATGTATTAACTTGGAGATTATTTATTTCAAAATCCGCCCTGACACACTGGCCGTAGAGTGGTGCGCAAAAGTATTATCAATGCAGGCCAACACGCAAGCTGCCGTGGATAGATAGAGTCTCAGTCACACACACACAAAACACTTGCACACAGCTGATAAGGTTATCAGAACAAAGCTATTACATAATCTCACAAACTATCTCTCTTTCTCCTGTCATTCCCCTCCAAACATTTTCTCACCCTTTCCAACACTGCTTCTACACCTTCATTTTTCTTCACTCTTTTATTATCCCTCCTCTGGTGTCCTCTCCTCTTTTTCTGCCTCTAAACCACAACATTGCACAGCTAACCAGCAAGGGTTCAGTGATTCACCCAGCTTCTCTTTTTCTTCCCCTCTGCCTTCTTCGTTCTCCGCCTCACCTGCCAGGGAGCAGCTTAGCGATTTCTGCCCAGCGATTTCCCAGCTTCTCGTGCGCCTGGTAGATGATCCTGTCCTCCTCCTCAGTCCACGAGGTCTTCTTAACCTCTGGGTTCAGGTGGTTGTGCCAGCGCTCGCGGCACTGCTTGCCGATTCGTCCCTTCAGGTGTTTTGCGATCACTGACCAGCGCTTGGCTCCGTACTTCTGGACCAGCTCAATCACCTGAGGGTGCCAGGAAGAGAAACAGGAAAGGCAGAAGAGGAGGCAGAGGAGTGTTGAAAAGACAGAAGAAGAGAAGGTGGGAGGTGGACATGGGGAAAGGGGAAGGATGGAGTAATAACAGGGAGGAGGGGGAGAAGTTAATAAAGATATGGCAGCCAAAGGGGAGGGAGAAAAGATAGAACAAATAGAAACAGACACAATAAACTGTTATCAATAAAACTCTCAAACTTCTTCATCATCTCAGAAAAACCTTCACCTCTTCCCCCTTCCTTCTTTTCCATCTTTTTTTTTTTCAGTCTGTGGAGGTGATTGAGAGCACCTGCTGGTGAGTAGTGAGGGAGTTTCCAGTGGAACGTTAGCCACTCTGCTAATCATTACAGTGGCACCTGGGTGGAAATATAACCCCTTTGGATCAGCTCGATAAATACGCTCCTGGTTTTAGTGAGCTAGTTGTGTAACTGCACCTCAAAATGTGCAACATCAGATGAATTGCTACAGAGTGGTTGCTTTAATCGCACAGGAACATAAGGTAATTGTGCTCTAACTTTACAACCTGTTGCCTGTGAGCAGAAATCAACTATGTTATTTCAGACAAATTTCTAATGCAACAAATCAGGGTAATAGTTCACTGAAAAGAAGCATATTTATGTTCATAATGTTATAATAATCTTGGAGTGTATTCATCATTTCTGATGTAACCTCATAAAGCAATTTAATCTCCTACCCTCTGGTCCTCCTCTTTGGTCCAGGGCCCTTTAATGAGTTCTGGGTTGAGGACCTTCTGCCACCTGTGTTGGCACTGCACATCTGTACGATTCTGGTGGGTTTAGATAACAAAGACACATTTAGTTATCAAATTTATACTCTTTGAAGCTACATGCATATGTAAATTAACAGCTCTGGATAGGAAAGACGTTAAACTTATCAAGAAATATCCAAAATAATACAACACTTAGTTTGTACATGTGAAGACTGTTGTTTTTAACTATTACATGTATATACTTACTGGTAATAGACTTGCAATAACCTTCCAGTCTTCAGATCCATGTAGTTCAACAAGTTTCTTCAACTTCTCATCCTGAATTTTAAAAAATATATATTTATTGTCATTGGAATTAAATCATTCTCACCAATTAAACAATAATCAGTGAATGAGATCAGGAAATAAAAAGTAAGATTCACATATTCCTGAGGAATGATCTCAGCTAAGATAATTGCTATCTGCTAGGGTTTGGGTTTGTTTGGACAGGTGTTGGTGTATGAACCTCTTCTCGTGTCCAGCGTGTTTTGCCAAGGTGGCGTTTCCCTGCCTTGACCAGCGATCCGTCGTAGTCGTGGTCATACATCTCTGTCTCCTCGTCATCCTCTTCACTACTGTAAACACTGCAGACACAAGGAGAGAAGGCGAAAGAATTAAACAGAGTTGATGTGGAAAAAGAATAATGGCAAATAATGGAGTAATAATCACCTTTCTATTACCATGCTGAACTACTCTCTAATCATCTCTTTAAAAGGGAGCGCACAGAGAACTAAGCCCACTCTTAAACTCATCAGGTGTCAAGGCTGACAGAGAACCAGTCATTCTAGAAGGTCTGGGTGCAGGCTTTTAGCCAAGACACCCACAAGCAGAGTGAGAAAGAAAGAAAGACGAAGCAGCGTGAAGGGAGGGAGGGGGAAGGATGAACAGGTTCCAGTGTTTTTGGTTTCCACAGATACTGGGATTGGCACATGTGATCATAATTTTGTGACACCCTGGCGTGTTCAGACCTGCAGTGGCATTGTACCGCACAACCATGCAAGCAAGCACACACACTCACACACACACACAGTAGTTGGTTAACCAATCAGGATGTTGGGCCATAACAATGCGGAAGCCAGGTAAGGTGCTGTGTAGAGAGCAACAGGTGAACAGGAACCCCACTGTGTGTCTAAGGCTTATTTATCTTCCTTATTTTTCCTCCCCACAAACCAAAAGTGCTTAATGACTCTATTAACAACACTAATTACATGTATAAGCACACAAAAACCAAGCGTACAGAACACATTTAATACTCAAATCACTAATTTAGTCAAAATGTTCAATTTTAATCATTATGCATTTCAGAACAAAATGACAAATTGCCCTAAAATAACACACACAGCCCAGATGAGAACAATTACACTGTAAAAATGACAAAACACTCAAATGACAACTCTCATGCCTCAACAATGAAAATGACTTTCACTATCATGAGAATTTTGTGGCATGTCATTTCAGACCAGCTTACTTCACATTATCAAAGAGAGACCCCCAAAAAATAAATAAATAAAACAATTAACCACCAACCAAAACCACCATAACTCGAGAAACAAGTTCACACGCCAGCTTGATGGAAGTAAACACTTATACTCTTTTGCTTATTCGTGTTTTTTTTTCCCATGGAAAGAGGTTGTGTCTCTATGGAGAAAGAGTGAGGGGGGGGAAATGATGAAATTGGGACCTGTTTGTTGTACTTGAACGAAAGAGGGGGAAATAAACAACAAAAAGAAGGACAAGTGCGCGGACTGCAGAGGACGCTGCTGCAAAAAAAAGCGCAGATCCCAAAATAACAGTGAGAGGACCTCTGCAGTTTCAGAGATGCTACGAGGCGTTTACGAGCTTCGTGAAGCCGGTTTTTTAAACTGCATTTAAAACCGGGAAGAGAAGACTCGAGTAATCTGCAAGTTAATGACCTGAAAACACACAACAAAGTCCAAGTCTGTGCAACCGGCTGCCGAACATGATGCATTCACGCGTGGACCTTTTTTTTTTTTTTTTCGTAACTACATTTAACTCCTGAAACCGCTCTTTAAGACGGCATTTTTCCCTCTTTTTTTTTTTTTTTTTTAAACTTTAAGTATCAACAATCTTCCGAAAACTGGTTGTCCACGAGCCCCGGTGCTCGCTGCGTGGCGTAAACGCTCGCGCGTGTCTGTGTCTGTGTGTGTGCGTGTCTCTCAGTGACAGCAGCGCGAGGAGCGCACATGCCAGATGACCACCACCTGTCATTGGCGCGAGCGAAACAACCACGCCAGCTCCCCACTTTTGAGAAAACGAACCCGCTCGCAAATGCGATAATTAAAAAGGAGGAAAAGAAATAGAAGTACTGAAATAAAAAAAATAAATAAAAGAGCGAGAGTTTGAGAGCTTTAAACATTCAAACTCGTGTTTGAATAGGAAATTCTGCCAAACTTGCGAAATGTATTAAGTATTTGTGAGGGAAATGTGAGAGTAATGTTAATAATAATACAGTCTGAAGTCAGTTCTGTGAGTGCGCGTACCTGTTTCTCGGCCGCCGAGTCATGTTTGAGTCTGGACCGCGGCTTGCAGCAGGTTGCTCCGCGCCTGTACTTTCGCTATCTGCGTTGGTTTGTTCTCCTGGCGAGGAAGCAGGTTGACATTAATTTAAACTGCAGCAGAGCCCCTGCAGACAAGCTGCTCCTCCTCCTCCTCCCTTCCTTCTCATCCCGGCCAAATTGGCGCTCCTCGGCCTTTGTGCTCCATTGCGCATGCGCCAAGAGTGCTTCACGAACAGTCTGAGTTTTAAAACCGACATATCAAACTATCCAGGATCAATAAAACACGGGGATTTTTTTCTTTTACTATAACGAAACTCTTGTATATTTTTTAACAAATATTTTAATTCCATACAACTATTTTGACTTGTTGAACTACTTAATATAAAAATCAACCTCGGTTTGACTTGAGAGATCATATTACCACAATGTAATTTGAGTGGCTTATATTTCAAAAATGAGATCAAGTTATTTCTCTATTGTTGATTTGAGTATTTATCAATAGTTTCTCTCTTTGACTTTGTGCATTCGTGAAAGACTACCAAGCAGAAGTGTTCAGTATTTACGTAGGTCCAGTGAAGTATTCAGTCTTCACTACTGCTCTCACGCGCGCTGTCTGTGCCCCCCGCGCGCTAAACTCTTTACTGTGAATAATGTTTAACTTTCTTCTCCTGTTTTCGCCAAAACACGATGGAAACTCGTGTATCTCGACGGAGTGGACAAAAAGAAAAACGTCTGCGCGCAAGGAAAGTGAAGTTTCAGTACTTCCACGCCACCTGTTCGTGGAGTGGTGCTGCAGATGTTTCCCCTGTGATAAAACTCGCAACAAAACCTTGTCTTATCGTCCCGCGGCAAAAAAGAGCTTTGAGCTCGCCTACATAAACAAAGTTAAAGGAATCCAGTAGCAATAAACCTATTTGCGGTTAGTAATTGCACGCAAGCCCATTAGTCACAACTGTCTTTATTTAAAGCATTTATAAGTTGGTCCTAAACTTTAATCTGGAGTTATTCTCAGACAAATAATAGAAACAACATATCTCAATTAAAAGTAATTTCATCCTGGTCCCCCCCCTCCAGCAAGCCCCCTTTGAGCGATGAATACTAAAATAATACTCCGATAAATCCAGTATTGTTCTTTTTACACCAACTGCAGACTCATCATGTATTATGATTATTTTGTTTTGGCTGAATTCTCTATTCTTCATCCGCAAGAGCCCTCATCTCTCAGCCATTCAGTTCAGGAAAAAAAAAAAAAAAAAAAAGGAGGGTGTGCGGGGAGGTTAGGGCTTTATTTGTATAAATGTGTCTTCTCATTGTATTAGTTCCTCCATACGCGACCGTATTGTCCTGGTCACTTTTAATTACCATCACCCCAGAACAGCCCATTGTCCCACGGAAGTCTTGATAATAGTGGCCTGATAGTACACATGCGCGTGCACATGCTGCTGTGGACAGAGTTACTTTCTATTTGATGCAATAGCTCCTAGTGCACTTAAAGAAAAAGTCAAAATGCATGAGCTGGATGATGCTTAAATGAATGCTTTAGGAATATAACATGTTATACCAAATGGTTTTTTTTAAGTTTTTGTTTTTAAGTTAAGTGGTTTGTGACATCACAAATATGTGTGTGCTAACTGAAATGCAATTAAATGCAATCACAAACCTGCGATTAAACGTCTTAGATTGGTTGCTTAGATGCAGTCCCTAGTAAGCTTCAATACCTCTACACACCTGTGTACACAAGCATTGTTCCAGTTATTTTTGCCTTGAGGAGATGGTATCTCTTATCTATTCAAATATTTAATTATATAGTAACTATCGTGCAAGATTACAATACTAGATGTCCAATATGTGGGGGTGGGGAGGGATTGTAGACTGCTAAAAGTAATGGAGAATGAAAAATCTCTAAAATGGTGAAACTTTGATGTTTAAAAAAAGTAATTCCTGTTTCATGGCTCTTCACTGCACTGGTCTCCAAATTTGATAGCAAAGTACCTTTCCCTCGAGGGTAATATTTTAAATCTACCTCTTGTTATCTGAAACCACATTGAGAGTAGGGAGCCATGGTATGCAAATCAACCTTTGTAGGTCAAACAGGAAGCCCGAGACCTATTGACTCTTTAGCTGAAGACATTTGCATGGGCGCGATTGGACAGGTTAAGGGCAGGTATTGTGATGGCTGCCCCCTTTGCAAAACACTGTGTGCACATGTTGGTTCATTTGAATGATTTTAATGATGGCTCCCAGGCCTGAGGTATCATCCTGCCAGGCTTTCAAATCCAGAGTTGGGATGGCCAAACAGATGTTCATTGTCAATTGTTTGAGCATGTCTGCTAGTATGCGAGCTCATACACAAGTGTAAATACAAGCACTGAGGAAGGATGATCCCAAATCAAACAAGTTGTGAATGTGATTGTGTATGGTTATGTGGTTAATGGAACCACATTTAGTCTGATCACCAACAAGGAAGACATTTATATAAACATGGTATAGACGTCTGTGTTATCACTGTTCCACTCTGCATAAAATCTGGACTATTTTTCTAAATTTTGTATGTAAAAGTTTTACATCTATTGATATTGTATTAGTTATTATGCTTTTAGTTTAGGGGCTACATATACCTTTCTTTATTGACTTTAGTTGTAGGGACTTGACTGCCAGTGGTGCAAGTTTTGCATTTTCCCTTGGGGTGAGTTCCTGTGAAAGACTTCCCATAATGCCTTGTGCCCTTGGCAAATTATGTAAACCATTACCTCATGTCCAGTGCAAGCTCTAAGGATGGACTTCCACCCCCTCACCCACATGTCCTAAAGCTTTGTCTTCTACAATTACACCAGGATTAGAGTGTTTTCAAATTTACATGCTGTCGTCAGCAGATCTCCCATCTTCTGCTTTCACTTGATCCCACGTGCACTGTTGTGGTCAATTCCCTAACCATTATAATTTGGCATAATTGAAATATGAAATCAAACATGAAAGAGGCGCGTTGCAAATGTTTCATCAGTGTTGAAATTATTTTAGACATTGTTTAAACAGTGCACCACCCCACTCCACCAATCCCCTCTTTCTTCCACCAATCTGTCCGTCCATCTGTTTAATCCAACTAATCATCTCAACTTTTTTTCTCTCAGAAATCCAGCATGTCTGCCTCTGATTCATTGATCAGTGTTTCCGAGAACTCTGTGGCCTTGTCTTCAACACAGATTTTGACCAGATCATGCTTGAAAGTCATTCAAAGGAAACAAAATGCTAAGATCCTGCATAAAGGTGTGAAAAATCACACCCAGGGAAGTTGCACTAGCACCATTAGATGTTTTAGACTCACGTACTCTGAAGTGAAAGCATGTATAGTAGAGCGATGCATATATGTATATGCCTACAAGTTCTATGATTTTAAACCACAGAAGACTCTGAACAATAACAGAATAGCAACAGACAGAACTATAATTTTAGAGTTGAGCCTTTTTCATATATTTCTTTCCACTTAGCCAAGATGTTCCATTTCATATCAAGTGCACTTTGGTGCATTTAGTTTTTTAAAATGCCCCAGAAACATTTGAGTGATGCAAAGGAAGACTTCCCTCAGTGTCACCTGTGTGACCCTGTAAAATAAGCATGTTTGTGTCTGTTTGTTTGTATGTATGTGCTCCATGTGTGCATGTGCAGTTGTTTATTTTGGTATGTAGATGTGCAGCATCAAAACACAGGAAGTGGAATTTTAGTTGGGGGGGAAAACCTACACCCACGTAAAGCCACGCGCTTTCGTGTATTCATACTCTCAACTAAAGGTAAACTGTGTGCAAAATCTTGTAAACACCTCAACTTGCATCCCCTCCTGATATAAATTATCCTTTTTTTTTGTTGTTGTTGTTCTTAGTAACCTGTGCTCTTAAATGTGCTCTTTGTTAAACTGCCATTTGCAATATGAGCCCTTCAATTGTGAAAAGGTCTACACAATTACCTAAGCAGAAATCGTTCTTTCTTCACTCTGCTCTATTTTTAGTTTAGGGAGACACACCAAACCTCATATTTCATGTCACTACGCAGATGTGCAAGTGTGGATCTCACTTGCATCACTCATATCAGATTATTGTTTGACATTTTCATCATTGTCTCATTCATCACCACACAAAGGGTGTTGGGTTGGAGAAATTGCAAAAATAGTGACAAGCATTTGAATACAAATTTCCTGTTATGAAGTGCAAGTTGCAGACCAGTTTGTAAACATTGTATGAATTTGTAGACAAATTTATTTTTGTTATGGCTCTAATTTCTTTGGCTTTTGTGGCAGGAAGGCTTTAAGTGGGTAGGAAAATATGATGTCACTTTGGAGTGTATGTGCAAGGTTTAGAGTGTGGGCTCACATGATTTGGTGTCTAACCATAGGGCATAACCTTTGATAAAAAAAATTTCAGTCACACCCCAAATATGTAAGTGAGATTGAAAATGTGCATGTGTTGCATGCAAGAGGTAATGACTTGTTGTTTCTATGCACTGCTGATGACCTGTGAACCAAAGATTATTTACTTGCTGTGATGGAGAAAGGCAAAAGTATGGTATTTTGCACTTTTTCTTTCCAATAAATAAAACATAGTTAGTTTGTTCCATAAATTATTACATAAGTTTTTTTGCTTTCATAAACTTTATTGTTTGCACAGCCATTAGCACCTTTGTCTACCCATTTATTTCATATTTAGGGTCATGAGGACCTGCTGGAGCCTAATCCAGCTCTCATCAGGCAAAGGGCAGGGGGACACCCTGGACAGGTTGCTGGTCCATCGCAGGGCCACATGTAAGCAAGCATGCACACTCATTCACTCCTATGCACAATTTAAAAATACCAGTTAACCTAATATACAGGAGAAAATGAATGCAAATATAGGGAGAACACGCCAATTCGACACAGAAACTAGGAACCCTCTTGCTGTGAGACAACAGTGCTAACCATCAAGCTACCATGCCAGTGGCGTGTCCAGGACATCGTCAGTGGGGTGGCCAAGATGGGCCATAGTGCTGGTGTGGGGTTGCCATGGCACAGCGAACCTTAATGACTGGCAGGTGATCAAGATACATAATACAGATAATGAATGCTCAACATCGCTTTAATCAATACACAGTTGAGTCATAGTTTATTGTACATTTATTGTAATATTCAGCAATAAATGGACAGTTTCATGCCAGCCAGCCCCACCAGAAAATCTAAAATTGATATTACAGTCTGAACAGCACTAATATGCATTTACTAATCTATTAAATTATCTATTTGACTCTGATCCATCACACTCTCTGGAAAGTTGTTTTATCATGTTTATTTTAATAATCAATTGATGATGTCAGCATAGGCTACACATACTCCATGACCATTTCCTTATAGTGGAATAAAGCTCTCATGTCTTCCCAAGTTAGGATAGCAAATCCCCTTTTAACGTGATGTATACTGCATAATCACGAAAGATATTTGTCATATAACTAATGATTAAATTGACTTTTTATTCAAGGGAAAGTGAGTTAGCATATGTACATATATTAAATTATGACATGTGTAAATAAACCATGACATTAATCACATAAACATCAACTTCAAATAAAGTATGTATTTTAGTAATGTTATGTTAACTGTTAAACTTTTATGAACAAGAGAGGATACTATAGCTATAAGAAGGATAGCAGTTTCTCTGCTACACAGTGCTTCCACATGTGGAGTACACTTCAAACAAGTAAAATAAAGGTGGTAAACTCAGATTTTTATCTTACATTTCATACTTTAGTTTACCTGCTGCAGTGTTTTCACATAAGCATATATAAAGCAGCTTCTGTGTCCTAAGTCAGATTAATTCTCCTATTTTTGTGATCATTGGAAAAAAAGATTAATAAAATTGTCCAAATCAAATATTTTAGCTCATCTGTCTTCGATGCTGAGGATGTATTATTTGCTCAGTCTGATGTCTGCCATAGTTGTGGGCCTTGATGAGCTTGAGAGCAGACAAGCTGCGCTCACATGCTGCACTGCTTACAGGAAGGATTACGGCTATTTTGCACAGACCAAAAACTGTGTGAAAGACATCCTTGTGTAGTTCTAGGGATACTGCAAGTTCAGTAATACTTGACAACTTCTGCAGTCCAGTTTGGCATTTCCTTTGCAAAAGCCTTCTGATTTGGTGAAGTTCATGAATAAGATCTTCAGAAAATTTATCCTAAGCAAAGACTGCTCCCTCTTGAAGAAAACATTGACTTTTTGGATCCAGAGCATGTATTCCTATCATGTCACAGTTTTCCAAACAGAAACGGCAGTCTGTTTCTACATTCATGATGTCAGGAATGGGGTGGAGGATTGCCTTCCTAAAGGTATCCTTGTCAATTCTACCATTGCTCTATTTGGGTTGACCTATCATAGATGTTAGCTCAATGCACCTAATCAGAAGCTTACATTTTGAGACTTTTCTTTTTGCTGCAGCTTCAGTAGGTAGGCTGGACTGTGTGGGAGCCTCCACAATATGCTTCTATAGGTCATCAACAAATAATGATTCACTCCTCCACTCCAAAAAAAAAAAAAAAAAAAAAGAGTCTTTAAGTGCCTTAACTAAATCCAGTGATAACTGCTCTTTTTCTCCCAGGTCCTTGGTCTCATCTACAAGAATTGAATAAACTTCTCTGTTCTACTTCTTTCACTTGTACTACTGTGTCATGGTTTGCAGTCATTTCTAAAATGGCTAAAATGTTGAATCTGTTATTAACCTCTTAAGTCTCACGATGACCTCTCTGGGCAAAATTCTGAGTTGCTCCCAGAAGAAGTACTTCAGCCACTGTTTTAATGTATTTTCTATTGGTTTGGACTTTCATGTTGTATGCTTAATTTATCGCGTATAAAATATGCTGTCAACTTCAAGTCTGCCGTCTTATGCTCACCCCATGGAAACATTATATTATGATAATAACAGATGAGAGTAGAATAGTGACTATGCTACCCTCAGTCTAAGGAAGGAAGACGAACAACCCCAGGCTCCAATGCAGATGCAATACCTGGCTTTATAGCATGCCTTTGGGATGAACTCTTACTTTTCCTTAAAATCAAAATCTTATACAAAAACTTTTCTATTTTCCTGATAATTCAGGGTATATTTGGCGGTACTATTCAGACATGTACTTCCCTCTTTTAGTTCAAGATAAGCTACGTGTAAAAATAATGTGACTGAGGTCAGTTTCAGAAAGGAAACACGTTGAAACTTTCTAGGGTGGAAAGCAGACTTGAAGTTGAGGTCAGCGTTGCTGCAACAGGAAGTTACGTCAGAGTAAAGTAAAGTTTTTCTTTTTAATTTCATAAATTTTTTTTCCTTATTTTAATTTTTAATAATTACTGTACCTGTATAGAATAAAACGAAAATAGTTAAACATTTAATTATAATTTTACATCTGAATTATTTATTTTTAGTGCTGGTACTTCGCGCTGAAGGCTACATAGCAGCTGGAGCCCCAATGGCAGCCGGACGGTGATACACATGTCCGTGACTTGTATCACATTTAAGTCGGGGCCGAGAAAAGACACACAAGTAAAATGTCTCGCCACAGAAATGTTCGGGGTTACAACTACGATGAAGGTAGATGTTTTTTCTTTGAAGTTAGCGCACATGTACATGCCATTGTAAGGCCTCACGCTGCTAAACTCACTAGCCGCTAAGCTAAAATTCCCCGTTGTTGACAGTAGCAGCAGTTAGCATCCAACGCTAGCTTGTTTAGCTGGCAAAATAACAATGCTGTCGTGTCACTTGGCACCAAGTACTATATAAAATGCACCACAACCCCAGCGTCTACGTACATCCTCTGATATGCAGTTGAATTTTGTTTAATTAATGCCAAACCTTGCTGTGATGATTCAACTTATGTTATTGCGAACGTTGTTAGCAGTTGCTGTGGAAGGAGTTTCACATTCATTGCCATAAAGATTACTATTGCATCCTTTCAGTTTACTGACTTGAGGTTTAGGGGAGTTGGTAAAACTTAGAATTAAAAAGGAGAGTTGGCAGTTGATCGTAAACAACGAAGCTCTCAATTTCAAGTTTGTGGTAGTTTATTAAAGTGCTGACAAGGCAAAGTGACAGCTGCACACATCCATGTGCATGTCTATTTTATTTGGCAAAAGAATGAGAAGCGTTCATCTGTAGCTTGTTTTTCCATCATTTCTATCCAGATTTTGAAGATGACGACGTGTATGGACAGTCTGTGGATGATGACTACTGTATATCACCAGCAACCGGTTTGTCACAAGTGAATGTTGTATTCCTAATTGTTCAATATGACACTTAATATTTGTATTACGTATATATAGTTTTGCGTATTTATGAACATAAAGAACAGAATTTACAATATTTTCCTTTCTCCAGTCAATAAAAAGACATAGATACTTTAGTGCCTTTGGGGAAGTTTGGGCATCCAGTAGCTCACAAAATGTTCATAAGGTAGGGCTGGGTGATGATATGATTGTGCTTCATGATCGCTATAAATTTCATATTGATTACGGTGATCAGCTGTGAGCCAATTTACTCGATCAAACATGGTGGAAATATGCGCTACAACAACCAATCAAAAAGCCCTTACGTACTGGCTTTGGAACATGATTATGTTGTTGTACATTTGTGGCTTCTCTACAGGGACGCCAAAGAAGGGAAGCTTTTGTCTGAACCACGAATCATTATTCTTATTCACTCGCTCTAAATAATTTAACAATGCTGAATTGGAGAGATGCAGAAATATTAAAACTGCATAGTAGTTTCTGAGGAGAAGATGAAATCAGATGCTAAATTATAAGATCGACTGAAGAAAATGTTGAATGAATGGGCAGGAACTGCATCTTTCACATCAAGGAAAGGATGACATCACCCGTCATCAGGCCAAAGAATGGGTCACAATTAGTCAGTTTGACATTGGCGTGGCAAAAATGATGATTGTGACATAAATATTTTAAACTGTTCACATTTGCTGACCATAATCACAAGCATGGAAGACTCACACCTCGCTCAAGAAACAAGCAGCGGTCGTAGTTAAAACCCGTTCACAAAAGAAATAACAGATGGTGAGGAAGTCCCGGACACTTCCAGCTGGTGAGGAAGACCCAGACACTTCCAGTTGGAGGAGCTGCAGCTTTTTTGTTTACTGAACTGATCCTGTACATGCAGCTGAATCTGTCGAGTTATGCTGTTCAAGCCTTCCTGGTCAACTTATTCACATCAGAGCACCACACACAGAGACACATAAATACATACCATCACTATTAGTCTTGTCCACGGGCCTTTCATGTGCATGAACGCTTCCACACACAGATCTCAGCCTGTTAAAAGGACCATGGCACTGTTATAACAATGTGAAGAAAGCTGACAGCAAAATCTAATCTGCTATTTAAAAAAAAAAGATAAAATAAAAATTTTTAAAAATTTTTTTATTACCATGAATGCAGTGAAAGTGATGCGTACACAACTTTGAGTCACACTTTGTTTCTGGTTGCTTGTGTGTTGTATGTTAGGACACAGGGATGATTCTGTCTTGCTTGGGCCAGTATGTAAAGGCTTTTTGTTTTTTCTTTTAGTTTTCAGTAGAGAAAACTACATAGAACCTGCAATATTAAAAAAATAAATTGAGATCGGACAATATGAAAAATTATATTGATACTTTTTTTTTTTTTGCCATATCACCCAGACCTACATTAAGGTGCTAAAACAGAGTAGAAATCTAAAATACAAAGCTAGTGTAAAGCATTGACATAAAAACACAATCGAAAATGTACATATAAAAACAAATAATAAATGAGAACAATGGAACTAAGAAATGTGAATGAATGAACATATATATATATATATATATATATATATATATATATATATATGTATATGTGTGTGTGTGTGTGTTGTGTGTGTGTATAGATAGATAGATACAGTATGAATAAGGTTATTGCAGTTTTGAGGGTCCTTAAAGGGCTATTGCACTAAAACTGGAAGAAAGTAGCAATGCAGATAAATAAAATAAACATGAGCTGCAAAACAATAAGACATTTTGAAACATCGGTATTACGTTAAATCTGTAAAGGCTTTACTGTTACGACATAACCAATCACATTATGTAATCTATTACAGCCCAAATAGCCGCAACACTAAAACCATCTCCCTTAGGTTATACCAAACTTTCTCCTTGGCTTGAAGATAACGGACTAGATCATAAAAACTCCTCCTTCATTGTTTATTACTCATTATTTTGATGTCATTTTTTTAGAACTTAGGTAAACTCATTTATTTAATAGTATTTAATTTACAGTAGCAATTTGACTACAATAAAAAGTGTACATATGCATTCATAAAACTAAAAGGCAAAATGTAAAGGTGTGGTGTGCTGGGTGTGCTCTCACTTTTTACGTCAACATCACATATTCTGATACCCTGGAGACTGGGAATTACCAGAAACGCTTCAGCGAGGGTTTCACAGTTGCAGAATATTTATTTCATGTAGGCGATCAGGAACTATGAAGACTCGGAGGCGTTCTTATATCCTGACTTTAGATGAAATGATTTAATTGGGAACATGCTGCAACATGTATTTAGGGTCCACTGCACGCTACTGTGTTCTCCTGCTGTCATCAGCAATTGGCCTCGGACAGTTGGTGCTGACCCTTCTTTCAGATTTAATTATGGAAATTTACTTTATAAATCACAGAAAGGAGATTGATTAAATTATTTTTGAATTTGAACTTGAATTTGAAATGGACTGGCCCAGCCAATTCTTGCTTCTGAGATGGAGTCAGTAGAGCAATTTTTTTTTTTTTTTTAACTTTGAAATCTTATGAGGAGATAATGGATAATTCTTCTCTCAGATGGTTCTGTCAAGCAGCACCACTCTAAATCTGAGCAGTTAACTGAATAAATTATTTTCAGACTTTGGGAATGCCAGAGTGGCAAAGTTGTCTCATATTGGAATTTTTTGAGATGGTAGTTGCTTCAGACATTCCAGTTTTTTCAGTGATTTCAAGCACCAAAAAAAGATGTGTATATATATTTTTTCATTTTTAATTTTCTGTATTAGTGCACTTCAAGTTAATAAGGTGTGTGTATATATATATATATATATTTTTTTTTTTAATCCAGCAAATCAGTTCATCTACTCGCGTCGAGAGAAACAAGCACCAAAAGAGGAACCTCTAGAGGAGGAAGAATACGAAGATGAGGATGTTCCCATGTCCCCTACCATCAATCACAACCTCGACCCTCTTGATCAAGGTAGTATTTTGAAGTTGATGTAAGCACATACAACTGATCTAAAATTCTTTGTTTTATTGTTTGATTTCTTTTCTTCTTCTGTTATTATCATCATTATTATTATTACTAGTACTTTTGTTGTTGTTTTTTATGTCTGTAAATGTGCATTTTCAATAAACCAGGAATCAGGGTAGGGGAAATGTCTGCAAATAACCACAATGACTTTTATTTTTATTTTAACTTTAATTTTTTTGTTTTGTTTTGCAGACATTCCAAAAAGTTGTTTTATTAAAGTTTTTACCACTTTGTAAATTTCCTATTCCTGCTGACAACACTGTGTTCTGGCATTTAGGATACCGGGTTAGGAGACGTTTCAGTTGTTATTTTTGCACCATTCTTCCTGCAAACACATCTTTAGGTGTGCAACTGTACAAGTTGGTCAGTAGTTGGGCAACATTGCCTTGCAACTTCCTGTTTTGAGCCGACAGGCAGAGAAGCAGTGGCACATGAGTTGTTGGACCGAGTTATCTATCTAGCATTAGCATTATGTTAGAAAAACGGCAGTGATGCATCATGTTGCAAATTTAAGCCATCTCTGATAACCAATAATTAACTGCTTCTGCATGGCCAATGATAATAAGTGATAAGTTTGTATGTTTATATTGAATATAATCTTCATATATACTGCAGTTTGTGTACTGTAGTCCCTTTAGTTCTTAGAATTAAAAAAAAAAACTAAGATGCAGTGATGAAAGCTAATATGTTCACTTGCCTCAAAAAGTTCTGAAAAAGTGAAGCTGATTCTTTTATTTGCTGTAGACTGAAAACATTTGGGTTTGACATCAAAAGACAAATATGAAACGAGATCCACATTTAACTTTTATTTCCAAGTATTTTCATCTGGATCTGATACACAGTTTAAAAAATGGCACATTTTGTTTGAACCCACCCATTTTTCATGTGAGAAAAACTATTGGAACATGTGACTGACAGGTGTGTTTTGTTTCCCGGGTGTCTTCTATCATATTGATTTTTCAGACAACAAATAGCGCTGAATGTCTAGTCTCAGTTTCAGAATTGGGTTTTGCTGGTGCAGACTGCATTTACAGTTAGAGGTGTAACCAACATGAAAACCAGAGATTTATCTGGAAGAAGCAAGCAATTGTGAAGCAGAAAGAAGATGGCGAATTCATCAGCGCCATTGCACATTTACGTTTAGCTAGTAAAATTATTTGGATTGTTCTGAAGAAGAAAGAAACCACTGGTGCACTAAGTTTTAGAGAGTGACTCTAGGGACTCTCTGGACTTAAACCCTGGTTCTCACGGCCCACTGTCCTGCATGTTTTAATTTAGATGCTGCTCTAACACACCTTAGCTCAGACTTGTGTAGACCTTGATGCCCAGCTGATGGTGATCCAGTCATTTGAATCAGGACTGTGTTGGAGCTCAGCAACATCTAAAACATGCAGTTTAGTGGGTCCTGAGGACAGGGGGTTGAAGATCACTGCACTATAAAATATAGATTTAATCTGCTAAAGAGAAGACTGAAATGACTAAACCCCTAAAGAAACAACTGGAAGAGGTTGTGGTGAAACTATGGAAAAGTATCACAAAAGAAGAATGGAAAAAGTTTGTCACAGGCTTATTGTAAACAAAGGATTTACAGCCAGGTATTAAATCTGTTTTAAGTCTTTCTGCTCCAATGCTTTTGCTCACCTAAAAAGTGTAGTTTTTAAATACAAATATTGCTATCTTTTGTGTATAAGATCCAGATGTAAATACCTGGAAATAAAATATGAAATGTTGATCTCTTGTCTCATATTCATCTTTTGATGTCAAAACCAAATGTTTTCAGTCTAGGGCAAAAATAAAGGACTTGGCCTCACTGCTCCAATACTTTTAGAGGGGATTGTAGGTATTTGTATAGTTTAAGTCAGATGTTTTTTGGTGTGCTGTTGGCGCTCATTTCCAGTGGAGCAGTCATGGGGCAAGGAAAACTGCAACATGCTCATTATACAAAGCTGTGGCAAAATGCTGCTAAAATAACACAAGCAACTTTCTTAACTATGTGGAAAAAGCATGACTTTATTAAGACTATGAAAATATTAAAAAATATATATATATTGAAAGCACTGGTATTGGATTAATGCTCTGTATCAGCCAATATCCAAAGCCCAAGTATCTGAACAAAAATGGCATCAGAATATTTCTAATTTTAAATTAAATGAAGTTGATGAGACAACGAAAAAAACATGGAGTATTTTGGTTCATATCAAATGCAAAGAAATAAAAGTAAATGAAATAATTGCTGTGCTTATTGTGTATTTGGATTTTCAATATTGCACCAGTTTTTTCTAATTTGCAATTGCATATTAAATCTTGAATAAGCAGTGTTATTATGATATTCCTGGTTTATTCATATATATATATAATTAAATCTGTTTTTTTAATTTCAATTTTTTTTCTATATTGTTTCAGCACGGTGACAAACAGTCTCTTTCTCTAACTTTGTACTCCTCAGCTAAGCTGTATTCTTGCCTGGATCACATGCGGACTGTGCTGGGAGACGCAGTGCCAGACTCGGTTCTGACCCAGGCTGCTATAAAACATGGATTTGACCCACAAAGAGCTTTGGACGCCGTCCTGTCTGAAGACACTAAAACAGCCCCAGTTACGAGAAGTGCAGTTGAAGAGGTGACTTCGTTAGCAAGAGTTAGTCAAGAGAAGATGCCGCTCCCACAGAGAACCAAACGGGAGAGCACAGCTGAGAAAGGTACGCCTGGAATAGATCAAAATATAATGTGGTCATTTTATTAAGATACGATCCAAGACAAAATTGGCAAGTTTTATTCAAGATTGAGAAAGATTTATGAGCTGTTGGAAAGACTTTACCTTAGATTTCACTTCAGGTTGTGGTTCTTTGTTTTGGTCTCAGTTGCAGCTGCTAAAAGCAAACTCTTAAGGTCAAATATTTCCCATTGAGATGTTATTTTAGTTCACCGTACATCTTCTCAGTCTGTCACATGAATATACAGACAGATCAGCTTTGATATAACTAGACCTGCTATTACTGTACTGAGCAAAGAGCAAATTTATCTCCATTTGTCTTACCTACTCATCAACCATCAGGATTTCAGTTAAGGTAGATATTCATTATTTAATAATTGTTGTTCTTATTGTTTATTGAGAACATACGTTGAAAAGAGAGACAATTTTTATTCGGTGTTAATTTAAATAATGATACATTTTACTCATGGTAATTAACAAAGTGCCTTCTTCTTGTTTTCTTTCTCTTTATGGCATGACTCACCTGACTTCTTGTCCCTCCTCTTCGACAACTCTCCTTGGCTTTCGTAAGGTAAGGAGCCTGCTTGTCTGCTTCTCACACAGATATTACATCTAAGATGGATGAACAACAATTTGTGCAAGCGCAGGGTGCGCTAAACTTGCGTGATCTCTTACCTCAACATCAGGCTGAGCCAGTGGTTAGCAGCCCTGTAAATCAAAATGTTCACCCAGAAAATCCGCTTCAAGGCATTAGCGGTACCAGTCTGGCTCAGCTCATGTCTAGGCATGAGCAAAAGAACAACATACGAAATGATGATGCAGGGCGAAATTTGGATGTTTCACCATTGAACACTTTCACAGCAGGATGTAGTTCACCCTTAGCGGCTATTTCTAGTCAGAGTAGTCTTTCACTTGGAACGTTGGCATCTTTAAGTATGTTTTCAGCACCACAAACATCTGCTTCCTCCTGCCTTTCTGTTTCACTCGGTGATCTTTCACTAAACGGCTCAAAGTCAGTGACTAAAAGCTCCACTTTGGCAGCTCCTCCTGGTTTTGAGAGTCTAAATTCTGTCCTACACAGCAGTCAGTACTCTACGACTGATCCTAAGGGAAGTCCATCTTTGGCTGATTTAATTCAAGAGCACTCAAACCGCAGCTCGGGTCTGAGCACCTCCCCACTCACTCCTCTTCATGGTATAACTTCAGTGAAGTGCGAAGGAAGTGCTGCAGGATTACAAACGCCATCGCTGTCTGAGCTTGCTTCACAGCATCAAAACAAGAGGACTGGCTCTCAACCACAAAGCACTGAAAAACCAGCAAGCACACTCTTGACTTCTAACGTAAACAACGCCACGTCCACTTTCCTGGGTGGAACTGCGTCATTATCACAGCTAGCTTTGCAGCATCAAGTCAACAGTTCCTTCCCTTCCCTCTCGCCTGTGAGCACAGAATCTCAAGCAAATGTGCTGAAACGACAACCTGGCCTTTCTGAGCTGCTCTCTTTGTCGCATTTGGCATCTGAACACAAAGGCAAAACCTCAACCACCTCAAATGGGTCACAGTGCAACTTCACCTCGCTCCTTTCACCAACAAAACCAGAGAGGGCTGATGTGTTGGCAGGGAGCACTACAGAGGGAGGGACCAAATGTGAGCTGAACCGCAAGTCGTACCACCAAACCTCCACGGCATGCAACACGGCACAAACTATTGATTTGAGCGCACTCATGGCCCAAGCGAGCAGAGCAAGCCCGCACCAGTTTGTCACTGACCTCCCTTCGCCAACATCACCAACTTCTCCAGCCTTGGGATTGGGTTTCTCTGTTTTTGCAAAACCATCAGTATTTGCAATTACTTTGTCATTTCAGAGCCGCAAACAGCAGAGGAGGAGGAAAAATGTGTTAAGGGGAAAATTGAAAAATACAAGAAGTTTTTATCAGTCTTTAATTTGCAAAAGTCCTTTGCAGGATGAATTCAAAAAGCAGCTTACCCCACTGTTGCCAATTGTACCGTTCTGCTTTGACACCCCTTCACCTGACGACATTGTCCGCGCTAATCAGAGGAAAGCGTTCACAAGGTAGACACCGCAAAAGTACTTAGTCAATTGCATCCAGGTTTTTGTTAAAATAATTTAATTTGGATGGAAAATGTAGACGGTTCAGGGGCCTTTGCCACAACTGAACAACGACTGAGAATTGAACAAAAACTCTATATGAGCCACTTAAACTGTGTTCTGCCATCAAGTGAAGATGTTTTGGGACCAACAGAGAAATATGTTAAAAATTGCTTTTATTTATATATATATATATATATATATATATATATATATATATATATATATAATATCTTGAAATCCACTTCTGGCAGCTTGTATAACAGCAAAATCTGTAAACTTTGTGTAGAAGCTTCTATTTTAAGATCTTTTAGAAAGATTTTTTTTCTTAGTTTTTGT
>JAOWBL010000017.1:8293792-8327264 GCA_028564865.1 Zenarchopterus dispar | reverse complement strand
TTTTCTTAGTTTTTGTGAGACGTTTTCCTAAGCATTTTTAAAATTTGAATCATATTTTTTGTGTTCTTTCATGCCAGAAGGCTTTTTAATTTTTTTTACAACTCCAAAGTAGATTAATCATAGCCAGGAAAATGTAAAGTAGCTCTCTGCTAGCGCAGCCTTTTTTTTGTAGTTGCATGAACTCTCAAAAGAAAGGAAAGAATGGGGGGTTGACTTTGTTTGCAGGTGTGCTGCAGCTATTGGAATATGGATCAGTTAACCATTGTGCTGGTTTACTGCTGCTTGTGTTTGAGATCATGAGGCTGACTTTTTGGTTTAGAGGACACCTGGAGATTTTCCCATGAGAGAATGAGAACGCACACACAAACTTGCACATACAGACACAAATAAATGCTTACAGATAATTGTTTTTATGTATATAAATGGAAAAGAGAGAACGATTTTAATCCATTGCTATGAACAAAAAATGCTTTTTTTGAGTTAAAGTGTATGACTAAAACCCCCCAAGAAGAACTCTTAATATTGTGATGTCAACATGGGTTTAATATTCTTTTGGCGTGTCTTTGCACACACCTAGAAATAAATTTGTTACTTTTGAAATAAAGATGATTGAATTTATATGCTGTGAAAGTGCCCCTCCCTAGATGTGTCTTTCAGTTCGTTTTTGTGTGAGCGTTAATGTGTGGCTTGCTGTTTTCAATTTTCTTAAAATGTGATGCATTTATGTTTACATCATGATGAGCCAGTACTCCGAGGTTAACTATTGGCATGTTTGGAGTAATGTTGCTGCATATAAAGTAGTTTACAAAGTTATTATACATTATGTATCTGCCGCTGTATACGCTTTATTGACATTCCTACTAGGAGTGATTGATGTTGACTTTGAATGGACAATATTTGCACAAAGAAATTAACACGTAAAGGTTGAATAGAGTAAGTTCAGAGATTTGCATGAGATCAAGTTACACGTATTAGACAGTAGTTTCTTTAAACATATTAAAGACACGCTATGCAAGCATTGCACTTCAAACTAAATGGGGGCAACATATCATGACTAAGTCCATGTGTTGGTGCAAGGCCCTCCCCTTCCCCACCCCAGACCCCAGTGCACTAGGTATATTACTTGATCATAGCAGTTAATGTAGAAATGCACAACAGTAGCACTGATGTACCATTATAACTTAAGTGTAGATATTAGCTTATGTTGGTAATAATAGTCAAGTTTTCCAGTCGACATAAAAGAAAAGCTGCCAACTCTGCATCATGTTTCATTTATTTATTTGCCCAGAATTTTCTTTCTTTTTTTTTTTTTTTTCTGCATATATTTTAATGGTTAGTACCATGAATTGGTAAAACCTTTATCCATGTGCCCAGAATTCTCTCGACTGCTGTGCTGTTTTAAAATACAACTTTCTGCTCTGTAATCGGGAGTGTTGAAGTCGTCATGTTGTCTTCCACTAAATGATCTAACGGTGACTTGGTCACCCAAACTGATCTCCAAACCATGTTTTACTAACAAAATGAAGGTGAGAAATGAAGCCCAAGTGTAATGAAGCTTCTGGTGCTAGGAGAGGGTAAATGAATGGATCAGGATATGCAGGGAGCAGATTTCATTTGTTTACCAGGAAGGGTGAGTTGGGGGTTGGAGTTGCATTGAAAAAGTATTGGCCTACTCAAACTGATATGGCATGTTGTGTTTAGTTGAAAGTTTACGGTATTGTCCTACTTGCTTTGTGGGATTCCCTTCCTTGTAATGTTACCAACCCATTTCTTGTCTCATTTTCTGTAGCTTGAATATTGACTACCCCAGCGTCTGTAAATGTTTGGCATGCTAGATATTTGTCGGCTGTAGGGCGTGGCTCAGCAACAAACGTCTTTTAATACATGGAGTGGCTCATCCATAAACATCGAAACAGGTTTTCGTTTGTTGTTGGTGGTGGTGTTTTTTTTCCATTTTATTTATTTATATTTCCCTCCCTAGTGTAATACTTACTTTTATGCTTTTTATTGGATTTTTGCTTTTCAACCGGAGTGAAAGCCCAGGATGTCCCAGGCACTGCAGTGGTCCAAAAAGGTTTACATTTAAAATGTGAATTAAAGCAACTATGCCATATAGCTCTATAGCTGACAGCTTTTCCCTCACTGGTTGCCAGAAATTGCTGAACTTAAGGCGGCTGCTTGAAGTGACTAATCATCATTTATTCTGTGTGAACTAAAAGGAAAAGTTACCAATCTCCTGCTGCTTATTTACTGGAGTAACATGTACCATAGAACAATGTCTTGAACATTTAGTGTCATATTGTTGAAGTTTGAGGGCTAGGCACCCACTAAGGCAACCCAGGAGTGGGTTGATTGTGTTCACAGCTACCACGATGGAGAGTTGAGGATTGAAACCAATCGCTTCCTCAATAATGGTCACAGTTCAGTCTTACTGATGAGAAATTGTAGTTTGTAAAATTAAATAACATCATTAATTTAGTAGAGATATCTTAGATAACCAAAATGTTTAATAGCTGCAGCGTGTGCTAGTTATGTAATATCTAAGCAGCTAGTCTTGGTAAAAACAAACTAGGCTCAATTTAACCTCTGCATTGAAGGTGGTCTGAGATCTTTTCAGTGTCCTCATTGGACACGCCTCCAGCTGTGGCAAACCACTGATGCTGTTCTTAAGATTTTGTGTGACCACCCTGTGCCCCCAACAGAGTATTAGTTCATCTGGGCACACTTATACCCAGAAAGTCAATGATTTCACAGGGTCTTAGTTGACTATGACAACCTAGTTATGCCAAATGGGTAATGACCATCAATTTTACACATAGATTGAAGCACAGTCAGTAATTGAAACTGAAACAGCTGTGTAGGAGGTGTGGAAGAGCTGAATTCTGCTGCCAAGGTGAGGCTGTGGAAGATGGTTTCAAGTCACAAGTCATACATCATGATGAGATTGAGCACGTCAACAAAACACAAGGTCTGCATCAGCAAAGTCTGTCCCAGGCAAAGATTTGTAAGCAGATGGGAGTGTTGAGATGTGCTTTTGAAACTCTTTTGAAGAGGCACAAAGAAACGGGCAACATTGAGGACTATAGATGCAGGGGTTGGCTGAGAAAACAGGGCAGCAGACAAAAGACATGTTCTTCGAGCTAAGTTGTCTGACCGTGCCATTGGCTCATAACAAACAGAAACCAGGTTGTCCAAGGAAAGTCTGCTCAGAAGTGGTCTTTGTGTAAGAATTGTGTCCAAAAAGCCAGAACTCTGATATGAAAACAAGGCTAAGCGAATCCACCGTGCAAGAAAATAAAGTAACTGGTTTGTAGAAAAATGGTAGGAGGTGATTTGGATTGAAGAATTAAATCTGAAAAAAAAAAAGAAAAAAAGTTGCAGCAGAAGGCAGTTTGCTCACTGAGGGGTTGGACAGGGGACAGTGAGTGTCTGCAGGCAACAGTGAAGCATCGTGGAGGGTTCTTACGAAAACTGGGCTGAATTTTTGCAAATGGAGTTGGGGATTTGGTCCAGATTAACAGTCCAGAAAAACAATGATCAGTCCTTGAGGTGATGTTATGATTCCTACAGAGCCCTGATTTCAACTTCACTGAGGTTTCTGGGCTTACCTGAAGAGACGGAAGGATTTGAGGTAGCCTATATCTACAGATGACCCGGGGTAAGTTCTCAAGATGTTTGGAGGAACCTGCCTGCAGAGTTCCTTCAAACATTTTGTGCAAGAGTTGGTGCTGTAGAAGGCAAAGGGTGGTCACACTTAATATCGACTTAATTTAACATTTTCTTCTGTTCATTCACTTGGCACCGTGGATTGTTTATTTTCAAACAGTTGCATTTTATAATTTTGGGAGCATCCTCACATTACAGCATTTCTTCACAACTGCCTAAATCTTACCAATGAATCTTTGGCTGAGTCAGTAACTCCTTTTGCATTGAAATAAATACCTTCTGGCCTAACTGGCACCTAAAGATGAAGATGCCAGCTTTTGACCTTAAAACTTTTATCCCTCTTGAAGTTGTGAAAACACTCATGGTCTGGTGTCATGAAACGGCTAATGTCAGACTTGTCTTTCACAGCTTCATTACTGTTTGAAATGCGAGACTTCTCTTTTGGTATAGAGGTGTGGTTTAGGGGAAGGTTTGTGTAAACTTTATACAGGTGCAAAATCTGAGTTAACTAGACCCCCAGGGTTGCAAACAAAGACTGGTGAGCCTTGGGGAAGTTGTATATACTAAAGAGTAGATGGTGGCAAAAGTGACATGTCAAACAGGTTTCTCACAGATCACTGTTAGAACCTTTATTGGAAAGTTTGAGGTTTACCAGGTTTGTGGGAATATGTTTAGTGAGTAAAAATATCTTTCAGTCTTTTTTTTAGGTACGCTGTGTTGAAAGCAAAAGATTTTGTGGTCATAGAAAGTAGTTTTTGTCCAGCAACTAGTCTGACTCGACTTAAGAGAAAAGGACAAATTGTGGTTTTGAGCAGGAAGCAAGACTCTGGGAGAAAATGTCACTCGGTGCACACTTGAATCGGTACACCAGCCAATCATTTTACATCGTGCGTCTCTTACACCACCTACGTAGGAAAATCTGACTTTCACAGCTTTGAGAAAAGCTGTGATAGATCAAATCATTTTGTCTTTTTAAGGCTCTGCATTTTTGCAAAGCAGATATGTTGCACAAACACTGCCATATTGTGATGTGGTGCCAGAACTGGAAATAACCATTTTACTCACAAGTGGTAAAAAGAAAACTGGTTTATTTATATTTAAATCTTGTCCCATTAGTGCTACTGTTTTATTGTGGTCCATTATGATGAAGTACGCAAAGTTTTGGTTTGATTGTTGACCTCAGTGGAAAATGATTCACATTGTGAAAAACAAAAGAGATGCTGTGCTATAGTTGAAGGCAAATAAGATCCTAAATACATAGACATTATTACTAATTTGTTTATATATATATATATATATATATATATATATATATATATATATATATATATATATAGTCCTCACAGGTCTCCTTATCAGGTAAACATAACCATAGGTGAATATGTACAACACATATAACACTTTGGTTTTGTTAAAGGAAATGACAAAGTTAGAAGTGGTGTGTGGAAAAAGAAACTGATGGCAAATAGACATTTAATAACAAAACTAATTCACATCAGCAGGAAGTGTTTCAGCTTCATTTTTGGAAAGCATCCCTATTATACCACTCTAAATGCATATCACATGGTTGACCATACTTACTGAGGATGTTTGCATGTACAAACAGGCTACAAACTTGTGTGGAAATAACATTGCTGCAGATGGTTCGTATCGTAGCTTGTAATGCCTTTCCAGGTAGTTGCAGTTTAATTAAAAACAAACTTTAGCATAAGACAAAAAAATCATCAAGGCTTGCTGTCCCATCTTCACATTGTTGTTGTCAATATCATTCTTAGGGTGTTTGTTGTCTTCCAGTGATGATGGTGTTATATGGGTTTGGCTAATCAAATAAGAATGCGTTCTGACCCTGAAGAGCAAGTCATGACTGAATCAGTGCAACTACGTCATCGTTTCCAAATTTTTACACAAATTTTCTGAGGGTTCAAATTGATGTAATAGTATGGCTGCTAGGTGCAACCAAACAAAATGTTCACTGTTTCAGAGAAGAGTAAATAAAAAGAAAAATGAACTACTAAGATTATTTACAAGCAGCTGGAAATTTGCAATTGAAGCACAGAAAGAGAAGAGTAGTTACGATCTCCAGAGATCACGGTGAGGGCTTCTCGATGATGAGTTTGTTGCCCGGAAGCACATGAGCTGATGATGTCACGTGCAGTATTGATGGGTAACGCAGATGAACCTTCTCAGTAGACAACAAGGACAGAAACTGGGAGCCAGCGGTTCAACATCTGGGCATAGAAACGTGTCCAGCACTAAACATCTGTTAAGACACGCTGCAGTATATCCTTTTAGTTCCCTAGTCTTTTTCCACTGTTTCTGTTTCTCTGTATATCCTTAAATAAATTTAAAGAAGTTAAATAATTTATCAAAATTCTACAGATAAAAAAAATAAAAAACTAATAGTCTTTGGCTGCATTTCCATCACCACCCATTACTCTGGATTCATGGAACAAGCATTTAGCTTGTTAAGGATTCCCATCTCCCATGGTCCCTTGCCTCACATGCAACCCCCTATTATCAAACTGTGGGAATTTGCTTTTTTTTCTTCCGGCAGGCATCCTTATAATTTTAACTGGATTTGCAACAAACTTGGACATCATCTTCTTCCCAGTTCAGATTTGTGATTCATTACTGAATATAACTTCTATAATCATCACCTGTCCAAGGCTGGTGCTCCTCCTCAGTCCTCGTTTTCATCTGCTCAAATGGCAAATGGAACCTTTAAAAATTTGTATTTTAAAAAAGAAAAGAAAAAAACAAAACAAAACAGAAATTCAGTAAACCTGAATGAAGTAAAAACAAAGTTGTAAAGAAGAGTCGGCCAAAGTTTCTTCATAACTGCTGGAACCACTAACCACTGTCTTTCTGCAGTTTTGACAGTTAAGGTTCAATAAATTATGCATTAATATAATATGTTGTGACCTTTTGTTCATTTGGGGTTGTATTTATTTTGTTAAAAATTGTGAACAAAATTTTGCTGTGGTATTTGACTGTGCTGCTTAAATCCCTGATATTGAAGCCAATATATATACAGCCAGCTAGATATTAAATTAAACGCTACAGGATAAACAGCCGGTGCTTTTGAGCCAGTGCAAATGAAGGGAACTGAGGGTTGCAAATGGTGCAAAGCTATGTGGAAGGAGAGAGAAATGATCACATTAGAGTTGGTTTCATCCATCTGATTTTGTTGTGCTTTTGTATTCTTTCAAAGTAACTTTGCATCTTCAGCACATCTAATATTGTAGTAAGGCTCTTATTTTTTGTGCATATATATATATATATATATATATACACATATATATATATATAATATAAATGAAACTTCCTCTTTAACTACAAAAATATTTATCTGTTCAATTTTGTTGGTCAGTAGAATAATCAGTCTGTATTCCCAGTTTTAGGTTTCATGCTTCAGCATGAACTAGAACTTACATGCAGTAATGGTAACAATGAATTATATGAATAACATTGTTATTGTTTTAATATTAAGTGATACTGAACAAAATTTAATAGTAAATATGGAGAGTAAATTTTGCAGGAAAAGTAACCCCACCCCCCCAGATTTCACTGTTTAGACAAACGACAAGGAAAAAAAAATAGCAGAGGGCACACTCCATCTAATCATAAAATACTATATATATTATAGCAAAATAACTAATTCAATAATTCATTTGGCTGAGACCATTTCTTTGGGTTTTGCTCTTAAATTTTGTCATGCAGTGAGCCTCTCAGACTTGTTAAGAACTGAGATAGACCCAGATCAGAGAAGAATTACCCAGCCTTCACATCTTTATCTCCATCCCACATTACACTGTATTGGCTCTACAGGAGGATTTTGTACTTTCTCTGCAAATCTTTTGACCAAAATATGTTCCAGTTAAGTACATCATTGGAAGCTCATAAAAAAATTGATTTCGAAATAGCATCACTATTGGCAGATATTTGACAAAACTTACATAAAGAGTCAAAGGTGTAATTCATTGCAGATGCCAGTCTGTGGTTTTCTTCTTTAGAAGAAAACCAGGCTGCTGCTTTCAGAGTTGTCACTACTTACCACAGGTATAAAACCATGTATCCTGGATCTCATTACATCACCACTAATCAAGTCGAGCCATATATGTGTCTCCCCACTCGTCATCATCCTTTACAATCTCCGTCTTGCAAATATAATTCGTAAACACTGTCTCCACTCTCGGATGATATCCAGTTCCATATTTCTACCAAGTCCATCATCTAAACTACCTTCTCCTCTGGCAGACTGCCTCACTTCAATAAAGTCCTGTACACAAACCAACTTCCTCCAGCCTAACTACAGTTAATCTGATATGTTGATCGTTTGTCTCAAATCATTAACCAAACACGTAAAATTTCCACCTGTCTCTATCAAAGCATATCTAGAAGTTTGACATAATCTTTAATGATAATTAAAACTTTGAACCCCAAATTAACTACGTCACTGAAACAGCTTTCTTTCATCTCATAAACATTGACCGTCTTAGACCTTCACTCTCCTCCACTGCTGTTGAAACTCTGATCCAAGCTTTCATCACTTTGACAAATGGTTGACCATTTGAAGTCCTCAATAAACTTCAGTACATCCAGACCTCTGCAGCCCACCTCCTAACCCACTCCAGCTCCCACAGCAACACCACCCCTGTCCTCCAGAATCTCTAGTGGCTTCCTATTTTTCAATGCACATGGTTTACAGGTTCTCTCCTTACAGACATAACTTGAGAATCAGCTCCCCCCTCCTCATTTATCTCCTTCACCATTATACTCCCTCTTGTTGTTCCATTCCTGTGATGCTAACCACCTCCACTGCTGCCCCCATCAACTCATTACTCATAGACCACCGAAACTAAGTAAAACCAGACTTATTCAAATCCAAACAGACCCCTCCTTTTTTTGATAATGCTGGACTTTGCTGTTTTATTCGATTTATATGTAATCCTACTTGTTTCTTAATACGTTAAAAGTACCATATAAATGAAATGTACAGACTTGCATGTTACCTTTTGCACCAAGGGTTACAGCTCACTTTTTAAATCTAAAACACACAGCAGGAGTGAATGTTTTACGTAGATGGTGTGACTCAAAGGTGTTTCTGCTGGGTAAGTAGGTGTTGGGATCACAAAAATTTTATGAAAGGTTCAGAAATGGCACCATTTTTGTCTGTATGTTTTGACTCATCTTGAAAATGGTTCACATGGATCCTACTCCAAACTTTACTTTCAGCCCCGCATCCTTTTGTGATCATTTTCATTCATGACTTCAGTGTTTCAATATGACTGAAGTATAATTCCCAGGTTGGCTAAAAGGTTAATTCATCATTTAGCAAAAAAAAAAAAAAAAAAAAAAAATTGGCTGCTGGGTGCTAAGGAGTCCCAATATATCTGTATGTTTTGATGTAAAGAGACTCAATTTTATGCTCTTTCACAGAAATAATTTCACATACTTTGTTGCAGCTTGAATTGAACCATAGTTATTTCACTTTATTTTGCATGATTTCCTTCAACAAAAGATATTTTGTACATTTGTACTAGCTCATGAGAAAACATGCATATTCAGTCTCAACAATTTTAGATCGACTTTAAATGTTTGCTTCTCCCCCAGCATGATTTTACATGAGACTTCACTCATCACATCTGTTGCAGCCTTTAGCGGCCTCAAGTGGCAGGGAGCCTCATAACCAACGTATTTCTCTTCTATAATTCTTTTTTTTTTTTAAAGTCATTGTGATGACAAGTGGTTAGAAAAATATAGCATAATGGATTTTTTTATTTTTATTTTTAATGTTTTTAAGCCATTGTGCAAAAATTGTGTTTATAATACTCATTAAAAGTGCCTTTTGATTCTTTAACAATAACCCTGTGGTCAGATTTAATAAAATCTTTCTTTTTCATCATTTCACTTTTTTCTCTGCACACTTGTTTCTGTGTTTTTGTAGCATAGGGATACTTGATATTTGCATATCCTGGGTGGACCCCTTTTATCCTGCGCTGGGTTTTGCCTTCTGGCTAAGGTGTACAGATGACTCACTGATTCTCAGCCAGTGCAAGAGTTTGCCTTTGTCAAGAAATCCTGGATGGGAGCATGCCAAATGTTTACCCGACGGTGCAAACAATGTAAAACGATCCTGCTCTGAGCATCAAAACCTAATTAACCTGTCTGAGGACAATTATTATAAAAACAGCTTGCAGGCTCATTGTTTGCAAAAGTATTAAGTGTGTTTTGACAGAGCAATATGTCCGTTTGTTAAGAAGGGAGTTGATGTTGGGGGAGTTTTGTAGAGGTCATATCAGGGTAGGAGGTTAATTTAAGTTAATTTGGCTTATCAGCAGACTGCATTTGCACTGATGAAACCATAAGTTTCTCAACTGATGTTCATATAAGTGAAGTAAAGCCAATCTGGTGGGTGATCTCTTTGTTGCAGGTGGGAGACACTTCTAGATCACGTTATACTGACGAGGAAAGCACCCAGCTGCAGAAAGATCTGAAATTTCCCAGAGTTACTGTTCACTACAGATGAAAGTTTCACAAGAAATATGAATGACTGTAGTTTTAGATTGCCTTCATGTGCATCTCATTTCTGAAACAGCCTGTAACAGTGTTTCCATTGTCCTTTCTTCTATATAGTTGGTCGATTTAAGTTGGACTTTTATAGGATACATATGTTTAATACAGCTTTTCTTTTGTTGTCCCCTATTTCCCCCCCACATTTTAACTAATTGTGGATCAGTGTGTGACAATAAGCATTTGAAAGGCATTACTTTAAAAGAGGGGAAAAAACCTCCCCAAAGTGCACTGAGCTGTCTGGCCTGTCAATGTTTAGAGTGAAAGGGACTTTTTCTTTATAGCAAAATGAGTCATTTGGAGCATGTTTGGTTGGAGAAAGTCCATTAATATTCTGTTGAATCACACATCTTTCCGCTCATTTTGTCTCTGTGGCTTTTAAAAAAGATGAATAAACTGCATTAAACATGCATACAATACTAGTTATTATTTATAAAATGCTTCCAAATCAATGCAGAATAAATGAGAAGGAAAAAAAAGATATATGAACAGCTTTCTGCTGAACCCTTCAGGATTTGTCTTTTTTTTTTTTTTTTTTGTGAAATCAGAAGCGAGTCTGAAAACACGCACTGACTTTCAACCCTCCGCTTGCTGAGGTGACACCTTTTTCAGAAGATTCATTTTGTGAAATGCTGCGTCACACACTGATCTATTTACGTGGCGAAAGGAAGCAACGGCCAGTTCAGAAATTAACCCTTTCTGAGCCAGGATGTCAGATGTGAGCAGACATAAGCACATACACACACAGGCAGCAATGGGCTTGGCAGTGCATCTCAGTCTAAATGAATCAGAATCGGGTTGGTATGACTGGAACCGGCGGCCATACGGGACAGGGATGACGAAGCAATGACCTCAGCAAGTCTCACTGTTGCAAAATTTGAGCTTCCCATAGATAAGGTGAACAGGATTGCACTGTGCACTCTCTTGTTTCAGATACAGTATATATATATTTTACACACCCACACACTATAACTGTGATCAGTATTAATAAAATCATCTGCATCTGTCTGAAGACCACATCTCTGCCTAGGACAGCTAGGTGTTTCATATGTTACAAAACCAAGTGTGCAGTTTTGGGGGGAAATCATAACTGATTTTTTTTTTTTTTTCTCTTTTGAGGCTGAGAAGTTAGAAAAGGGCTTTCAGACGTTACCAAATATGGAAACTGTGGCTGCCCCAGATACTGACATCTATAAACTATAAAGTAATGAAAAGTTGGCATCTAATTGATCATAACAGTAATCCTACTCTTTGTATCCAATTCTCTCGATTGCGGTAAAGGCTACTATTGAGTGACCAAAACATGTTTTTCTTCCTTTTTATTTATTTTTTTTATTATGAATTTGAAAGTGATGTCTAAAGTGCTTTGTGCTACCCATGCTGAAAGTGTTGGTACCAGTGAATCATAGATGTTTTTGTTTGCTCCCTTATTTTGTCTTTTCTTAGGTAAAAGTAGAGACTCTTACAATAAGCTGGATTCTGAAGTGGTACCAAAAGTGGCCCGGATGACTGTCTCTGGCAAGAAGCAGACAATGGGCTTTGATGTACCCAGGTATCAAACAGCTCTCCCAAGTCTTACGTAGGCAATGTTTGAAGAAAAATTTTTTAAAACTCTGTAGAAATTGCATCTTAGTGTTTGTTCAAGAATGCATCGGTGCTCTGAGTCATGATTTTCATTTGCTGCAGAAAAGTTTTGTTTTTCATTGTGACTAAACTCCAAATTCCCTCCTCAGCACAGAGGAGAACGGCCTCATGAACGTGTCGGCACATCGAGGCAGCAGCCCTGAAAACGCCGCCGTGCCTCCCGCTTCGGAGGCGACCCCCAGACGTCCCGAGACTCCTTCTAAAAGCTCGAATGCGGACGAGGCCCCCTCCGTTCCGACGCCGAGCCGCTCCTCCGGGAAGGCACGGCAGCCGATCAACATCAAGGCAGAGCTGGAGAAGAGACAGGGGGGCAAAACGCTCTTAAATTTGGTAGTTATAGGTAGGATGCAATAAATAAAACACAATTACTCATCACATTACTCAGAACTGCTAACACAAAATGTAATATCAACTTAAAGCAGAACAGATGAAGAGTGCGTTTATGAGAAATGACAAAGATCATCTTATCACCCGTCACCATTTGTCAAATGACCTACAGTAAACACAAAGGTTTATCGTCACTACTTCCTTTCTTAAGCAGTAGTCACAACAAGTGTTGCATTTTCACACTGATCATGTTTTATGTTTTTAAAGTAAGACTAGGTTAGCAGCAATTTTTATCACCCTTGTAGCATTCGTTGGCCTGTTTTTCTTGGATGGGCCATCATCTGATATATCTGTCTTCAGTTGGATGTAGATCGTTGTGCGGTGTCTTTTTTTTAAATTTTTTTTTTAATGTTCTTGTTTCATGTTCATATCTTTAAAGTAAATGAGTCAAACTTCATACTAGCTCAGTCGCGCATATTTTTCTCATTTTCAGTTGCCCCGTAAAAAATTACATGGTAGTTTCAGAAGTGCAGATGATTAAGGTTTCTCAGTGTATGAAACCTTTTTGCACTAGCCCGTTCCCTCATTGCACTCTTACCCCCAGTGCCCATTTCCCGTTTGTCTTTTTGTTGTCCTAGTTATTTCCTTTTATCATCCGTAGTTTCTCCTGGTCATGTTTTATCTTGCCTTCTCCCCTACCTGTCACTTTCAGCAGATTCTGGCTCTTTGCTTTATTTATCCCTCCTTGGTGTTTCCCCAACAGTTCCCATCCTGAGAGTTTCAGTTTTCTGTCTTCATAACTTTCTTCCATAACACTTCTGTCTTCATTACCGTCTCTCTACAGGTCATGTGGATGCCGGTAAGAGCACGCTGATGGGCCACCTGCTTTATCTGCTCGGCAATGTCAACAAGCGCACAATGCACAAGTACGAGCAGGAGTCTAAAAAGGCAGGAAAAGCATCCTTTGCCTACGCTTGGGTTCTGGATGAAACTGGAGAGGAGCGAGACAGGTAGCTGAGGGTTAACTCTTTAAACCACAAACAAAGTCAAAATAGCAATTGAAGTGCACACTAAATGAAGGTCTGTGAAAATGTATGAGCATTTCTTTGTAGAAGTTACCCCCACATTGAGGACAGAGATCAAATTTGTCCACAAAGGGACATTTCTGCAGCAGTGAACAATGTGCAGTTTAAATGCCCAACACACTCATGTCCTCTGTCAGCTCCTTGGTCATTTTAAAAACAAGTATTTTGTCCAGCTGCTGATACAGTAGTAATTTAACTGAACATTGATGGGATCTGGAGCAAAAAAAAAAAAAAAAAAAGTTTTTCATTAAAAGTGCATTATCTTGGCTACACTTGGTAGAGTGTGTGCATCTGATAATGTCTAATATTGACAGTGTGTTGCTGATGCCGTGAACGTGTCCCTCATTGGCCTCTATTGTTTTTACCAGAGTGAAACGGAAGCGAAATATTTCAGAAACAGAAAGTGTCTTGGGTGGGAATATGAATACACTTATCACTAAGTTCTGAAGCAGACATGTAGTAGTCGGGAGCCACGCCTATGAAAGGATGCTGCTGTAAAAACAAACACTTGACCGAGTTTAAATCTCCACAACATAACAAGGCCGTCGGGGTACTTGAGGAAAAGTTGTTCTTGGGTGTTTGCACACATTCAGATCTACTTTTTTTTTATACAACAGGTGAAGGGTGAGGGAGGGCAGAAAAATAAAAAGATGTAATATTTGTGTTTTGCTCCAGAGGTGTGACAATGGATGTGGGCATGACAAAGTTTGAGACGAAGTCGAAGGTGGTGACGCTGATGGATGCACCAGGGCACAAAGACTTCATTCCCAACATGATCACAGGAGCTGCACAGGTACACCATGCAGATTTCTTTAAGCAGTTATTCAGTAAAAAAAAATGTAAAAAATTACTAAATAACTGCTACTGTACCAGCGTATATAAAGACCTGTCGGAGTGGCAGGTGGTGAAAGATTGGGAGCCTTGTTCAGAAGTGCAACACCAATTCAGGCTCTGCTATTTTTAATTTAAAAAAAAAAAAGTATTTACTTTTTAACATCTCTTGTTCAAATCACAATAAAAATGACAAGGCTGGAACAAGTTACAGATGAATCACAAAGGATGTGTTTAAGTCAACACAGTTTATAACTGACTAATATGTCCTCATTTAAGCAAAACTAATCTTTATAGTCAAAACTTAGTTTAGATATGTGTGAGGTTTATATTAGCTGGATAATGAATTATGATTCATGTAATAAAGTTCAGGTTTCCAATTAGTTATTTACAATTAATAACTTTTGTAAATTTCTGATAATTGGTGTTCAAGTGTATATGGATCTTTTAACTCTAATTCTAGTACGATTAGATTCTTTTAATTCCTTTTGATTACATGAGTCAGCTAAAATTTCGTCTCTACCATCTTCAACTGTCTGATACAGTCGTCTTGATTAAAATGGCTCCTTTCCCTCCCTCCCTTCTGTGCACTAACATTGTGCCACACCCAGCATGATTTCTGTGGTTTTGCTTGCTCGTGTGACAAGGTGTTTTTTGCAGGCATGGGTGTGTTTGTCTGTCTCTCTTTTGGGGAACTCTTGTAATTTCTCTTTTTACCATATGACTGTCCTCATTCTCAGCCTCCTCATGTAGTGACTAAGGAGTTTCTGTGTGCAAAACCCTTACTCACGGCAACTTTGTGACCTGTAAAGCCTCTGAGAATGTTGCTACCTTGTGTTATATCCAGTATAGTTTGTTAAATCATTGAAAATAAATTACAGTTTGTCTGCACTGCAACATAACATTTATTTTGCTTTCCAGTGTTGCCATTTTTAATATCTTTAATATTATGAGAACATCATGTCTCTCCAGTTTAGCTGAGTAGATGTTGTAGGTCTGTTAAAGATGCATTAGTTTAAATCACATTTGTTCAAACATTCTTTTTAACCATAACTGTCTGATGGCGATTATACATTTTAAAGACTCATATATTATCCTTGTCCACAAGTTGATTATTTTTCCTGAGGTCCTAGTGAAATGTTTCTGACATGCTTTGGTAAAAAGATGCAGTACAACAGCTCTTCCTTTTTTAAATTTGATTTATTTATTTATTTAACAAATTTCCTCAGAGCAGTGACTTTATGAGGTCGAGAGAACCTCTTCACTCAACTCCTGCCATTTCTCCCATGAGGTGCAGCTTATTTGACGTGTTTCCAGTATTGACTAGATAAACACAATTACAGTTATTATGATCAGATATCGATCTCTTTACTGACTAAATCCGGGGATCAGTTATCTGGTCAATGAATCGGTTCACTTCAAATTTGTTGCAAACAAAATGTATGCAAAGATTGTGTTTCTATGTATGTTAATTTTTAGTTGCTACATTTGATTTTATTTATTTTAGTTTGATTCTTTTTTTATTTTTTGATATTTAATGCCATCTCTGCAGAATTATTATTATTATTTTGCTGCAAATGGTTTTATTAAATTTATGTCAGTTAAAAATTTTGTCTGAGGAAATTAGTATTTTTCTTGGAAATAAATGTTAAAGTCAGACCTGACGCCTTTAGTCTCCTCCACATGGTGATGTTTATAGCTCATGAATTTACTAATGGTATCAGATCGATATCAGGTATCGACTTTAACAGACACGGTTTGTTAGAACATCAGTCTGCAGAGAGGAACACTGAAATAATGCAACAGAAAAATACAATCCTCTCATTATTATTAAAATGTTTAGATGGTAAAGTTAAGAGTTGTTGCTTTTTGTTGATCTTTAGGTTGCTATGGATGGTGTTAAATCACTGATTAGAAATGGAAATTTTAAACGTTGGACTAGGAGGAGGAAGACAAAGAATCCAATTAATCATTGAAGTTTCCAGTTTAGGTATAAACCAAAGAACCAACAGAGCAATAATAACTCTTTATTATCTCAAGTTGCATTTTTTTCTAACAAACTACAAAATCCATACCTGTGCTGCCCCTTACGAGTTTTTATGTTAGTAATAATTTTTTTAACACATTCTCAAAGTCACATGCAGTCATGAACAAGACGTGTACAGTTTATAAGCTCAAAACCCCACATCAGTTTTTTTGAACTGATGAAATCTTAAAGATTATGATTTTAATATCGCAGACACTGAAGTATAATATATGCAGGATTTCAGTCGGCTCCATTTACAAATTTTAAGGTGTGGTTTTTTGGGTTTTTTTTGCCCTTAATTTTACACTTTTTTTTTCTGTCACATCCTGTTTCATGTTTGTCATCTTCCCCATCAAATCTCTCTCCAGGCAGATGTCGCAGTGCTGGTGGTGGACGCCAGCAGAGGAGAGTTTGAGGCGGGTTTTGAGGCAGGCGGTCAGACCAGAGAACATGCGTTGCTCGTGCGTTCGCTGGGCGTCACTCAGCTGGCTGTAGCCGTCAACAAGATGGACCAGGTCAGTGTTTTATCTGTTAACATGACACGTAAAATACAAGGCTGCTCACTGAATAAAAAGAAATAAAATCTCAGATGAACGTCAACACATGATGTATAATATTTCATTACATATTAAAGAATAATTGAGCCAAATAATTAAGCCAAAATGCAGTTTATTTTTTTTTTCAGTGTTTTATTTAGTTGAGGTTTTTAGATATTTGCTTATGCACATTTTTCAAAGCAGCATTTTAGTGGGATTTGACTTCAGGTCAACAGCAGCTTAATTATTTTTGTTTTATCTGTTGGCATCACATTTTCACTCTAAAATGCATACAAAAGAGTTTATAATTAACTCGATAATTCCTGCGTGCCCAGGTCACATGACTGCAAAACAAGCACAAATTATTACCCCCTCCACCACCAGGCTTGAGAGCTGATTGCTTCTGCTTTTGGGCTTAGTCTTTGTTAAATAATGACACGGTTTAACATTTTGTGTCGTAGTTCATTTGAGATGAGGTCAGGTGGTGTTTACCTAAGCTTAAGAGCAGGTGATGATTTTTTTTATTTTATTTTTTTAAAATCTGCCACAAAAACCTTGGAATTTAAAATACAACTGTATTTTCTGAGACCAAAGCTGCACTTTTTCCACTTGTGTATTTATCCTCTTTAAATTACTAAAAAATATAGTTTTAATTATGTTTCTTGAGTATGGGGTTTGCCCTCAGGCACAATTTCAAAAGGGATAAAGGTTAACATGTCCAAATCTGTTAAACAACAGTTAAGAATTGATCATTTTCATAGAATCTGCTTCTTCTTTCTATGATGGTATATGTTTTACACTTCAAGTATTGAGCGATGAAATAAAAAGGAGCCTTTGAGCATTAAAGACTTAAATCTTTCGATCAGGACACAAGGCGACTTTGTGGCTTTTGTTGTGTTTTTGTTTTCCATAATCATTGGTATGTTGCTGACACATTTCCATCTTAAAGCCTCACTAAAGAGGAAACTTTCGTCTTGTGTGCATTTCCTCTGTCTGCGTACAAATCAGGTAAACTGGCAACAAGAGCGTTTCCAAGAAATCATCTCAAAACTTGGCCATTTTCTAAAGCAGGCAGGATTCAAGGTGGGTCTCCGTCAGCACTTTAAATATTTAGCTCGGCTAAAAATATTTTCACGGCCCTCTTTCTTGCTTTATCCAAACTTTATCTCTCTTTCCCAGGAGTCTGACGTTTTCTACATCCCTTCCAGCGGCTTGTCAGGGGAAAACCTCACGGCCAGGAGTTCAGTGGCAGAGCTCACCTCCTGGTACTCTGGACCGAGCCTGCTGGAGCAGATCGGTAGTACACACCGACACGTGTCCCCGTGGACCCAAACTTTGACGCTTGCATGTTTTTTTATTTGGAAAGTAAAACAAAAAGTAATTTCACACTCCGCAGCTATGTGAAAACGCATTTCTTTTCTTTTTGTGCAAGTTGATTGTACTTACCGTTACATTATTAGGTATAGTTTAAGTAACATTTAAAATGGGAAACCAAAACCAGAAATAGTCAAGTGTCTCCAGCAGTAACCGATGAAATCGCCAGTATATACATGAAATATACACATATAAGTACACATACACTGTTTAGCAGTTCCCTGCTGCCCTTCTTGGAGCAGAAACAATATTTAGTTGTATCTTGAAACTGTTAGTCAGCATACTAAGATGCAAGTAACGAATGAATGCTTTTGCAAAGTTTCCTCCAGAGCTTTAGTTTCAGTAGTTATTATTGTCCCTACAGGTAACTGAAGCAAGACGTGCCAGCTTTTTTACAGAGTAGAATCAATCACAGATGTGTTTGAAAGAGTTTTACACAAGCAAGAAAAAAAAGCCATTTGGCTGAAAGTCAAAAACAGAAGAAAATTGAAGTATTTTAAAATGTGATTAATTGAATCTGGAATGTAGACAACAAGGGGAACACGGATGCAGCTGTAATTCGTGTCAAACAAATCAAAGGAAAATGATTAGAGAAATTGCTCTTGCATAGTTTCTATTAAAGATTTGAGTTTTGAATTAAAATTGAAAGTAGCTGGTTTATTTTTCAGCCCACTTAAACATTTGTTGTATTTCTGATCATCGTAGCTGCCTCAAAGACCCTAAATCAACGATCATCAATATATGGATCAGTATTATTGAATGAGTCACGAGATGTTATCAGGACTTTAAAATCTATTCTTTGTGTAAAAATGAGGATTTCAGATTTTAGTTGTTGTGTTCATAAGTACCAGTGTTACTCTGAGTAAAATCTAAAGAGATCATAAGAACAGAGAGCTTTGATGGGGTGAATACTACGTGTAATTACGAACATTTGTGATTGAACTGGATTATTATTTAATATAATTAGACTGCGTTTCATTGCACTTGTAATGAAGGCGTTTAACTTCTCTGTAAAGTCGCCATCTCTTACCTTGTTGTGATTGGGCATAATATAAATAACTGAATTGAATTCAATCATAACTAGTTTTCAATATAACTTCAAAATTAGTCAGTGCAGCTCAGTATGGATTCTTTAGAGTTTTGTTTTCCTGTTTTCCTGTATTTTACTGTGTTGTTATTACCAAAGTGCTGATTGTCAAAATGTAGCCCAGTACCAGAGAAAATGATTCACTTCTGGTCATCAGACTTCTCCTAATATTTTACTTTCCTTTCCTTCTTCTCATCGTTTACTTCCTCTCCTTCCTTTTGTTTTTTCTCCACTCTGAAGATGCGTTCAAGGCCCCTCAGCGGTCTATAGACAAGCCTTTCAGAATGTGCGTCTCAGATGTGTTTAAAGGTAAAGTCACTTCTGCAAGTCAGTGACCCACTTCCTCTCTTTTTTTTTTTTTTTTTTTAAATTGCATGGATAATTGTTGATGATTTCTCTTTGCAGACCAGGGTTCAGGCTTCTGTGTTACAGGAAAAATTGAGGCTGGTTATATTCAGACAGGTGACAGAATACTGGCAATGCCTCCCAATGAAACCTGCACTGTTAAAGGTACGCACTGTCTAGTTTGTAACTGTGTGGGGGGGAAAAAATAAAAAAAATGTGTGTGTGTGTATGTATGTATGTATGTGTGTGTGTGTGTGTGTGTGTGTGTGTGTGTGTGTGAGTTGACCATATTTATATATATATGGTTGGCTATAAGTCATCAGTTTCAACTTTTTGTATTACTATGATATGTCATTTTCAGTTGTTATCTTTTGAATTATAATTTACATTGGTCTTTGGACTGATATCCACTTTTCTTTCTCTCTCATTTTCTTCGTTTACAGGAGACTCATCTCCCGTTGGTAAGTCACGTTATTTCTCTACTTTGTGTCACCTCTGTCTTTCTTTCTCTTGCACTCGCCCTGCTTCGACAGGAAGGGATTCATTACAGCCTCTGATATCTTTATTAAACAGTGCAGGCAGGTCTGAATGTGAATATTTACATGGATGCAAACAAACACAGTAATTATCCATTTTAATTTCTACCTGCATATCGGCTAAATTCAGCTTGTGTTCAGTGAAGAATGAAACCTTTCTTTTAATAGGCTGACATGTGAACGTAATGACTGATGAGGCTGCTTTTTTTTTCTTTCTTTCCCCTCCTCTCACTTACAATACCATATTTGAATGCATTGCTGCCATTTGATTATTCATATGGAACTATATTCTAGTTGTTCACTTTGTTTACTGAATAAGTATTTCCACTACTATGCTGTGAAAAGACAAAACTTAATATCAACCTTGCAAGACTCATAAACTGTCTTAGTCATTCAATATAAATGCAAATTTCAAAGGTTTCACTGATGCGCTAGCCTGTTTTGGGAACCCAGCTGTATTCAGTTTAAATAACATGTTGTTCTGCTGCACTGACTCCATAAGTTGTGAGTTGACTTCTGTTGCTGTATTCACTGTATGCTTGTCTTAGGTGACTCAGTTCTCTTTTTATCCAGTGGGAATTGTATTTCAATGCCATGATGCCAAATCCCCACAAGCACTGGCTCACTCTGTACCACCAAATGGCTTCACTCTTTGAAATGATCTGTGGTCAAATTCTGCTTGTTGTGTTTTTGTGTATTGGGTTGAAGCTTTCCATCAAGATGTTTATAGAAACACGAGCAGAGGCTCTGTTTGTAATTTGCTGACATGTCACACTAGGCTAGCTTTCTCCCAGCATATATCGTGGAGTCGCTTGGAGTGGAAGACATGAGCGATGAAAATGTTGGGCGAGTGGCGATAGACAAACTAATGAGATGTATCAGCACCTCAGTCAAACAGTATGAAAACAGGATGAGTCAAGTTTAAAACTTTGGCCCACAGCACTTTGTAACTATTGCTTTAGTGATGTGTCAGTGTTATTGCTCGCCACTTAATAATTATCTTTTCCGTGCTCCAGTAGCTTCTGTACATTATAAACTTGCAGCTGTAATCTGCAATACAGCAGAATGTATTACACACGATGAGGACAAACATGCAGCTATTCTGTGATGATAAAAATGTTTTTTAACTAATTTCATGGCATGCATTTTCCCCTGAGAGCCTGTGCTGTGATAATTCAAGCATGTCTCCTGATCCTTGCACATTAATAGCTATTTATGTGTGTCCGCTTGTCAAGGTTTGTCTGCCGAGTGTTTGGCCCAGAGATCTGATGTTGTCTGAATAATAATGTGGCATATTGTATGGCTGCGGCAGCTCACCAGACTTAGAGAAGGATTTCAGCTTTGGTAGGGCAGGTTTTCATGACAGTGGTGTGAAGAAGAGTAGGGGTCACATGTTGATATGCAGCGATCTTTTTATTTTAATCACCCCCGAAATGATCAAGATCAAAACAGGTGGAGAAATAATAAATAATTGGATTTTGATTAGGGAGGCTGCTGAGTTTTATCTTCATTAAAGCTGCTGAATAAAGAGATAATTCACTTTTGCTTTTGTTGTTTCTACATCCGTTCGCAGAGCTTAAATGATGTTGCTTCTGTAGACTTTTGGGGGTTCCTCAAAAAAGAAACTAGTCACCCACTTCCCAAGTGGTTCATATTTATGTTATTACTCTCCACAGTTTTGTTCCTTTTATGCTACATCATACGTTAATTATTGAGCAAAAAAGATGCAGAGAACTCCTAAATGTAGGAATTTAATCATGTTCTCCCTGAGGACTTGTGAGGCTACAACAGTGAATAAATAGGATTAGCTTATTATCATATTGTTGGTTTGTTTTGTTGCCCACTACAAGTCATAAGCCAGACTAAAATAATACAGTTTCATAATGTGTGGTCATGCCGTGCACATGCTTAGAGATGCTAATATTATCTAACCCAATGTTTTACTGTTAAACCTGCTCAGCAATGAGTGTCACTTCATCTATACAGTCTCATAAGTGTTAAAGGAAGCATATTGTAGAAATACAATAGATAAAACAAAATCATTCTATTGCACTTGAATGTTAATATACTATGTTTGTGACTTGAGTCACTACCAACTTAAAAACTCAAACATGGCATAAAGGATTAATGGCTATTTCTGTGTAGAAATGCAAAAGAAGTCTACATTTTTTTATTATGAATTCTTTTCAGGAAAAAAGAAAATAAGGGGAGGTGACAGTCCTCTTAAGAATCAATAATTAATATGAATGCATTTTCATCTTGACGCTTTTTAGTGCCTCTGAAACGGGAGGCATGAGTCTGTAAGACACATGAAATCAAATCATATTTACAGATATGTAAAGACATTTTTTTTTAAAAAGAGCAGTTGTACTGCATCACTGGTATTTTGACCCAAACATGTCTCATTAAGACCTCAAGAAAGTTTTTTTTTGTTTTGTTTTGTTTTTTGTCAATTTTTGGAAGAGAGCAGAATATCCTTGTTTAAAAAATACACTCCATTTTTACTTTTTCTTTTTTATTTTATTTCTCCCCAGACTCACAATGCGCCCGGTAGCAGAAGTAGCTCTGAAGTAGCTCTGGCTGACTACAAGCAAACATTGCTGAATTTCTTTCTGACTCCTGAGTTCCAAAGGCAGGGATATCTCTCTGTGTACATCTCTATCTTCCTTTAAAGCCCCCACTTTGAAAGAGAAGTGACTGATACAATCTTTGTGGAAGGTGAAACATTATTAAACTTTCTCTTTTTGTTTTTCACTTGCAGTCCAAAATGTTCATCTGCCAATGCCTAGAGCTGTTTTGCTTCCCTGATATAATTCCCAAAGTCTTAATTTTGCAGTAGCAATCACACATATTCAGACTTTGTAGTGTATGGTGGAATTAGTGATGTGAATATTATAGTTTAATTGCAACGTAAGACATCAGCTCATTGCCAGTAACAAATATGCTGAACGTTATTCAGAGATTTAAATGAAACAGCAGCAATATAATGTTAATGATGAACCAGTTTCATTGGCACTAAAGTGATTGTACTATGTCTCATTTATCCAGATCCAAATAGCTTTCTTAATTGATCAGATTCTTTCATCGTGTTATAAAAATACTGCATGCTCAGAGAATGTTTATTGCAATTGCAGAAAAATATAAAAACTCTATTTTCTCTAGCATTGCAACTGACACTTCAGATGTTTCTCCTGTCGGGTGATAAACAGCCTAGCCTTAGAGGAGCACAACAAAATGGGCAATCAACAATATAAAATCTAAGCCTGTGGGTGCATTTACATACTAGAAGAAGATGGGAATGAGAAGGCTACCTGATGTAATTACTACTCAAAGCGTTCAGCTCTCATCCCGTACCACAGGGAACCAATGTAACTCACAATTAAACGGCCACTCATTTTCTCTATCTGAGGCACAATTAATGTAATTTTATGCTCTGCTGAGTCTTAACAAAGTAGTGACTAAAAAAGTGAAGACTAAGATCTGATAGTGTAGAAGGATGTGGACTATACACGGGAATGTCATTGATGGAATTAGTTTATAATTTAACCTCTATGTTCTGATTCAGATTGATAAAATGTACCACTACTGAGTGTATGTACTACCTGATTTAATTGTCTCTAACAAGAGCCTCAGCTAATTTATCAAATGTTCTCTTTTTCTGTAAGTATTTAATTTTAAGTTGTCATCCCTACCTACAACTACTCCAAAATCAGGAAGTTAATCAACACACCTTCCCCTATGGAAAATTTATTTTATATGCTCTCTATGTAACAAGATTATTAGGGAGAGCAGGCAGGTAGAAAAGCTGTAAAGTAGGAATGCTTTCCAATTTTTGCTAAAATGAATCAGCATGAAAAAAATCAATATATGGTGTGACTGTCTTTTGCATTCAAAACAATATACTCGTAAATACTTACAGGTACACTTGCACAAAGGGATTTTGCAAGGTCATAATCAACAAGATTAGGACTAACAGGTTATAACTAGGAAGTGCTCACAAACATCAGTGTTTGATCACTTTACATCTTGTAAATTGATTAGAGTAAACAAAGCATAAAAGCATTTCTTTACTTGTATGTGTATATTCATGTGTGTAAATATATTTGGATTGTTAAACAGTAGAAATTACAGTTTTTAGTCTAGCTGTCACTTCACTTATAGATGCCAATATTAAGCTAATAATTCAAAATTAGGACTCATCATGGCTGTGGAACTGGTCTGCAGCCTTTTGCTTTACCTGGAAATCTCCCTGACATGAAAATCACTCAAACCTACCTGCCAGTATCCATCATGCTTATCCTACCACAAATAAATAAATTAAACCGGGATATCTTGACTGCTGAGAAATTGTGTTAGATGCTGCAGAGTTTATAGTATGTGATGGTTGTGAGCTGAGCACATTCAGCTGAGCGTTGTGGGAGAGCATACAAGGAATAAGAGATGGATTGTGCTGTTCGACGTGCATTGGTGCCAGCATGTGAAGATTAACAGCGTCCACTTCCATTAGTCTCAGAGTAATTGTTAAGACAGTGATGAGCAGCCCATAGCTCTAATTCTCAAATCAAAGGAGTTACACAGACCACCAGCATTCAGACTTGATTTCCTTCACTCAAAAAAATATAACTTAATCTTTATGTCTTGTTGAGACACCTCCGCGCAGAGATGACTTCCTTCATGGATTTACTGATTAACTAGAATTTGATCAGAGACCTTCAAAGGCTTATTCAATCAATCCATGAGTCCAGTCCCTCCCATTTTTTATGAGAGCTTGAAATAGTGCTATTTTTGGAGCTGCAGATGCACCACAATCCTTAATCTGACAAAAAAAGTGATAAATGTGTATCCCACCACATCCATTGCATCCTCAAAGTGCCAACCATTAATGACGTGAAGTGTCCAGCTTTCCACACCAGCGAGACACAACAGAAGAGACTGTAGAAGTACATTTCTGCCCTCAAAATTATAAGTGCACAGGTGCATAATTTGGAAAAGATCCATAGTTCCTTGAAGTTTTCTACCTCTCTCAGCAGTTCCTGAGTTGCATCCCCCAAAAGCTTTGCATTGTCATTGGTGGTTCTGAGAAATGTGTGTAGTGTGAGTTACATGTGCAGCCATGACTTGTCAACCTGACAGCAGCAGTGGCATTCAAAGCCTGTGTAGAAAAGGTTTACAGCCTCTATTAAAGCTTCCTTTCTCTTGGTGGCAGTCCTCATTCCACATTGATCAAATCAGCAGCCCACTTCTGATGTTACAAGGTTTGCTGTCTGAAAGAATTTGGATCACCTCTGTTGTTGTGTCGTGCATGGCTTAACACTCACAGTCTAACCCTGAAAAACCTGAAGTTCATCTGGTTCTTGGGGATTCGGATTTATAAATTGCTTTCTGACACACATGTGTTCACTTTTGTCAAGAGTGCTTGTATTAGAGGCATCTTCTCACAATGACTCTATGCATTGTCTGAATTCACTCCAGGGCACCCACCTACCTGGGGGTCGATGTTTGGTTTTGAGTTGTTGAATGCTTGCATTGAGACAGAGAATTGAAGCTGCTGTGTCACATAGCTCAAGGAAGTCTTGACACCTGCCCAGACCAGTCTGTCTTTGCTTTCATTGCTTGTCTGTTCAGACCAGATAACTTGTGTATGACATTAGATCAGAGTAGATTAGATCTTTATTACCATTTAGAAAAAATACTAGGCACCATACATTGGGATTTTTGTGCATCAATCTTGGAGTCAGCTTTAAAGCTTAAAAAGAAAATATATACTAACAATAAAACATTCATAAGAAAAGAGAAAAAACAATAAGTAAATGCACATAAGGACAGGGAGCTAAGACGCTTTATTCGGAGAGCTGCACTGTGTTGCACACTGGGGAGCAATACCGATTTTTTTCTGACATGCTGACATCTCACAGGTTGTCTTCCTGCAGAGCTTTGCCTCCAGAATATCAGCATATTATGAACTAGCATGCATGATTGCCTCTTACAACTTCTTACAAAATCTGATTCAGCACATGATTGCCTGTGTGTACATGCAACATAGTTGACGTTTATTTTGTCTGGATGCAGATATTGTTTGGAACATCAAAGCAAAATCCTTAAAGGCAATCAATTTTCTAGTTCAGATGGATAAATGAAAGAAAGTATTTCTAGTTTAAGGATCAATAAAGAACTCAAAAAAATATTTACAACATAAATTTTTGTCCATATAATGTAAGCCAAATGAAAATTCATCAGTTGTACTTACACCACTGACTCTGTCAGTCATCAGTCTAACAAAAGTATAAGCCCTCACAATCTGTCTCTGGACTGTGTGCACTGAAATTTCAAGTATTTTACTGGGAATAGTGTCAGCCATGCAGTTGTCGGTACTCATGTGCTCTGTGTGACATACAAGTTTTAGCAGTTAAAAGACACCATCGCTGTGGCTATGCCAGCACACAGGAAATTGCTGTTGTCCAAGAAATATTGTGGAGCTGAAAAGTATCTCCAAAATTGTCCTGGCAGTTTCCTGGTCTCTCTCGGCTTGTTCAAAAACGAGGCTGCTATAAGTTTGTGGCTGAGAGAAGACAGTGTTTATTCTGATTGGAAATTACTATCAGATATTTAATTGTGGGCAAACATAGAGGTCACCTTGCACCAGTTGTAGGATCCTCTGTTCATTAACAAGATGAGCTTTCCTTCAGTGTGGCAGAACCCTTTCCTTCTTGCCTTGCAGAAGACAAATCAACAGTCTATAACATATTTAGTTTGTTTCCACTTTGAAGACCAGCCATGCTGAAATAATTGTTTTAGTGTTTTTAATCTCAGTCATCCTCCAGGAAAGTTTGAGTCTGAATGAGCTATCTTCTCTAATCCAGGAGTGGTTATAGAGACTCAGCCTGAGTTGTGCTCTCTCAGGTGAATAAAGGCTGATGCCGCAGCATTTGGACTGCCCCAGCTACTGAGCTAGTTGAAGTAAAAGACAGTAGCTTTTAAAGATGCAAAGTTATAACAAACAGAAACTACTTTCTGCTGCTCTATTTCTATTTTTATTGCATTTGTGCTCTCAAAAAAAGAGAAAAAAATCAAATATTTTCTTTTTTGCCCTATTGATTGCCTTCTCCCAATGCCAAATTTTCCCCAAGTTGAACTGACCATAACCCTTAGACCTGAAATGATGACACTTTTACATCTGGTTCATTTTCTTGTCAGAAGGTGTTTTATGTTATGATTGAAAGTAAATGCATAAGTAGTTCAATGAATATATACTATAGAAAACTGTCTATACACCGTGTCCCAGCGCTTTCCCATTTTATTTACAAACTGTCAATTCACAACAAATAAATCAGCACCCTTTTATAGGGAAATTAGATTAAATTTAAATCCCGCTTTATTTAGGATACCTACTTAAATCAGTATTTGTAAAAAATATATAGTAGTATTTCTTAAAAAAAATGTCAAATGACAAAGAATGAATATTTCCAGAGAGCAGTTGCCACCTCACCTGGGAGCTAGTTCCACAAAAGGCTTTGCCTCCCATTACATGTTTAGAAACTCTCAGACAAACAAGTAAGGCTCCATTTAGAGAGGAAATGATTCTATAGGATAGTAAAGCACTATAGAGTTATTTAAATATGATACACCTTTGTTATTAAAAGCTTCAGAGTAAGGTTTTCAGTTCAATTCAATTGTGTTTACTGGGAAGCCAATAATCTAAAACTTGAGAAACATGATCTCTCCTGCTAATCCTCAAACAATTCGCACTTTAGTATTTTGGATTAGGTGGAGGCTTTTCAGGAGAATTTTGATACTTCCTAATACTAAGTAATTGCAGCTGTCCAGTCTCAAAGTAACAAATATATGGACTTGTATTTCTGTATCATTGCAAGCTGGATGTTCCTACTTTTGGAAATATTACTTAGATGGAAAATCACAGTCCTAAAAAGTTCTGGTATATGTGAATGAGTGGACACACCCAGTAAGAAATTAACTTACAGTAGGACTGGAACCCAAAATGATGCCGTACAGAAGAAGTTGACGGTCAGACAGGGTTTCTAAGAAGCTTATGGTCAGTTTTGATTTGCAAAAATTTAAAAAAAAGGACAAAATCTAGAAAATGGAAATAGCTAACAATCATGGATCAAGATTAGGTTCCTCAAGAAAGGTTAAGTGACAACAACTTAAAGAGAAAAAAAAAGCAAAATAAATTAATAAGATCAACTTTAGCGTAATTATTTAATGGAAAACCCTCTTTAAATTGTTTGGAATGGAGCTTAAAGGATATATTAATAATTTATATGCTTGAAGGTAGTTTTGTTGCCACCTCAAAATCAGTTGAAACACACACTGCAACATCCTGCATAAGTTGAGCTGTGCCCATAGAAGTACGTAAAATAATAAGTAATTATATATTTAGAAAAGATGCTCACACATTTAAAGATTATAAGTAAAATTATTCATACCTTGTAGAGAACCTCTTCACGGGGCAATCATTTTTGAGTTTAATACACACTGAAGATCTATGGCTGTCAACATAAATATGTGGGAATAAAGCTTAGGATAACAAAAAATAATTATGGAATAGACTGTTCAGATTTAGATAGGGCCTTCACTGATGTACTCCTGCTTTAATGAAAATTTATTTCACTTCATGTTTTGTCAGTAAATCTAAATGTAGTGGTTAATAAAATGATCAGATAAGATATATGGAGGAGAAAATAATGTTAGTTACCGTCTTATGACAGAGCAATGTTCAAGGGCATGATGAAGAATGTTAAAAGGTCTGTGCGCATTTCAACAAAAGCCAGTTCAATCTAATTATATATTTAAATGTGATATTTATATTATTTTACATTATTTATATTTTATTTATATTGTATACAGTTTTTAACATGATTTTGAAAGTCATTTAATATAATGTGATATTGAATGACAATGTAATAGTCATTTTTCAATTACCACTAGATTTGCTCAAAACTTCGATTGAGAGAACTACCAAAGTATTGCTCAAAAAAGAAAAACTCTTTTCAATGGAAACTCCCACCCCCTGCAGCGCTCTTATTGCAAATTCAATGTTTGTTTGTTTTTTTTGAGAAAATATGTAATGAAAATGCGACTAATGTCCTTATTAAGTAAATCTATAATGTTATCTGAACTGAATGAGCTAAAACAAATCTGAGATTTCAGAAAGAATCTCTGAGTAAGGGATAAGATGATAACTAGAAGCTTATTTTTTTAAAATCCCACTTGAGTTGATGAGTTATTTATTAATGTACCTTATTGGAAGATAGCTGCCAGTCATCCTTTTGATTTGAGTCCTCTAGTTATTTACTAACTTAGAAAAAACTTAGATGTATGATATCTAGTGTTCGATAATCCAGATTTAATTGTCTTGGGGGAAAAAATCAAATAGGAGTGTTATTTTTTATCATGTTTCTTCTGCTCATTTTGTATTTAGTTCATTTGGGTAATCAGAGGAGAAACAACACCACCATAGTAGGGTGATGAGGCGGAGCTGGAGAGGTAGAAAGGCTAATAAATTTTCTTAATAACTTTAGATATCTTAGCTGCATGAACCAAAAAAGGGATACATATCATCTCCTCCAATCAAATCAGGGTTTTCCCCGGACTTTCCAATTATTTATGTACATGTAGCTCAGATGATTCGCTAGATGCTACCAAAACAGTCAACTGGTACAATACAATGGTCACATTGTCATGAATGTATTCTCTTTTCCATAGAGGTTTTATATGTATATATTTAGAATAGAATAGAATAAAACAGAACAGAACAGAATAGATTGCTGTTATTGTTATTATAGATAGAATGAAATTTGAAGGGCAGCTCCTTAAAATGCACTGATGTGGTTGACAAAAACATGACACAGTATGCATACATAGGAGAGGAGCAGTGCTTCAAGGTGTGCATGGCACAGATAAGAGGCTCTCCCCATATATTATCATCACACTTGATTAAAAAGTAGGTTTCCTGCTGACTTAATTAGTTAATAATTAGTAATTAAATTAATATGTTAAAATGTAATATTGATTATATATGATAATAAATGATAAATATGACATTATAAAATAACCAATAAATCTATCAAAATCATATTTTTTAAAAAAGTCTTTACTGTTGGAAGAAGATAATTACTCACAAATTTAGTCCTTATGGTGCCACCTTGTGGAATAACAGAATTATTGCAGTTGATGAGAAATCCTTCAGTTTTTGTGATTTTACCAGCTGCAGGAAAATCCACAAATGCACGCCCTCCCGCATATTACAAAAATTTGTTTGATGTTGGAAGGCCCAGTTGTTTCACTGTAGTTTTTCACCATTATGACTCCGACTGAAACAGTAACAGAACAGTAGCCAAACGTTGGTGGCCCAATGTCTCCGATCACATGAGCACATTTGTGCGAGCCCTCTAGAGGGATTATATTGAAACCTGAAAAAAGAAGTGTGTATATGATTATTGAACCCAGCTGGGAAACTTAAGTGTTACAGCAGAAAGTTAACGGACAACACTAAAAGATAAGAAAGAAAGATGTGCTAGGCTCAGAGGGGGCAGGGCGACTGGTGGCATGATTTTATGCTGACTGGACAATAACCCAGAAATAGCTCAAACTTTGAAATATGTCAGTTGAATGTCTTTCCTAGTGGTGCTTGGTCACCTGATAGCCCTTTTGAACAAACCATCTCTGCTCCACCACCTTCAAATACTACTATATTTATGGTAAATAATGATACAAGGAAAAAAGAATATTGTAATCTCATGCTGAAGCATTGTCCATTTAAATTTATTAATCTTAAAAGATAAGCCATGAAAATAAAAGAACATGCTTATTTTATGGTTATAGCTTAACAAACCCTGGACTTGTTGATTTTAAATTCAACTCTTTATATGACTTTGCTTGTCTTGTGCATAGTTTTTTCATAGAGTAGGTGTCAAAAAAAAAAGAAAAATGCAGAGAGGCAGATAGATAATCCATCATTATGACAAACACTGAGCTCTGACACAATCTGCTGCTTCACAAACATAATATTCTAGCTTCTCTGTCTTGCATAACCAAACCTTTAAAAAATTATACAAGATTGTAAATTGTAGACTAAGATTTGACGTGTCAAGTGTTTACATTAATGTTATTAAAAAATTTTGTTTTTTTTGTTTGTTTTTTGTTTTTTTGTTTTTTTTGTATGACATTGCCAGTCTTTTACTTTACTGTGATCTAGTGTTGGCTCAGACTTCTTAATTACTTTATTTTCTCTCTGAAGGTTCTTATCTTATCTTATTAGATCTGAGGTCTGGAATTTGACTGAGTCATTGAAGCACCTAGATGTTTTTCTTCTCCATTCATTCTGTTTGCGATTTGCTGGTGTGCTTGAGATCATTACCTCGTTCCATGATTAAAATTGAGTCAAGCTTTGCTACTGGAAACTACAAGGTGCTCCAGTCTTGTTGCTGCAGAACAAGTTCAAATCATTACCACTCCACCACCCTACTGACACCTTGTGGGACTGTATATTAGGGCCAAACGTCCCCACTGTGGTTTGCTTAAATGCAGCTTTGCAAGTCTAAAGCATGTGGCCATTTTTTCTCACAATTTTTCTGAACATTGCACAGACTGATGCTGTGGTGAACTCCTTTCCACTTCCAGATATTTGCTAGTGCAAGAATATTGACATCTAATATGTTTACCTGCAATGTCCCTCACTAAATAGAGCCTAAAGATGTGTTTTTATGTAACCACACACCATTACAGAAAGTTTCTTTATGAAGCATCCACTATTAATATAATAAATGGACTATCTCTACAGATTATGTGGCATCTATCTTCATTACTGAAAAGATTTCAGATTTTATATCATCAGACCACTTTATTTCATTACATGATGTTTATTCATCTTGTTTGAATACCTTATTCAAGACAGACTTTTCAGAATCATTGGGCTTCATTCAACTTTTCATAAGATCCCACAGATAGCTTACCAGCAATGCAGTTTTCTGAAAAGGGAAGCTTAGATTGATGGAGTAACAGATTAGGATATCAAATAAAATTTCATTTCAATTCCTGTTAACCACACAGGGTCCTGCAGCTAATCACAATTAAGAGTTTCAATTGCTTGAAGGTAATATGTTAAGTGCAAACATGATTGTCTCTCTCCTCTGTTCTAAGCCACCTGACAGCAGCTGACTCTCCTCTGTATCTCCACTGTGTGTATCTCTTAGTGATAACTACTCTTTTGCTCCCAGACCTAAGTCAGCAACAGCCCACAGTCAACCTGATCGATAGGGAACCCAAATGGAGGGATTAGGCACATGAATCAACCTGTCTGGATATGAACGAACACAGAGACACACTAATACTCTAATACATGCACTCACATGAAGGTAATATCTTAGTATTTATGATGCTGGTTGGTTTGGTAATTTAACATATGGTATATACTGTTCATCAGACGTGGGAAAGAGATTTTTAGGTTTTAGAGGTAGATGTGCTTTCCTACATTCAAAACCAGTACAAATGATGATTACATTCATTGTTTATCAGGACATAATATATCATCGAGTTGAAGGGATAGTGCATCGCAGTGCAATCTCTTTGATCTCATCTATTATTTTGTTACATTACATTACATTTAGCAGACGTTTTTATCCAAAGTGACAACAGAGGAATACAATCGAGCTACAATAACATAATAAATCACAAAAAGACTGCTGCTAAGTCAGTTTTCAAATAAATACAGCTAAGATGACGTTCAAGTGCAGTTTAGGAGAGAAGGTGTTCTTCACTCACAGAAAGATTTAGGCTTAATTCCAAGTTTTATGTACTTCAGTTGCATATCAGTTTTCTGTCCTTTTATAATGAGTAAATCTAATTTGTTTCAAATACTTAAAATCAATGTACTGTTTGTTCAATACATGCACTGGTTCTTAAGTATTTGAAACAAATTAGATGTATTAATGATAAATGCATAAATCTACCTTTATGTACTCAAAGCATGTTAGATTTATTGGTAATATTTCATAAATTTCATTTTTAACTGTTTGATTTACATTTGACTGACAAATATGCACCATGTTAAGTTCATTGGACTGTTTATGTTAAATCTATGAAATCCAAATGGATGGAAATTTGATATGTAAATGAAATATGTAAATCCTAAAATTAGGTCTTAATATTTTTGTGAGTGTTGGCAAAGAAATGTTTTCAAGAGCTTCTTCAGCATAGAGGGGGACCCTGCTCTTGTGTCCACTGGCAACTTGTATCACCATTGAGGAGTCACGTGAGCCACGTGGTGCCAAGTCTGGGTTGGAAGGCATCATGGGGCGAGAGGAAGCAGGGCAGGAGTGCGCTGCCACCCCTCCATACCAACCCCATTACCGACTCGTGCCCTTCTTTTAATGCACTTTAGCACGGCTTTATTATCACTTAGTTTACATTCACAGGTTGGGTAG
>JAOWBL010000017.1:8281247-8293692 GCA_028564865.1 Zenarchopterus dispar | reverse complement strand
CAGCTTCTCAATCTCAGTGTGTTGTGTTGTTTTGTGTTGTGTGTGTGTGTGTGTGTGTGTGTGTGTGTGTGTGTGTGGTAGAGGGGTCCCAGCTGTCCCGACTTGCTCTGTGACACAGGCCACGGCCCCCGTGGTGTGTGTTTACCAAATGTTCGACACAGGCAGCAGGGCGAGTTTTCTCAAAGCCTCCTATAAAAAATATTTCGTCTTTTTTTTTTTTCCTCCTCAGACTCCTTCTGTTTTAGAGCGTGTCTGTTATTTCCTGTTTCCTTGCCACTGCTCCGCATCTTTTCATTTTCCATGTTTCTCCTTCTAAAGATAGACACACACACACGAACTCACCCACAGTCCGGGTTTCACGGTCAGCGACAGAGGCTTGTTGGAACGGCTTAGTCACTGCAGGAGTGTTGTGTGTACAGCCTGCACCAACTTGTGCCCATGTTGATGTTATAACACTAACTGAACACAACGTCTTCTTCATTGCTGAGAACTTACGCTTGCTTGATGTGGCCAGCCTTCAGTACCAAGAATGAACTGGTTTTATTTGTGACGTTTCATCCCAGTAGTACACATGTGCGTGTATCCGTGAGGGATTTGCACATTTTATTTTGTGATATAAGCATGACGTAAGTTTACGTCTACTGTATGTCATCAGCATGGGTTCCCCTTGTGTGCCAGAGCAGTGTTGAGATCTTGTCCTCATTCAAGTGTCTTTCCGTGTCCCCATTGAGCTGACATGTAATCTGGGATAACACGACAAAATCCTCTTTCACTGATCAAACACTGCAGCTGGGACGGATGACAGCGGGTGTGCACGGTTTCTGCGTGTATGCGTTTCGGGTGTACCTGAGTGATGTAAAAGTGAGCCTAAATAAGCTTTGCTGAAAAAGAATTATCACCTTTCTCCTGCGCAGGTACGTAGATGGATGAGGAACCCCAAGGTGAGCGTAGAGAAAGCCCAGGGGAAAGGCCTCCTCTATCCTTGTCCAAAGTGTCCGCTGGCTGAAGACCTGTGGTACACACACTTCCCCTCCCCTTACGGATGCTGTCACTACTCGGGCCTGCAGGGCGGCCAGTATTACCACCAGGAGCCGTGCTCACCTTGTGCCGCCAGTGGGACAACCAGCGGGCACGAGAAAAGCAAAGGCTGCAAGGTAAAGTGAAAGATGAGTAGCATGTGCCGCTATTCATTCATATTCTTAAACATCGCCTGGTGAGAAAATGATTAAGTTTACTAATGACTTCTTTGTTTATATTATATTTAATACTGCATGCTTTCCACAAAATGAATACACAAAATTTTCAAATGACTTTACTCCACTGTGAGCTAGAACTTGCTCCCCCTGCTGTCAGACAAGATTTCAACTTTCAGTAGTACACAAGACTTCAATCAAAAGTCTTCTCTAATCAAAAGTTTATTCCACTTTTTGATATCATCAACAGTTTTTTAATACCCGTGGTTTAAAGGTAGGGCAAAATATCTCTGGATGATGGCACATCTGTTGATATTTGAACAAAAAAACGTCCCTTGAAAACAATGTGCAGTCATGACCAAATATGTCCACATCTTGCACAAGACCACAAGCCCTCCCCTGTCTGTGATTGGCTGGAAAAATGTTTGTTATGGTTTGGGGGAACAGGGTGACCCCACTCTGTTTCCACTTTCTGGGGCTGTTTATGAAGACCAGGTTAAACCACGAGATGGACACTAAGCAAACTGTGAGAAGAAACTCACTAAATGTGACAAAAAGTGTTCTGGTTTGGAAATTACACGGAATCGCTTACCCTACCTTTAAGTTTGATGTGGTTTCTTTTTATTTTTATTTCACATTTTTCACAGAACATTTAAGCCTAGACTGATTGACACAAACTATAACATCACCCTATCTAGCATTTCATCTGTCTTACTCCATTTAATTTTATTCTAACTCTTATTGCTGACACAACTCGCATTCCTAAAACACAAGTAATACGTGCTGTGACTCCTGCTTTTTCCCACAACCTCACCACTGAAGCACACTGACCACTGGGAGTCTTATTCCACCCTCCCACTCAGTCCAAAGTTTAACTACTTTTTTAAATTGTGTATCTCAGTTATTGATAATTTAATGACACACCTAAGTCACCAGAAAGGTGTCCTAATGTTCACTGGGAACTATGTTTTGTGATAATAACTAAGGATTTCGAAATGTGGGCATTGTGTTTCTTCAGCAGGGTGTCTTGTCAATAGTGGTTCTGTTTCTATTTTTGCCACAAAGAGTAAAAGCCAGGTTGTGAACTTCCTCTGAAAACAATACCACAAGTTTCCAAGATGCAACATGCCAGCGACTGGCAGAGGCCATATAAGGGTATATTTGTCCTTACATATTTAGTACCATTGTATTCTGCTCTGATCTTAACATCAACATAAGAGGTTCTCTGTCTTGATTAAAAAGCAAATATCCCTCTGGCTTAACACACAACTCACTTTAATTATCTGATTACACTGGCAGCACTTCCTCCATTCATTTCTGTTTAGTGGTGAGACTGACAGCTAAGATCTATTAAACTCATTTTACCGGCTGTAAATTCAAGCTGTGCGTTGTTGATTATTTACAGTTAGATATGCATCTCAGTTCTGTGCTTCTACTAATTATCGAGTTTAATTTGGACTCTAATAGTTAACATCTACCTGCTTTATCCTGTCCAGAAATGTAGTGGGTGGGAGCTGGAGCTTGTTTGTGCTTGTTTGAACTTGTCACAGCTGTTACAGGACGAGAGGCAGGGAACATCTGGACACACACCACTGGACCAGCACAGAGAGACACACAATCATAAATGTTCATACTATTTAGAATGACGAAATAACCCAAGTTGCCTTTCTGAAACAAGAAATGTATTAAACTATTTTTTTTATGCCAGTGTTCGGCTCAGAGCTTGTTTTACTATTCATCCTCTTAACCATCTCAAATTTGATTTTATTTTTTTTCCCTCTTAATATTTCAGGAGTCCTACTTTAATGAGGCATAGCATTAAAGTAGTTTTACCACCGAGGCTTTTTTATATTCCAATCATGGTTTCCTGAATTTCCAATACCTTTAAAAGTATTTCAAAGAGAAGAAGATGCAAAATTATATGAGTAAAATGATTCCTATCATTCATAAGTACATAAGCATAATTAGAAAAGTTATACTTTATGATTTCAGTTTGACTATTGTTTAGAAATCTTAGAGCAATTTTGCTACAAATGCAAATCTAAAAATATTCATAATGTCCAAATCAAGATAAGAATTAATAAGTAAATAAAATAGAATGATATAAAATAAAATAAAGCCAGACTGAATTGTACCCAAACAGTAAAGTAATGCATAAAATTTGGATTGGTTGAGTTCAATGTAACAGAAACTCTCTAAGTTTTATTTTTCTTTAAATTGATGCTTCTGTCTTACAAGATTAAGCTTTTTCTACCTTTAAAGAATGTCAAAGTTAATCTAAGGGTTATATAAAGGGCTTTTAAGGAGAATGTGACCTATTTCGTAATACATCCCATGCAGTTGTAAGGCCTGCCCACTCAGCTGCTATCCTCATGCCACTTACTTTCTGTCCACTTGTCTGCATGTGAAGGCGTATCCACTAACACACTCTTGCAAAGAGGTCCATCTACTTGCACACTGGTATTCACTGAAAGCAGTCAAACAAACAATAGATACTAAAAGTAGTGCAGACATTGTTCTCTTTGTCTTCGTTCTCCCTTTAAGCTCCACCATGAGTTATGTAACATAAACACAAAGGCAAAAGAAAACTGAGGCATTTTTTTCTAAAGTCCTGCATGTTGCTGCACATCTTTGGTGAGTGTGTTTCTAAAATGAGCACGGGAGGCATGCATTCTGCAGGTACCATGTTTCAGTATTGAAAATAAACACACTGTAGTGCATGGTCAGACATGCAGTTGCCAGGAAATGTCTTGCGCAACTTCACACACACGCCACAAAAAAAGTGCAGGTGTCCAGGTTATTAGTTAGTCGCTCTCAACACCTATCCGAGTGTTTGCACCCATAACTTGTCCCCCCAGTTGTGTCTGTGTGTTTTTCCAGTCCCCTGGGCATCAGGAGAGACTGAGTCATCACCATTGGAGCGAGTCAAAGCCATGTTTTTTCTTTTGTTTGAATATCAGTCTTTGCAGTAAAAAAAACCCAACAAAACCTGTTTTGACAACTTCATTTTGTTATGCTGTTATTTCCTTTTATTGTTCTGTTTTTCTTTTTCTTCATCTGTTTTTCATCTTTTAAAGGTCCTTCTACCTTACTAGCTCACCATCAATTTTACCTCTCGCTCTAAAAAACAATAGATCCCTGTGGACATAACTGGCGTGTTCAAAATGAATGAGAGTTGCACTGAGGTGAAAACGGGTTTGGTAGGAGGGGTTAAAGAGGAGGTGGCTTGGTGGTGAATCATATTTACTGCAGAGTGTAAGAGCCAGTGCATGCATTTGTGAAGTCCTCATACAGAGTGATCCTTATGCAGTAGCAGCTCAATCTGAACACCTTAACTGGCTAGTACAATTAAGTGGACTTGCACTTTTTTTCTACGATATTATCTATGCACGCTGCATAAAATCTTTGCATCCTCGATCCAAAAACTTCAGGCCTTTGAAAATGCTATCAAAGGCCAGTTTTCAAAGTTGAAGCCATTGCAGGAGCATGGAAAATTGTACTTCACTGACTGACCACTAGGGATTGGCTCCAAACCGAGTCAGTCTATTCTGACTCCCATGTTAAAGTGTGCAACTTTATTGGAGAAATAAACATACTTACAGCCTGATGCAACAATGATTTTAGTGTCCATAGCTAGATTTCACATTCAGTACCAATGCATGACCTTTTGTATGAACCACATCAGTTAGAATTATGAAATCACAAATCTATGCACAGTTAGGGATGTAGTTTTATTATTAACAAGTGCATAGTCTTTTTTGTCAGCTGTCATCATAGCTGTACTAAAGACTGCTGAAAAGGGCTAAAAGTTGGCCTGCAAAGTTGACCTTGGTCCTATGGGGGTCAAAGTAGCACACCTGGAACAGCTGACAGTACAGCCATCTGTGCCTCCGGACCATGGCTGGAATACCACAGCTGCTAGCTGGAAGACTGCCAGTAGCTCATCTGCCTCTAGCTTCAGCATGTGAAGCAGCTGCTCCAACTGAACCACCCTCAGCCTATGCTGAACCAGCTTCAGACCATTCCAGGTTAGCTAGCAATCACAGGTATCTTCGTCTGTCTGGAGCTCGGCTGAATAAACATGGAAGATCCGGCAGAGCTCCGGTAGTGCTTATTTCAGATGGTTTTATGACAGCGACATCTGAAGCTAAGTTAGCTAACTAATGGTAATTGTGTTAAGGTGGGTGTATTTGAACCAACTTCCAGGCTTGTTCATTCGTTTGTGGCTTTTAACTTCTGAAAAGTGCTAAATAAATAAACTTACTTTTGCCTGTTTCTGGATTAACCACGACTGGGCAAAGTCAGTATCTTGCCAATAATGTGTCAACCAGAGATCTGAAAAAACCCTCAAAACCACTTTGCTGGAAACCTCTGAGTAATATTGTCAAGCTTTTTGTATAGTCTCATATATACAATATGCATGGTTGTTGTGCTGAACTCTTGGAGAGCATTTGAGTTCACTGAATGAACCAGTAAAAAAATAAAGTAAACACTTCTCTGCTTCCAGTGGAAGCCGCTCTGAGCCTGACTGAAATGCAAATAAGCAAGGGTTCATCATGAAATCTATCATCCCATCAAAGTCAGATGACTCATTTAAGCTGTTTTAAGAATGTCACTTAGAGGCTGCTGTCAAATTTTAAAGAAGTTATAGATGAAAAAGACAGCAGCTGACAGCAGCATCTGATTACTCTTAGGTGTGCATACACAGAAGACAAAGATGGGGGACGTTCTCCAGGCTCTTCACTCTTTGCTGTCATGCTGTTGAAGCATATAATTTTTCCTAAAAAGGCTGAAGTTGTTCAATTATGAATGTTGAGCTTTTGTTCTTCATGTTGTAGCTTCTCGCGTTGCTAGCAGAGGCTTATGAATTTGTTAATCTGCACTTGGCAGCAAAATGCAGTAGTTGCTTGTTGCCAGAGGACCTGCATCAGAGCAGGAGCTGAAGTTTCTCTGAACCCACAACAGACCAAGAAATAAATAAAATATGAACTCTGCAATATCTGAATTAATATGTGGACATTTACCAAACCCTCTGACACTTGTTTGATGTTCTCTTTTCAATAAATCCTCTCAGACAGATTGCCCTCCTCCTCCTCCTCCTTGTTAAAAATCCATCACTGCAGCTTTTTTTACTCTCTCTTTTTCTAATTACAAAGCGTCAGCACCATTAAAAATGCAGGTAGCTTAGTTCAGCCTTGACCCAGTGTCCTGCACAGCTTTCAGCCTGCTGCTAACTTTGATAAGTCCATCAGAGCTGGAAATAAAAATAGACCAAACTTTATGGTGCTGATTGTATTATCTTATTAAGTTACTGTGCTTTACAACCCTGGATGTTCCTGTGTGGAACAGTGACAGAGAGAAAACTAAAGGAAGAAAATTTTACTGGAAATAGAAAAAAGGAAGGAAGGAAGGACAGATGATGAAAAATGTCAACCTATCGCTTAATAGCAGAGCAGCGACGAGGGCAGTGATATGACCGGAGGAAACAGCAGTCATAGAGAGAGATGAGAAGAGCAGAGAGAACAGTTTTATTACAAGATAGAAGAGGCGGTCAGGCCATCTGCCCCAACGGTGTCTGAGCATGACCAGAACTCAAAGGAATATAAATCCTCCTGATAAGGACGTCTTGTAGCCTCCCAAATACAGACCAGCAGACTGCCACACACAGCAACACACGCACGTAAACTAATGCAAACGCAGCTTTTCCTCAAATCTCTTTCATCAGCCCTGTACTGTTCTTGACAAAGACTTAATCAAAAAAAAAAGAACATGAGCTTTTGCTGACAGCTGCTTGTCCTAACATGTTATCTCTTATAATGAAATTTCAGTTCTTTCCTGCAGTCTAAAGACTCAGCAATACTTCACAACCTTCAACTGCCATTACCTGAGAAAGAATGTATTATTGATGTATAAGAGGAAGCAAATATTTCCATGTGTATTCATCACAAAGAATACCCATGATAAGCTTGGTTAAAGTGCAGTTTTCCTTCAATATGACTAACTTAATCATATTGAAGGAAAGTAATGTAAAGTAATCGCATTTATGACTAAACTGAGACCACAGTTCCTCCACACTCCAACATTCTGAATACATTTGAAATGAATTATGCCAAATGTTTTGGAGTTTATGGAGGGTGTACTATTAAAAAAGACTACAGCTTGAAGTTTAGACTTTCCTTATTTTTCTTTTTCTTTTTTAAAGATGTAGATAGTTTTAGTTGATATTTACTTGCCTGACCCCAGGATTAGTAAATCAATATGGTACCTTCCCTAATTTAAACTGTACCGGTCTGCCATTGTGAAGAGAGTTGAGCTCAAAGGCAGGGCCCTCTGTTTACCAGTCGATTCATGACCTGACCCTCACCTATGCTCAGAACTGTGGGGAGAGACTAAAAAAGGATCATGTAAATACAAATGCTTGAAAGAGTTTCATCCTCAGGGTGGCCCTTAGAGATACTGTGTGAAGCTCTTCATTAGGGAAGGACTCCTGCTCCGCCACATCAGGAGGACCCAATTGATGCAGTTTGGGCATTGAGTTAGGATGCCTCCTGGTTGCCACAGGGAGGTGTTTTGTATTTGTCCAAACGGGGAGAGGGCTGCTTTAGGGAGTCATGCTGGACATGGTAGAGATGTTCCATCTCTCGACTGGCTTGGGAACCCACAGAACATCCCCTTAGAGGACCAAGAGGAGTTGGCCGGGGAGGGCAAGGTCTTTTCTCTTTGCATAGACTCCTGCCCCTACAACACCAAGCGAGGAGACTCCAAGGAGATAGTTCAGGTGGACATCTTGAGCTGTGTTTTGTGCTTGCTCTCACACCTGTACATCAGAACCAACAAGCCTGCCATGTGGGGGTACCTCAAGGTTCAGTTCTGGGACCTATCCTGTTCCTTTTGTACATTCTCCCTATAGGATTGATTATTAAGCAATATTCAGACTACTCCTATCATTTATATGATGATAATGTACAGCTTTACCGCCTATTTAAAGCCACAGAGTTTTACAAGTTGTCGTCTTTGATGAAATGCCTAACTGGAGAAGAAGAAAGGAAAGAAATCCTAATTATCACTAGTCAAAGCCATATCTCTGAACTGCATTGGGCTTGTCTCAACAATCTTGGTGTTATTTTTGACTCTGTTATTTCTTTGGAACGCCGTTCTAGAGAATTAATTAGGAACTTCTTCTTTCAGCTCAGAAAGAGCTCCAAACATTATAGATTACTGCCAAATTAGATTTGGGAAAAATAATTCACACTTTTTTCTCTAATCCTGTTGCATTTTTCACCTGTTTAAACAACATGAGCTTCACTGTCTGCTGGCAGTCCAGAACACTACTGCCAGGTTTCTAAAAAAAGACAAGAAAGAGACAGTGCATCAGACTTTTCTTAACCTGTTTGCTCTGGCGAACAGTAGGTTTTAGAACCCATTTAAAAATGTAAGCCCTCACTTTCAGAGCCTTACGCAGTCTAGCTGCTGCTTACATCTCCACACCTCCTCTTGCAGCCTGAGGTCATCTGGTCAAAGGCTAATAGTGGTACCATGCACTTACTTTAAGACCAGAGGTGACTGTGCTTTTAAAGCAGAGGCCTCCAGATTGTGAAACCCATTGCCTCCATCTTTACGTTGCCTTGACTATGTTGAATCTATTAAAAGCAGCAAAAGACCATTTTATTAGACAAGGGCTTTGTTGAATATTTTTAAGTCTGCTTATTTGTGCTATGTCTTGTTTTCTTTTATGCTCCCTCTGTTTAGCCCTTTTGGTTTATATGTTCCTTATGTGTGGCTGTTGTGAAGCACTTTGTGGCTTTTAACCTGTGAAAAGTGCTATATAAATAAACTTTACTTACTTTTACTTACTCTGTCTCGCTTATAGTTTATTTAAAAAGCAAGACATTTTTTCCTCCTCCATGCTTTCTGATGTCTCTCAGCCATGGAGCCTGCTGCTCACTCTTAAAATACCACCTCCTCCCTGGCTTCCACCTGAAGGCTTCAACTCTGTTGAGGGATATTAAGTTTAGTTATTCCTCCCAATATCTCTATGTATGCCTTAAAAATGGGGATTTGGTAGATCAGAGCCTAAACTCCAAAACACCAGCGTTTTGACAATCAATATAGAAAGTCTCTGAAGTCTCTTTTTTGGGAGAAATGACTGAACTCAGATGAGCAGAAGTTAATGGGCAGATGGATGGATGGATGGATGGATGGATGGATGGATGGATGGATGGATGGATGGATGGATAGATATTTTAACACCATTAAAAGCATGCCAAATTAGCGGTTAAAGGTTGCTATACATGGTGTATTTAGGGAAAAAAGTACATTACATAGCTTTGATACTTAGAAAACTTTCAATTTCGATTATTGTCAAGCAAGTTCTTTAATTTGAAGGAGTTGCAAAGCAGAGTTTTAGAAATCCATTTGACATTCAAGACTCACGATACAGTCTGCTGCTTCAAATCAATTTGCAAGTGATGGGAATGTTAAAATACTTTAATTACACTGTTTTTTCCTGAGTATTTCAATTATACCCCATCTATATTGTAAAAAAAACATTTTGTATCATTTTAGCCTCTTATCAAGTCAGATACATCGACTTGGGTATCATTTTATGTCATGCCGTGTATTATATAAGCTCATACATTTACTATTACATAAGCTGTTGAATGCCACTATTTTCTGGTTCTGTCCTTCCGGCTCTTTTCCAGGTGTGGATCAGGTGACGGTGTTAATCAGTGAGTGTACTCAGGCTGACTTACCCAGAAAACCTGACCCACTCTTTTTCCATTTGTGTTGACTGTCTAAAACTCAGTCATGCAGGAGAAAGGAGGCAAGGAAAGGCAGGAAGTGAAGCAGAGAGGACGAGGGCTGAAGAAACCGGGGGAGATGAGAGAAGCCAAGTGTTTCTAAGAGGAACGCTGATTTTTATCTGCTTCTATGCATCCCTGTGAGATGTGGCTGACTATCGATTCAATCTCAGCTAAATGTAGCCGTACAAAGTAGAGGACAGAAACGGAATATGAAATGAGCTAGTTTGCGGTTTAAAAAAAAATCTTACCTCATTTGACAGTGACGTGAGCTCATCTTGTTAATGTTTGGTTAGAGTCATCTTGATCATTTTGTTCCTCTGTCCTCAGTGACAAAAACGCCCAGATGATCACTGGGTTATGACAGTTTTTCCACAATTGTGTCACTTGAAAATTGGCTAAGATGTTTTGTTCAACACAGAAAAAAAACCAGAATGAGACAATCTATGACAAATCAACCTCATCTATACTCCATGAGCAGTGACAATGCCCTGCAGAGTAAAGCTGCTCCATGAATGCTAATGCATTGTGTCTGAGTCACTAACTGAGTACGAGAGGCGGCAATGGTGGGCAGAATTCATTCAAAGATCCTGCGAAGTGAGACCGTGGACAGATTACAAGCACAAACAAAGCATGTCAACTGCATATCAGAAGAAGGAATGCCTCCAACGTAGGCAGCGTACAGTACTTTCTGTAACAGACTGGTTTTTGTTTTTCACGGTGCCTCGCACTTTCTCTGTGATGTGCGGACACATCGCTGGCGGACTTTGTCTTGACTCTACATTTTGAGAGGCAGCGCTTCCTGATGGAACTAATGATTGAGGACTTGTGTTCCACAATTAACCCCTTGAACCCAACAAACCCAGTGCAGGGTCGGGAAGACAACTATTAAACAATGACAACTCACAGCACCCTTAAGATTTAAAGGGTTAAAGGTTGCAAAGCTTTACTCGTTTCCAACGACATTTTTGAAGCAAGGGCATGAACTCTGCAGTCCAGTCATGTCCCAAAAAAGCCTGCTTTAAAACAAACAAACAAGAAAAACACAGAAATGGTTGCTATCAACTCAGCAGAAAAGTGTTTTTAATCAGCATTGATGTTTTGTGTAATTGGTTGTTCTTAATGAAGTCCTAGAGGTTTCCCAGTGACCTCTCTTGACCTCTTCCACCCTTCAACTGCCAATCAAGTCACACAGGCTTGGAAAAAAGACAAAAAAAAATGAGAGAAAAGTTCATTTGAATTCCAGCTTTGGTTGCATTCACCATGAAAGAATTACTGTCAAAAAGGCTTTAGAGGGCACTGGGAGTAAGACGGAATTAAGAAGAACCCCCCTCAAGGTCCAATTATATTTGATACAAAGAGTAACACCAAGAACATTGATAGCCCAAATCTCTTTTCAAGTTGTTGGCTCTTCATGCATACTGTATCAATACCGGGGAGATTTGCATTTCATTTCAAACTTGTGTTTGTACCCTTTTGAATAGTTCATCTGACTGACTCAGAACTTTCTTTTTTGCCTTGTTAAGTAACTCAGCACATATTCACATTCAGCTTGTATAAATGCCAAATATCAAATCCCCCCGAGTCTTTCAGACTCTTTGCTTAGTAATGAAGCCGGTGAGGTGCCAGCTAAGCATTTGTATAAAACCAGCTTGTGTCAGTTTAGCCAACTCTGAGCACATGGCAACACCTGAAGGAGTCAGCTGGCTGGCAGCTGCTCAAAACCTTGACTCTCCCTGGTAAAAGCCAGGCTTTTTATATTTTCGTCATCAGTCATTTTTGTCTTTATTACCCTCAGTTACGATTTTCTGTCCCACATTTTTTCAACGCTGAAGTTGGATGTAAATGAGGAAACTCTCTGCGGGCCTTGAAAGCAGCTCCAAGCTGCCACTGTTTAGCATAAACTTAGCAACGGAAAACTCGTAATCCGTAGCTTTTCTTCTGTTTTACTGCCAGATGCTCTCGCAGTGGAAGAATGTGGTTTACACTGTACTGTTGTTCACAGCAAATGAATACACACACCGCCCAAAAGATAGCACAGTGCATTTATTTTCATTGCCAATGCAGTTCCTGGACTTGTTATGGTGACGGAACAGCTGAATTACCTTTGCAGTGCTTCACCCAAATGTAGTTTTAACAAGCTAGAAGAAAAGTGAAGAGGGGAAAAAAATCGAGTGGGTGTCCTGACTAATCTGTGTCATGTTTGATGAGATAGCAAAGGCATTCAAGGCACAAGGGAGGGATACAGATCTGCATGACTGTACGTCATGTGGTGAAAAGGGATTTTGAGGAAGTGTCAGCTTTATTTTCCATGATACTTTGAGGATTTAAATAAAGAGCAATTGAAGATAGGGTGTTATACTATTGGATATATTTTATATATTAGGCAAGGCAATTGCACAGCAGACCCCAGTGAACCTATATATATATATATATATATATATATATATA
>JAOWBL010000017.1:8255978-8281147 GCA_028564865.1 Zenarchopterus dispar | reverse complement strand
TACAACAAGATTTTATTTTGTCTGCATAAAGGAAAAAGGCTTGTTACATTTTTGGTTATTAATTTTTCAACTATAACTACTTTCTTCCTTCATGTGGGAGAAAAAACATCATCAAAAAAAGTAGTTTTCAAGTGGAATAAAGACAGATGAGGAGGTTAAACCAGGATTTTGATTGATATTATGTGTAATCTTACTTTTAAACGAACCTACTCTCCTCTTTAAAAGGCTTTTTTGTTTCTTATGTCTTCAAAGGCATTTTCAATACAATGCCATGGAAATGCAGACAAGGTGAAAGATAATCAACCTCCTAATTGGTTCATTTTTAAATATGAAATATATCTTTATGTTTTCTTTAACAAAAATGGTGTGAAACTTGAAGGAGTCAAAATTAGCAATCCCCAAGTGATTTTTGCTTTCAAACACACCTGAGGACTTCATGAGCGAGGCTCACATCACTTCAGCACTTCACAGGAAAAGACTCCTTTTAAAGTCTTGTTAACTGATGTTCAAAAAAGTAAAGAAATCCTCCTGACAGACATAGACTGTGGATGCTGATCTGAAAGAGAAGGCTGTCCCACCATTTCCAGATGTTTCACTCTATCTTCAACAGTTTTCCATTACATCACTGCAAAATATAAAACAAATTCAGAAGAAAAGAAAAAAACTGACTATAGTCAAAATTGCAACATTTCCAAAATGTGTACAAGGAAAATAACTAAAGACAACAACAAGAATCCTTGAATGTCTGTAAAGATAATTGTTGGTAAACAGAATTTTTGTTATTGATCAGCTGTTGTGGGAACTCTTCATTTCTGGGATCAACGTTAAGAAAGAGATCCATTGCCCAAACAGCAGCAGATCAAAACTGAAGTTTGCTAATGAACATCTGGAATATGAAGACAAGTTCTGAAAATATGTTTGGTCTGATGAAGCACATGGATGCACCATGTTTCACTATGTTCCCATAGTGAAACATGGTGGTGGGAGTATAATGCTTTAAGACTGGGTTGCTGCTTCAACTATAGGGAACCTCACTGATATACAGAATCAAGAAAGAAAAAAAAACAGGATTATGATGCTATTTTGAGGAATAACATAAAGATATCTGCTGCAAATCTCAATTATGTCTTCTAACAAGACATGATTTAAATCTAGCTAAAACTCTTTGAAGGGCACCAAAATTAAGGTCCTGGAGTGGTCTTTCATACAAAACCCAGAGAACATGTGGAGGGAGTTCAAGGTTAATTTTCATCCGTGGAAATCATATCATATGTGGATGAACTGGAGCAAAACGCCATGAGACAATGGACCAAAAAATTCCTCAGGAGACATGTACCAGATTAGTTAGAAACTGACATTGTCAGCTGAAAAATCACATTTTTTTATTATAAATATGCATGTCAAGTTTTTTTTTTCTCTCTCCACTGAATGCATCAGTTTAATGTCTTAATATAGCTTAAGGAGTCATTGTTCTTTGACCTCAGCTGTATATTAATAGGCGTTGTTTTACACTTGTATCCATAATGAAAGCAAAAAAAAAAAAAAAAAAAAGTTAATTCTACACTTTGAATGGCAGAACTCGAAAGTTAAGCATATGAAAGCCGCATTCACCCCGCCCTTGGGAAAAGTCAGGCAACCATCCATGAAACGCACAACTGTGGGGTGGAAGGAAACAGAGGCGGGACGTCTCCGCCTCAAAAAAAAAAAAAAAAAAAAAAAAAAGAATGGGGGGAAAAAAATCAGCTCTCCAAAAGTGGAATGTAGTGTAGTTCGATCGCCTCCTTCTCCGAGGAGCCCGCAGCCTATCTCCTTGTTGTGATTTGAGGACTAAAGCATCCTTATGAAAGACAAAACGACCGCTTTGACATGTAAGTAGGCTGCGTGTTTTTATGAAATAATCCGCTGTGGACTGAACTGACTCAGAGAAATCTCAGACTCCCGTCGTTCTCTTGGCGTTTCTTCTCCTGTTACTACCCTTTTACTGTTTTAGTTTTGTTAGTTTTTTTTCTGTGAAATGAAAATAGGAACTCCTGAATCTGCTTCTATCTTGATTTTTAAAAAAGAAAAAAAAAATCAGAGGCAGACTTTAAGACGCTTCTTACACCCCATAAAAGTTATCCAGAGGTCTGGTGAGGTCTGGGAGAAGTCACCCAGAAACCTTGATAACTTTTCTTTTGTGACCTGTTGAACTCAAGAGCTGCAGACATCCAAAACAAGAACTGCTGCAGATCTAAAACGGTTTGTTGTGTTTGGTGTCTGGAGGAGGCATGCAGAACAAAGACATTGTTGTGTGGATTTTTTTCCCGCAAGATGTGACGACTTGGTCCACCTTTTGCCGCAGCTTTTGTCTTATAGGAGAACTACAACTAGAACTTTTCAATATGTCATTAAATGTTATGAAAACTGCTGCGTTTACTTCACCCGGTAACTGGTCTTTCTCTCTTTTTTGCGGAGCTCGAAGAACTATTTAAATGACTTTGGCCCTTCGCCGGTGATATCGTCTTACATATCTGGTTCCAGTGAGAGATCAAACTTGAACCAGGTACCTTATATAACTGTGCCTAACTCAGCCCGTCCGGTCTGCAGAGGGTCATCTGTGAAAGCGCGGCGCGGCTTTGCAGTTTATTCCACTTCTTTATCATCACTTTGAAGCGCTTCGATTGCTTCGGGGACAGTTGTGCCGCATCTCCTTCACAGTGCGCAGCAACTTTTCCCCCCACGATCTTGAACTGGATGTTCAGTAGGTTCACACTCTGTACTTTTCCACTACCGGCGGCTTTTCTTGGCATGGGGCCTCCCCTCTCCTCGGGCTCTCCCTCCCTCCACGGAGGGGGCCTGCGTCACTCCCGGGCCCTTTTGAATTGAGAGGCAGCCAGGCAGTGAAGTTGATAGGCTTAGTGAGGAGGCTATCAAATTATTTGTTCTGGACAGTGCGGATCAAGAGGTGGGGGGTGGGGGTGGGGGTGCTGTGTCCTGGGAATGGAGACGGGTGTGAAAACTTTTAGCAGATGATTTAAGAATAGTCTGGAACCTCTGCAGTATCCGCCAGCTTCATTTCACCTGCACTCGTTTGTACAATAATCGAGAAATAAGCCTGATCATATTAGTAAGCTGAAGCAGCTTTTTTAAAATTGATTTTTATCTCCAGCTTTGCGTATAGACTGAAAATGTGATAAAATCCAGTCTAGTGACGCACGTGGTGCTTAGTAAATTTGTCGTGGAGTTGCACAAACATATGTGCAAATAGAAATCTTCCACTGTGGTGGTTTCTGGGCTTTTTTTTTTTTTTTAAACCCGTATGTTGTTCTCTGCGTTTTTGACGCAAGCAGCCTGAAGGTGCGGCTATGACGCGTCGGGAGCGCAACGGCCGCCGATTGGTCGGAAACGGGGTCGATCACCTTCTCACAAGCCATTTACTAAAAACTACGAGGGATATGACGCCCACTGAGTGGGTGTGGGCGCCTGGAGACAGCTCCTCCCTCCCTCCCTCCTCCAGACCTCTTTATAAACCAGGAGGCCAAACTCCTGAGCAACGTTTTGCTTTTGGCAGTTGATGAGAGCAGAGCTGCTGTTGAACTCATCATGACGGTCAAAACAGAGACAGAGAAACCCGCGCTGACTTACTCAAAAACCAGAGGCCTGGTGGCATTAGTCACTGGTATGATCAAAGGCTGGATATTTTCAAAAGATTCCTCATCATCTGTTTTCTTTTAGTTTATTAATGTGTTTTTTTCCCTCTCTGTTTTTTTGTTTTTGCTACAGCTTTCATGAAACAAAGGAGGATGGGTCTGAACGACTTCATTCAGAGGCTCGCCACGAACTCCTACGCCTGCAAGCAGTGAGTCTGACTCATGTTATTGTTCTTTTTTTTTGTCACTGGAGGACAACATTGGGAAACACGAGTTATTTGTCCTCTTGGGAAACTTTGTGAATTGATGTCACTCCCAGATCAGCTGATTCACATCAGTAAAGCAACCTGCTCTTCAACTCTTTTATTTCTTCTTGTTTTCCAGTCCTGAAGTTCAGTCCATTCTCAACCTGAGTCCTCCGCAGGATGCAGAGCTCATGAACGCAAACCCTTCTCCTCCTGTACGTTTGTTTACACTTAAACACGGAGAAATCCTTTGCTTACGTGCCACGCACTTCATGGCTAACCTTTATGTTTTTGTTTTTGTTTTTTTACTTACAGCCCAGTCCATCCCAACAGATCAACCTCGGCCCTTCGTCCAATCCCTCAGCCAAACCCAGCGATTTCCACTTCCTCAAAGTGATCGGCAAGGGCAGCTTCGGGAAAGTGCTACTTGCACGCCATCGCACAGATGACCAGTTTTATGCTGTGAAAGTATTACAGAAAAAGGCCATTCTAAAGAAGAAGGAGGTACGGTATGAGTCCATGGAGACCTGCCTGCGACTCGAAACAAATATATCACGAGGTATGTCCTCTTAATCTTCCTAACCCTGGTTTTTCTTGTTTCCTTTTGCAGGAGAAGCACATCATGTCAGAGAGGAATGTGCTGCTGAAGAATGTCAAGCATCCGTTCTTAGTGGGCCTGCACTACTCGTTCCAAACGGCGGACAAACTCTACTTCGTTTTGGACTACATCAACGGAGGAGAGGTGAGTTTATTTTTACTGAAACCAGGCCTGGAGAGAAAGTACCTGAGAAATGATGAGGCGGTGGAACAATGACAGAGGAAATGAGGAGTTAAAGGAGTACATCTCAGAGAAAGCTGATTAAGTTTGTAGAGGAAGAATATGGTGCCAGAATGAGAGGCAAAGATGAGGCAGAAACGGAGACAGACAGAGGGGAAATCCTGTCATGAGAAGCAGAAAAGAAGCTGTCGCTCTAGTTTTTTTTTTTTCTTTTTTTTTTTTTTTGTTTCGCTGAAGGAAACACCACTCAGGAACTCATGATGTGGGCTAGGGCAGTGTCAGAAACTCAGGAGGCCAAAATTAGCAGCGCCATTGAGACTGTGTGTGTGTGTGTCTAATCGAGCCAATTTCCTGTGATTGTTGCATGAGCAAAGACAGTGCTGATTAAATATGGACCTCATCAGGAAGCAGAACACATTTACTCTCTTTCTGTACTTTATCCTTTCTTCCCCTCCATCCTGCTGATCTCTCTCTTTCCCTCTCCACCTTTGGCCCTCGTTTCATCTGTCTTCCCTTTTAAGCCGTCGCCTTCCTGCCTTTTTATTTCCTCCCATCCGGTTTTCCCTCCCTCTCTCTGTCTCTTTTTATTATTGGACTCTCTTCTATTAATTTCCTATATCTTTTCTTACCCTTTTGACAGTGTAATTTCAGGACAGAACATAACTCATGGTGTGATTCACATTTGGCATTAAGAAACGTGTTTCAGTAACATTTTTCTTCTTGTGTTTTTCTTGATTTCAGTTGTTCTACCACCTGCAGAGAGAGCGCTGCTTCCTGGAGCCCAGAGCCAGGTTCTACGCAGCTGAGATCGCCAGCGCCCTGGGGTACCTGCACTCCCTGAACATTGTCTACAGAGACCTGAAACCAGAGAACATCCTGCTGGACTCACAGGGACACATCATTCTCACAGATTTTGGGCTGTGCAAGGAGAACATCGAACCTAATGGAACCACGTCGACTTTCTGCGGTACACCTGAGGTAACCAGAGAGCTATTTGTTGATTCTTTGTTTTTGTATTTTTTATGGCACTTTTTTGGAATATAACTTAATTTTTCTTCATTTTTTTCAACCCCTTATAGTATTTGGCTCCTGAGGTGCTACACAAGCAGCCGTATGACAGGACAGTAGACTGGTGGTGTTTAGGAGCTGTTCTCTACGAGATGCTGTATGGCCTGGTAAGTTAAGCATCCTTTTCTTTCTTTTTTTTTTTTTTTTACTTTACACACTCGCATTCCTGTTGGTGCCAGGTGGTTAATCAGTTACTTTGACCCTCCCCAGCCTCCGTTCTACAGCCGTAACACAGCAGAGATGTACGACAACATCTTGAACAAGCCGCTTCAGCTGAAACCCAACATTTCCAACGCGGCCAGACACCTGCTGGAAGGCCTGCTGCAGAAAGACCGCACCAAGAGACTGGGCTGCACAGAGGACTTTGTAAGTGCTCATGCAGTCATCTGTGACTTTATATTTTCTTATATACGGATGTCGTTGGTAATACTGACCTTCTGTTCCTTTTCCAGATTGAAATCAAGAACCACATATTCTTCTCCCCCATCAACTGGGATGAGCTCAATGCCAAGAAGATCACCCCTCCCTTCAACCCCAATGTGGTAAATTACTTTTATTTAATAATCTACTTGTTTAAGTATTATTTATATGCACTCAGATTTTATTAAGCCTTTGATTTGTGTTTACGTAACTCGATGAGATGCATAGAACATCCTCCCCGTGAATTAGAACATTTCCAATTAAGGCAAGGTACTGCAAAGCCTGACTAATCCCTGCTTGTCTCCCCCTACCCTCCCTCCTGCAGACGGGACCCAACGACCTGCGGCACTTTGATCCAGAGTTCACGGATGAGCCAGTTCCCGGCTCCATTGGCTGCTCCCCAGACAGCACCCTCTTCACCGCCAGCATCAAAGAGGCAGCTGAGGCCTTTGTGGGCTTCTCTTACGCCCCATCTATGGACTCCTACCTATAGGATTTAACTAGATGCACTTAATGTGGAAAACCAGTTTAGACCTACTGGACGTGAGATGTGCCATGTCCACGGACTTGCATCTTGACCCCCACCCAGCGAGAGCTCTTCACCCACATGTGTACTTGCCATATTTTCTCCAACTCTTGAATGCATTGCAAATACTTGCTACAAGGGGATGTCCGCCGTAAATAACGACTAGTTTCAGCTCGATTCACCAACCTAGAACCCTTTTCAAGTGGAGGTCTTTTGCACATAGTTCAGGCAGCTTAACAGCTCCCCTCAATCCTGAAGACACAACTGACAAGCACACACAAAACTTCCACCGTTTATCAAAAGAGGAAGGCTAGGCCGTACTTTTCCAGCCCTGGAAAGATCTTCATGCTCATCCATGTAGCAAAATGTATAATCTAACCTGGGGGCCCTGTCTGTTGGGTCTGGATAAGTAGCGTGGAGATGGCATTCATTTTGGTGCTTTAGTTTCTTCTCATTTCCTTTCTTCGTATGAAAAGGGAGCTATTAGAAGACGAATGTTACAGAGGGGTTGGGGCATTTCATTTCTCTCAAAGGTGTCTTGATTTTTTTTTTCTCTCCATCAGAACTCACATCATTTGTTTTTGCCTGTGTCAACTTTAATATTCCAGTTACATCCACTTGACTTCAGGTGGAAGGAGATGTCTTATTTTATTTTTTTTAAAATCTAATTTTCAGAGTGGAAGGATGTAGCACTAAACAAGTACACTTGTTCAGTCTTGAACACTCGAGACATAGGGACTCAAATGATGCTTCAAACCTTCATTTGCACATTAAAGCTGATAGAGAGATGGAAAAGGGAGCACTGCTGCTAGGTGAGAAAGAGAGGGGTGTTTTTGAGAAGTATTTCCTGTAGTTTTGCTTGGAAACTGCGTCCCCCTCATATAGTCTTCCATTCGCCTCTCACTGACGTAACGGCGGCCTGCAGACGGAGCTGCCAGCATTGAAACCGAACATTCCACTTTAATATTGCTGTAATGCAGTTTGACGGTATTTAAGTTTGTTTGTATATTTGGAGTTATGTGTACTAGTTTTAATGTATATTGAACAAAACAAAACAAAACAAAAAAACACGACTAAAGGTATGCCTAAGTATGTATATGTAATAATCTATGTTAAATGTACTGTAAATTGTAAAATTGTTTATGTGACCATGTTTGGTTTGCAATAAAAGAAAAATTTAACTTTATCTCATGTTGCAAAGTGTTTTTGAGTGTTTTGCTCGACCTCGCCACGGTATCAAAAGGGAATATTTGCCATCATTTGTAGAAAATGAGCTCATCTAACCATTTTATAAAGCTACTGAGTAAACAAAAGAACGCGAGGAATGACAATTAAATGGTAAATATTTGCTAGTGCTGGTTGGAAGAGACTTGAGCTACCGAACAATGTCCCACATTAGTGTTAAATGGACTTTATCCCCTTTCATGCGTCAGCAGCCTTACACAACGGTGACTCTTGACATTCAAGTGTGAGATTCAGTGAATTATCGGCCACGCCCCTCAACAGCCCCGTTTAATTTGGAAAAACACAGATTTGTCCACACTTGCATGAATCATGTTCAACTGAAGTTAGCCTTAATAATACAGATGCAGCTCTATGTCTTAAATAAACTCAAGGATGGTCAGCTATTGAACTACAATATGGCTCTGCGGGGTTTCGGTGTTGCATAGTGGAGAATAAAGCAAAATGCTGATGATCTCCTAGATATTTCAATTATTATAGGATTATACATGACATTGGAGATTAACATAAATTTTGAGCTGTGATTTAGCCAGTACACTAACAACTAACTCAGAGGCAACATTTGAAAAGAAAGATTGAAAAAACCTGAAGTGAGTCCATGATGGCTGTATACGGGTCACCAATAGAAAAACAGTTAAAGGAAATTGTCATTTTCTGTAAGAACTTGACAAGATCAATCCCTTTTGGCATGTCATCTTCAGCAGCTCCGACTTCCTTTGCAGGCTTATATAGACAGAAATACCCAACTTTTCAGCCTTTCAGAAGGCTCTGCAATCCCTTTATCATTCTCATATTATGTGGTCTTGTTCAGATAGCGTGAATTTACATCAAAATTGCTTTTTAGCCCTAGGTCTGTCACAGTCATCCAGGCTTTAAACCTGCTGGTTTCATATTTTGCTGTGACGGCTTAGCTTTTCCTTCCGCAGTTGTGCACTGCCATCTGTTGACTGACTCTTGAAATGTGCAGCAGTTGGCCACATGGCTTTTTGGGCCTACCCAGGCCCTCTGAAGCAACAAGTGGGGATTTATTGTATGAAACTGTATTCAAGTCTGATTAGTTGAACATTTTGCAACATCTCGACTCCTCCTCAGCTGCTGATAGTAACTAAGTAAATCCATGATGACAAAGTTTTTTTTGTTGTTTGTTTGTTTTTGTGAAAACGCAGCACTGCTGCCACATATAGTAAAATCTGTCACACAAATGCACATATATGATGAATTACAATGAACTGTGATGAAAAGAACTATGACTGGACTGAACTGGGCCCTATTTATTTGTTTGACTATTTTTGCAAGCTTTGTGTGCGCTCCATGTAAAGCACCTAAAGACGACTTGCTTGTTAATTAGCATTATACATGTAAAGTGAATTCTCTTTAATTTAAAATGAATTGATGAGAGGCATAGCTTCACAAATATCAGGATTTATTCAGTGAAACAACAATCTGGTGAAGGATGGTTGGAGAGAGTTGGAGGTGAGGGTAGATTTGTTGAAATGAGAATGTCAGGTGTGAGCAGGTGCATTTCACTTGTCTTATTTGAGCCTCCTTGTCTCCTCTGCTCTCCATCCTCCTTGCTGTGATCCACAAATAAATATGTCAAAATATACTTGAAAAATGTCTCGATTCCTAAGAAGCACCTGGAAGAGAGAGGAGGCGTTTTGAAGCAAGGATAAACCAAGGCATCCTTGCTTTATGAAAGCCTTGTCAGTATTTTACATTTGCACTAAAAATCTCACTATAAATGAGTGAAATTACAACACGTTTGACCCAACTCATATCATGACTCCCTCTCTGTTCATGTTATCATTCTGACAATGTCCTTCATAAAATAAAATAAAGCCTTTATAAGTGGACAGACAGTGACAGATCATATATTTTATCACTCGCTTCCCCAATAAATGCTAGATGAAAAGCAAGCCCGTTTTGGAGTCTAAAGAGTATAAAAGGGTGATAAAGGAAGACTTCTCTCTGCCTCATGAAGGTTGTCATGACTTTCATGACAGAAGATGACCTTCGGACTGTGAGGTAACCAAAAACTGAAGGCGTGTCAGATTAAAACTTGATGGTTCTTAAGACAGGATAGAAAACTTACACTTATAGTGAGGGTTTAAAAGTAATTTTATGCATACCACAAGTCCAAATGAAATCTGACAAGTGGCCCTTTTAACCAAGCAAATGTGGTAAGAGGGACGACAGATGACTTACTGTAACATGTGGACAGGAAACACAGACTGGTCCTGCATAATATGATCAGTTTCAAAGCTTATTGTTGCAAAATGGATTTGTATTGAAATTTAAAAAAAAAAAAAAAAATCTGGTGCAGAATTGATGTGGCACAAATACAGACAATAGTGTGTTTGTTTTAAAGTGCTATAAAATTTGAAGTGTGAGTTGTTTTGCATGTTGAATTGTGTCCTTCCATACTACTCATATGTACTTCATACAAATTCACTTCATCAACTCTGCCTTTTTTTTTAGGAACTTAAAAAAATACAAAAATGCTGCAATGACACATGTGTGCATGTGAGAAGACACATAAATGTGTAAATTATGTACTTTTTAGCTGTTGTTGGTTAAAAGGCTCTCGTAAATGCTGATTACATCTTACATACAGGCTTGATTGTCAAGTCCACCAGTAAATGCGTAGTAAGAGATATTCCACTAGATGGCGCTGTGCTCCTGCCTCAACATAGGAATAACTTATCACTGGATCAAAATGTAATCGCACTAAAGCCATTAGAAACACTGAACCAGGAAAGTCCAATCTGCTTGAGAAACTTTCATACAGGTGTTTACTATGCATGAAGTGAGTAAAAAGATGAATTCTTATTTAAAGATGAAGGAATTCAGGAGAGAGGTAGAGGTTTCAAATGTACCTGGCTGTCACCTGTAATGAGCTGGGATAGGCTCCCTCAGACTCCTGTACAGACAGGAACCAACGGGTATAGGAAAAGAATGGATGGATGGATTTCAAATGTGAAAGAAAAAAAGATTTTTGTGTCAATTTTTAGTTTCATTGCAGCTTGAAATGTGTTAAATCCAACCCTGTAGATGCTGTGCTACAGGTGAGATGACTAAACATGTGTGGGCAAAGCTTTAAAACAGTTTTTTTCCACTCCAGGGGTGTTTTGAGTAATTCATTTAGCAAACAGAGACTTAGCCAGGGGACACGCCAGACTCAGTATTTGTCTTGACTTGTAGTCTACAGATTTTATAGCTTACATGGTGTTATCTCCTTTTATAATATTTATGGCTCTAATTTATATGATAATAAAATAAATTATTGTCATTTACATGAGGATATCAGATGTAGTCACAGCATGCCACCTCTACCTTTCTTGTTCAGCTGCAGAGCTCACATTTGAGTTCTCAGGAGTTTTCTTAAACCTCCCACACTTCCTGCGAGCATAGTGACGATGAGACAGTTTTCTATAGAATTTGACGTGAACTTAGTGACAGTTTGTGTTTGATGAAAAGACAAAGAGGGAGAACAGGTGTGTTACTTTGAACAGTATTGTTTTGTTTTTCTTTTTCTCAGAGAGCTGCTGCCACAGTTTCAAATAACCGACTGGGTCTAATATAAACCTTATTTATGATGAGTCAGCACTTAGCTACCTGGGATTGGTTAAAAGATAAACTGAACTAAGAATTTCAGATGACCATTATGTAAGAACCTTCCATCCCCCTTAACTGTGGAACTTGAACTGGTGAAGTTCTGCTCAGCAAAGTTCTCAAGGTTATTTAGTAAACCTGTTTGTTGAAAACCATTCATGTATTCCTGGAAGATGAAAACAGTGATCACTCAAAGTAAAAATGTAAGCCGCTGACAGTGCAAATTCTTTATACTGACTGTTTCTCAAATATAGATTTATCATCACATTCTGACTGGAAAGCTAAAAAAAAAATTCAATTTTTTAAGAGTAAAATACATATTATGGTCTGTTGTAAAGTATAGAACTTTATGGATATTTACCTGTTCATTTCTGGCCAGGTGTGGTGAGTAATGAGTGACTGACAAAAAGCTGACACAGCAAAACACTTCTTAGAAATTATTTTAAGAATCATTAGGCAAACTTAATGTTTAAAATAGCATGTTTCATAATATAATTACAGCTTTCTTATAACATAACTTTAATGTAATCAGAATCAAACTAATTCAAATTTGGTAAATTTAAAATGTAAACAAGCGAAATCGGGGTACCAATTGTTATAATGAACTACACTGTTATCATTTAAGGATGTCATTGACCGAATAAAACAAGTCCAAGCTGGTCAAGTCATGTTACGCCTCCATACTATGCAAGTGTGGAACCTCAACATAATTTTGACTCATCGACCAACAACCAACTGGCTGTTGCATCATTTCAGCATTCCTATCTGTTGAGAAAATGATAACAGAGAAAATAGCCAGACAGGGCTTTTGTCCTCTGTGTATAATTTTGTATAATTAAATTATTAGTTTAAAAGCCTACCAGACAGGAACCTCTAACAACTGAACACAATTTTAAAATCCCCGTTAGTAGAGATGCCCCATCATGTAGTTCCTGTTGACAAGTCTGAGTACCTCTCTTAGTACAGGAACATTTTTCACCATATGAAGGTTCCTGAAGGCCACTTTTGCGGGGTCATTCCTGGAATAAAACTAAGCTCAAAGTCAAGAATGATGCCCAAGTTCTTTACTTGATCCGATGTCTTTAAAGATAGTGCATGTAATTTTGACAACTGTTTCTCTCTCTTAGCCTTTGGACCGATAACTAAAACTTCAGTTTTGTCCTTATTGAATTGGAGGAAGTTTGCTGCCATCCATGATTTAATATCTAAAATACCATTAAAAAGATCATCAATGGCCTGTGTGTCTTCAGGGGACATGGCGATGTATAGCTGTCTGTCATCAGCATAGCTGTGAAAATTAATGCCATGTCTCCTAATGACATCCCCAAGCGGAAGCATGTATAAAGTAAAAAGAATTGGGCCTAGAATTGAGCCTTGGGGCACACCACATTTGATTTTATGGATCCCTGAGGAGCATGTATCTATACTTACCAGAAACCTTCTATCTGTGAGGTAGGATCTGAACCAGTTAAGAGCAGTTCCTGGGAAGCCAACCAGGTGCCTAAGTCTATTTATAAGGATTAGGTGGTCTACTGTATCAAAGCGTGTGCTTAGATCCAATAGAACCAGGACTAAAATCTTGTGGGAGTACAGGTTGCACCTAAAATCATTGATGATGTACTGTGGTTCATCCTGAAGCCAGATTGAAATCTCTCCCAGACACAATTTTTGATCAAAAAATTATTCAACTGAATAAAAACAAGTTTCTCTAAGATTTTGCTTAAAAAATGGTAAGTTGGATACAGGTCTATAGTTGTTAAAAATATCAGGATTTATATAAGGTGGGTGGGTTTCCATCGACTTCTGAAGCAACATGGCTGCTTCAGAAGCTTCAATGCAGAAGTAAGTTGGTGGGCACTTGATGGAAACACACTTAATGGCTTCAAATCTTCACAAACAAACTTTTTGAAAGTCTAGCTCAGACTTCACCTTTCTTTGAACGGTTCAAAGAAAGGTGAAGTTGTTTTTACAGCCCTATCAGGTTTTTTCTTTCTTTCTTTTTCTTTTTTTTTTTTTTTGGTTTCCTGGTTAGGTCCTCTTACATTTTCTTTTCTAACATTACTTTCTCAAGTCTCTTAGTCAGCTCCCCCACTCTGTGAACTAGTTTCACTGTGGTTGATGAGTGATTACCAGGATGGAAGTTTAAAGTTACTTCAGCTGTTTGTTGTTGTTTTTTTTTTGTTTGTTTGTTTGGTTTTTCTTTTTCTTTTCTTTTCTTTTTTCTTTTTTTTTTTGTAATAGCTGGGACAAGACACCATTGTGCTATCTTAAATAAAGACATTGACAAGTTGTTGCTGGAAGAACAATTTCCAAAAAGTCAATATCATAATACTGTATGACGAACTGGTAATAAAATCCACCTTGACAAACACAATGCTCTTTGCACTGTAGCTTTTTAATATGACTAATGACTTTGTTATATAATATGTATTAAAGGGTGGTCTGTTGTCTAAGCTCAACTCAAGTTTTAGACTTATAGTAGTCAGCACTTTTGATCTATTCTGTTCTTTACCTAAATGATCCAAATACTTTAATTTCTTCTGCCTCTTTTCAATTCACAGAAAACATTTCTTTTAGCATAAACTTCCCTCATGCTCTGACCTTTAGACAATCAATAAGTCCATCTGCTGACTATGTCAGTAACTTTTACTTGCTGTGAGATAAGTGGTAAAAAAGTTGAGATTTAATGTCAAATAAAACATAGATACTTTGAGAGGTTTGTTAAAACAGACTAAAATTGAACTGATTTCTGCTTTTATAAAGATTTTAAATTGAAAAACAGTGATAATGTTGATCAATAGCAGTAAACCTAAAACAATATCTGTAGCTTACCAGTGAAGCATTTACTCAGGTTTCTGTGCTGACACAGGAAAAGCCAGTTGCCAACAAATCAGCCACTCTCAGTGTTTTTGGTTATTGAATCGTTATGCAACACATGCACACAACTCTGCTCATGCAGTCTCTTGTTTTGACTTCTGAAACATAAAGCTGAATTCATATTACATGCTGTGAGTTTACTCTATTACTCATGACTACTACTCACTTATCACTACTACTTACCTTATGACACTTCTTCCACATTAAAATATGCATCAGGTATTATATCCCCACGAGGAAGGTCTCATCCACAAAACGTGAGCATATGAGCACATCTAGGTCTTTTAAACTTCAGTGTCAAATGATAGTGGCTGAAAGCAAGTGACATTTTAGATTTCGTAGCAGTGCATTCCAAACATGATAAGGGATATATCCTGTCATCTGTGAAGCAATAAGGGCAGGTGGGACAGTTCAGTCCTGGACCACTGGAAGAAGTAGGACATGGAGACCTTGTGAAGCAGCAGGTGTCAGATCTATTTGTTTTCTCATGCAGTATGAGTGAAGGAGCAATATTGATGCAGGTGTGCTTTTATTGCTGGTTATTAAATAGTCGTAATCACAGAAAAAAACGGTAATAGTAATAAAAATAATGACATGAGCCGTTTAAAGAAAGATAAAGTCGTTTACATCAGAGAAAGAGACATAGAGAAACTTAAAGGGTATCATTAAAGGCAGTAAATAATTTCAGGCTGGATTAATTCATCACAGACAACTTTCTGTGAGCGCTGCCGGCTTGATGCGGCCGGACCAATAGGAATGCACGTTGGGAGTTGTAAAGCCACACCCACGTTTCCTATTGGCTATCGCAGACCAAGAGGGGCGGTTTTTAAACAAATATCTTACCATAACAAGCTGAACGCGTGGACTTACACGAGCGAGAGAAGTTTCCTTCAGGAGGAAATTCTGCGTGGAGAAAAGGGCGAATGGGCCGGCTCACTCGACTCTAAAACGACATCAGTTATTCAGCTGAGACTTCAGGTAGGAACAGCGTCACTGCCAGCTGTTGCCATAGAGACCGAAGTAGTTGGCAAGTACTTTTTATGAAGCGAAGCACGTTAAATTTACACTTTTAAGTGTGGAGCAGTGTTTTTTTTTTTTTTTTTTCTTTCCCTGCAATGACGTTTTAGTCTCCTGATTTCCTGGGATTCCTAGCCTCTGAAAAAAGAGACTGCATGGTTTTCTGCTCAGGTTGCTGCTTCTCAGGAAATGTGGGGGGAAAAACAAACTCGCGCATGAAAAAGGGAGTTGTCCCATTCTGTGGCCTCAGTCATATAAATGAAGATGTTCACCTTTTAGTGACATCTGGGGCACAAATTCCTAAACTTTTGCAAGAGCAACAGTTTCATGTCGACAACACAGCTCGAAACTGGAAAAACACTCCTAAAAACAAACGAGAGACTGGTATGGTCCTGTTCTTAGAGGACTAAGCTTACTTTGAAAGGGTTAATGTTATTCTCCCTGAACAAACAGTGCTTGGGATAATAATGCTGTTTTTTTTTTCAAAATACATATTGGCATTTTATTTGACCTAATATTAATTTTCTATTATTAAAATCAGATGTGTATTGTGTTGGTTTGTGTATGTTTTGATCCTAGGCCTACTGGTAGTTCTGGTTGATAATGGACCCCAAAATTGAGACCAAGAAGATGACCTCCAACAATCGAGGCAACGACTCGTCTGATACCCAGAAACTGACCACATCTAGACAACCAGGTAAAGGTAGACGTCAGTAATATCTTTTGTCACACAAACATGTGTTACAACTCTTGGAACTCTTAGGTTTATGAGGTTAAATGCCTAAGCAAAAGGTGTGTCAGTGTTTTGTTTGGAGTTAACATATCAATCCAGTTTCAGGGGCGAGGATATATGTTTGTTGATTCTGGTTCATTTGATCTCCTGCCAAATGGGTGAATCTACTGTTCCGTCATAGGCACTTCAGTCTGATATGAGAGCTGGTTAGTTCACTTATGTTGAAAGTGCGCAGAGCTTCTTAAAAGAGAAGCTGAACTGAGAAATCTGGCTGAGTTCTCCGTCAAACATGAAACTGAACCTGACGCTCAGCAAAGTTATCCAGGCAACTCAGTAATCGGTTATCATCCTCGTTGAAATTGGGGCATGGATTTCTGGAAAACTTCTATAAAACTTTAAAGCAGCGCACTACTTCTTATCCCTCAGATTAAGCTCAAGTTCCATTAAAAATAGAACTTGATGTAGATGATTTACAATGGACGTTTTCCAAAAATTGCCATTTATGATGAGGCCAAAAGCTGTTTATGGCGTAGTAACGCTTGTGTCACTGTGACCTTAGTGGCACAGTCCCGGCGTTGTGTAAGAGACTCTTCATACGGCATCAATTGATGATTTAAAATCATTAACAAACCCCTCTCATATTAACTGTTCAGAAAAGTTACAGTGTAATTTTTTTTTTACCTTTTTGGCTGCAATTTAAATAAATTGACTACATTTTCTGGGTTCTTCCAAGTATTCATATTGTGCTTTGTCTTAAAACCTAAACTTTATCTATATATCTAGTTACGCAGTGATAACATTCTTGCAGACGTAAACAAGAGAAGGAGCAGCGCATTCTGTGAAAAACCAATTGAACAAGTAGTTCAAGAGTGAAAAAATAGCCACAACCAAACGTAAACTCCAAACTAGACTGGAATTTCTCTTTGGAAATGAAGGACTTCACTATCTGGCTTTTGAAAAATGACTACAAAAACAGTTAAAAAATAACAAAAAAACAACAATATCCAGATGGAAACCTTATCTTTGGTAAACACAGGTAACAAAGTTATTCCTGCAGTTCAGATTTTTACTCCTCTGAAGACATGAAATGGAGTACTGAAGCTGAACAATGTTGACAAACTGGAATTCAAACTTGATCAAGGATGTAGGACAAAGTCTAGATGCTTGCTTTAGTGAGTAGTCAAATACTTTCAGGATGTTGTTAAAGCTGCAGAAAGTAGTTTTGTTTTTCATGTTATTTTAGAAAGTGTCACCAAATCTCCAGTTTTCACTGTCGGCAAAAACCAGCCCAAAGAGTTTAGGCCTCCCATCCTGCGTGTCTCATGAAAAATGTGCATCCTATTTATTAAATGGTATCACAAATCAGCAATAATTAAATCAAGAAAGTGGGCACTGTGGTAAAGACAAAAGGACTTAAGAAAGTAATGATGGAAAAGAAAACAAGAAAGCGACAGGTCAAGACACCAAGACAGAGAAACCTCTGACTCACACCTACGAGTTGGAAACATCAGCTGTGTTGCCACTGACTTTAAATGGCGTGATGTCAAGCTTTGCTGAGCTGAATAATGGATCTAGAAACATTATTCCCGGTAAAAGCTGAAAAGACATCAATGATTCAGTGCAAATGTCAGGTGATTAAATTGGGGTTACACAGCTAATGCTAGCTGATTAAACTTCACATGGGGGCCGGTGTGTGTCAGGGTGTCCGGCCTTCTTCTCCATCTCAGAATCAGATTGATTAATTGATATGATGAAGGCATCAGCAACAGACACCCCAAAGCATCAGACAAATCCATCGTTGAGCCTTGCTGCAACGCTCCTTTGTGTGTGCACTTTAAATCTCGGGTGGTGTCGCAACAGCGGCTTAACCTCCATACCTATACTTGGACGCGCTGAACTGAAACGTGCATACGTTTCTTTGTGCTGTGTTAAAAGAAAGAAAACTGATTTCTACTCAGAATTATATTGTACATTTACCACAATGTTAGATACATTTTGGTAAATATACAATATATTTCTGAGTTTCAAAATTTGAAAATTTTTCAAAAACATAAGCTTTAAATGAATTTATTAATGGTTGTTTTTCTTTAGTTGTTTTGGAATCAGTGCTTTGGCCTGGACGCCTGCAGAATAAATCTGAACTGATAGGTCTGCATCCACATGTTGTTTATTAAAGGTAGGGTAAGGCGTTTCTGAAAAACATCACGTGGATGATATTTGAAAGAAAACATCAGGAAAACACAGAGAGCCAGCTCCTCCCTAACCTTAACCCAAAAAAACAACTCCATCTTAAACTCCACCAAGCTCCTCCCCTCCCCCCACAAGTCCTTCTCTCTTTTTTTTTTCTTTTAACAGTGCACTCATGGTAATACTGACAGTTATGGCGTCTGGGAGTAAAACAATGCAATTGGTCCGGCACTGCTTGTTTTACCACAAAATGGTTATTGCAAAAAAGTTGAGTCAGTGTGTGTTTTAAATTATACAGGATATAGTTGACTCAGAAACCCGACTTAGAAATGTGACATTTCAAACTTTAAAACTCACAAAAAGACTAGAGGTATTCTGATGTCATGTTTTTCCTCTCCTTTTACCGATCTGATACCTGTGATTTTAAAAAACAAACGATTCAACTTTTAATTCCTACTATATTTAATACCAACCTTGTGTGACCACAACTGTCATGGTTCCTCTTTCTTCCCCACTTCGGCTGGATAAGCTGTTCATGTTCTTTTACGTGATGTCTACTTAAAAAACTTGATAAGACTGCTCGTGTCATATTTAGCAACATTTTTGCCACCTCTGGAAAGTGTTGCCTTGTGTAATGAGATTGTTGCAGTTTTACTGATGGGAATTTTCTGGCATAAAATAACTCCACGCTGCCAACATAATGCTAAAGCTGAGTCCAACTGCTCATGTGCCACCGCTTTGCCGGCTATTTTTGGACTCCGAGGGTGCTACAGTATTCCTTACTTCCATAATTCACAGTTTTAAAAAAAGTTTCAAATTTTATGAAACCAATAAGCTTGCATGTGCTTTGCTTCTCTACTAAGTTAAATGAAATTAAGCTTAGTTTTTCTCGTCTTGGTGCAGGAGTGATACACATGGGAAAGGATGGAACTGGAGGGAGTTCAGCTTTGAGACAAAGAAAAGAAAACCCTGCAGTTTTCAGTTGAGCCTCTGTTTTTCTCGGCTGTTTCACCACAATAATTACAGTGTTGCAAATGACTTCAGTAGCATGAGCATTCATACTGAATACACGAGCAGCTGTCTTCTGTCAGAAGTGGTGTAGCAAGGTGGAATAATAGAAATCCAAAAGTGTTAATCTGTCAGATTCTTCAGTTTGAAAGCTATCGCGTCTGCTGAGTTCATCGGTGTTCTACCTGTCGCTTTCTAATCTTTCAGGTTGCAACAGTCACAATCATTCATTAAACACAAAATGGCTTTCAAGATTGCTTTGTCATTCTCCGTGTGAACCTCCGACCTCTTAGTTCCACACAATCAGCACTGTTCAGGAGGCTTCAGGCTGGGAGACGGAGCGGGAGGAAAGCTGCAGCGCCTTCAAGAAACGTTTAGCAGAAGGGTTGTTACTTGAGAGTTTTGGCGGGGATGGACTGACACAATAAAACATCCTGTTTTGCGTTATGATCTGCTAACTGCCCCAGCCTCTCCTGCGTAATGTGATTTTAATCTCGTCGCAGCAACTGGGTTGGCAAGAAGTAAACAATAGCATGGTTATTCCTTACTCCTACTGATCAAGTAGGAGGAATGAATGATCATCTTGTTGGCCCACACTTTAACAAATTAACATATTTCTTGTAAAGGAAACCAGGAATTATTTTTATTTTGTCTTTCATTTGTTTACAAACAGCATGAACCCGAGACATTTCTTTCTTTTTTTTTTTTTTTTGTCCTTTTGTGAACTTCACTTTTCCATTGAGGATATGACATAATGATGTATTTCAGTTTTTATTCGGTCCTACTGTTCCTGCGAATACGTGTGAAGGTGTGCAGCAGGATGAGGTCAGAAAAAAACATCAATGCATTTTTCAACATGTCTTGTTGAAAAATGCATCGATGTCCCTGGACAATGAGTTGTCTTGGAAAAAGGCAAATCTCGATGTACTTCTCTGTGTGCATGTAGCCGAGACAGAAGTGTAACCGAGAGAACCTCAGACCATCACAGGCCCCGATGCTGATGGCACTCTGGACGGTCCTTTTTTATTTTTTTTGAATAATTACTTTTTTGCCAGATCCCCTTAAATCAGCTCATAATCTATTAACCTAATGAAGATAAGACAGGAAATAAGAGTGTGTATCTTGACTCCTGATCTGATCCTGATTAAACTCATCTGACTTTGTTTAGTTCCTTGGACTAGTCAGATAGCAGGATGGTTTGTGGATCCTCTGTCTGATGGGGTTTCCATGGATAAGGGGACATTCCTGATTCTCTGAAGCTTTTTGTTAGTTTCTTTGAGCATTTCTTTTTGGTGTGGTATGATATATTGTCTTCATTGAGAAGTTTCTGGGCCTTATGTGAAGAGGGATAGTGTGTGTGGGGTTTTTTTTTTAAGACTATGAGTGGTAAATAATCAAATATCCTAGACTTGAATATTAAAATTTTCTGACTACATTTTAACAACACATGATACAACCTGTGGGTGGTTTTATTGTGGTGGCAGATCAGTTTTAGTTTTGAGTGTTTTCTTGTGTGGCCAGATCTGCCAGGCAAAGAAAAAAATCAATGCCAAGACCAGACTTTTTTTTTTTTTTATATGAAACTAATCCCTAATCCTGTCCCTCTGTATTTCCCTCTCTCTAGGCTGCAGCTGGCTGGTGGTGCTTGCAGCTGTGTCCGCCTCTGTGAGCGGCCTGATGCTGGGCTACGAGATGGGTCTGACCTCTGGGGTCCTGCTGCAGCTGCGAGGTGTTCTCTCGCTCTCCTGCAGGGAACAGGAACTGCTGGTAAGCTCCCAGCTGCTCGGGGCGCTCCTCGTCTGCTTGGCCGGAGGGCCCGTCCTGGATCGCTATGGCCGCCGCTGGTCGCTGCTGCTGAGTGCTGCGCTGGTGATTGGAGGGACCATCGCACTAGTCGCTGTGACCTCACTTGTTGCACTCACTCTCGGCCGCATCATAGTCGGCATGGGAACGGCTCTGTCTGGGACAGCGGCCTGTCTGTACATTGCGGAGATCTCTCCGAGGGAGAGGAGGGGTCTGCTGGTGACGCTGTACGAGCTGATGCTGGTTGTGGGGGTCATGTTGGGATTCGGCTGTAGTTACGCCTTCGCTACAGTGCCTCGTGGTTGGGCATATACATTTGGACTTGTCATTCCCCCGGCGCTGCTCCAGATAGGTGCACTTGTCTTCCTCCCTCCCAGCCCCCGCTTCCTCGTTGCTCAGGGCAAAGTGGAGCACGCGAGGTCAGTGTTGGCCAGAATGAGAGGTGGTAATAAAGAGCATGTGGCGGTGGAGCTCAGAGACATCCAGGCCGGACTCAAAGAGGAATCCGAGTATTGTTTCTGGGAGCTCTTCAGCGCCAAGGCTAACCTGCGTTTACGGCTGCTTACAGGCGTGGCACTGGTTTTCCTCCAGCAGGCTACTGGACAGCCCAACATCCTCTCCTACGCTTCACCGCTCCTCCGCAGCGTGGGCTTCGACAGCGACGCCGCAGCGACCTTGGCCTCCACAGGTTTCGGAGTGGTCAAAGTAGTCGCCACCATCCCCGCCGTGTTGCTGGTCGACCGCGTAGGACCCAAGAGCTTTTTGTGCGTGGGGGCCGTGGCGATGGGAATGTCCCTGGCCACGCTCGGTACACTGACGATGCAAAGCCACACTCACGTAACGAGCCTGTGTAAAAGCCACATTAGTCTGAACCAGACGTGGGATTTAAACAGAACCTCTGTTCACTTGGACAGCAGTGACAATTTTCCCACTCACCTCCCCGGTCAGTGGAGCACTCACGGAGCAGAGGTAACTGACACAGAGGATGATGGGATGAGGGGATGGGTTGAAAGAAAGAGTCCCCGGGTGTCTTCCTCGCTCCGTTGGGCGTCATTGATCAGCCTGCTGGTGTACGTGGCAGCCTTCTCCATTAGCCTTGGGCCAAGTAAGTTTCTTCCCCACTCACTTTACACAAATACGCAAACACATGAAATCAGACCTTTTCTTCCCTGTTATGACCCCTTTGAGGTCTTTCAAGAGTTTTCCATCTATATTTTTGTTGGCCCACACTGAGACAGACCTGAACGAACTGCAGCACTAGTGTCATTTCTCCTCAATAAGTGATCAATACTCGGAAACGAGCTTGTAAACTCGTTGCACAACTAAGTACAAAGTACAAGACTAGTTATCAAGCACTAATAAGGTTTAGGTAAATAGATAATAGCAAGGTAATGCTCCAGCTTCCCCAATAAAGCAACGTGAACTCTGACTCAGTTTCCACTCAGGACTTAAATAATCCTTTTTTTTTTTTTTTAAAGTGGTGTATGTGGTTCTCAGTGAAATCTTTCCCATGGGAGTCAGAGGTAGGGCTGTGTCAGTGGTGTCAGCTGTGAACTGGGCCACGAACCTGTTCATCTCTATGACTTTCCTCACCGTCACAGGTTTGTATGACTCCAGCGTACCTTTTTATTTAGTTGTGTAGATTTTCTCCCTCACAAGTTTACAGTTAGAATCTTGTGTCTTATTTTTCCAGAAAGGATTGGGCTTCCCAATGTCATGTTCCTGTACTCTGCCATGAGTTTTGTTCTGCTGGTGTTCATCATCCTCTGTGTTCCCGAGACCAAAGGCCGCACACTGGAGGAGATATCAAAAGAGCTGGCTAAAAAGTAAGCGACAACTTGACGTCAAAAGCACACCTAGCAAATTTAGCCTGGCCGGTCATGCACATTCACGTTGCAAATTTTTCTCCCCTGTGAAATGGGCCTGGTACCGCTCCTGTTCGCATTTGCATTAGTACATGATGTACCGAGCCGATTGCATTAAACTCATCTAGGTCATGGTAATCCTCAAAGGCGCAAGTTAGTTGCAACTTAGTCTTCAAGAACCCAGATAAAGAAGTTCAGTTGCCTTTCAGGAGACTTTCACAGGATTGCTAATTACACCTCTAATTAAACGGGCTTTGACTGCGAAACCAGCAACACCCACTCACCGGCATTCCAACTCTGGATGCCATTTCAGGCATTTTTTGTTTACATTCATCTGGTTGTCATTCTACCTGTGTCACATGGTTCGTTTCCATGTTTACATCCAGAAGTGCACACTGTTACTGACTTCAGGAAATTAAACTCAAATCCAGAAGAAACAGACCAATTCCTGATGGCTAACCTGTGAAACTGATTTCTATATGTGATGTTTGTTTGTTTTCTGCTTTACCAGGAAGAATTTTGAGTTGAAGTTTTTCAGGCAGCCGCAACATCAAGAAAACCTCATCAACAGGAACACGGCTACAGAGAGTCCAGAAAAAGTCTGATTACTTCCCACACAGCAACCTGAGAATCAAGAGAGAGGACAATAAGCCGCATCTCGACATCCCTGGAGTATTAACCGGCTGCCATCACGTAGCTCCATGCAGCAGATCAGAGACAGAATCCTGCTTTCTATTCAAGAGAAGTCCCAAAGCAGAAAGAAAACTTTACCCATCCAGAACCAACTGAACCAGTTGAGTTATTGGTAAAACTGATGGTCTGTTTTTTCCATTTTAAAGTAACCTTATTAGATAAGTTTGCAGTGTTGCATCTAATATATTAACACTGTGACTGTCTGCTGGATGGGACAATGACACAAATATACAACAGATCAAACCAGTCAAACCTCTTTGTCTACTTGTTTAAATGTTGTGGGAACAGGCACTTTGGTTCACTGCTTGTTGCTGGCTGCTGAATATTCAAAAACAACAGAGACAAGCCAATCGAGAAAGAAACTTTAAGGTCTAATGGTAATGTTGGGTAGATAATTTAAGATCTAGAACTATTATTGGAAAAGGTTATGAGTGAAGTAAGAGATGAGTAGAATATTTTCTTTTTAAAGGATGATCTGCTCACAGTAAAATTGCACATCTTTTTTAAAAATTTGTACTTTGATACTGATATGCATCTTTTTTGCATATAGAGTTGTAATAGTTTTTAACAATGAAACTTTCTGATCCTTCTCTGGGATATTCTATAAAACTGGAAAATGCTGCACTCCACCTGTAATCAGGAGAAAAAAGAAAAAAAAACACAAAACCAAAAAAAAAAAAACACTACATATAAGCAAAACATGATAGTCAACAGTAGTTTTTTAGTGGGCTTTTTAACCATTTTACTTTTTATACAAAATACAAAATTTCAAGTGTCACAACTTTCACTTGACACTGGTTCCAAAAGTGCTTCATCGCACACACAGACAACATAGCAAAGTTCTTGTCAACGTCTTTCATATCCGATGTATACATACATTATATACACACATCACTACAGTATCTGTTGCCTTTTTTAATGCAAACCTTGACAGAGCAGCAGCAGTTATTCAGCAATTAAAATACTGCTTTCTGTTCAAGAATGTGGTCTTGTGAGAAATGTGGGTTTTTTTACACTATGCTCTACTGCCATTTATTTTATGCTGCTGTAAAAGTTCATGTGACTGTATTCCAAGACCTTTTGATAAGTGTTACTCCTGCCAATCAACCTTGCATTGCTCTACAGAGTTATGAACTTTTTTTTTTAAAAAACATGAACTTCCTGCTACTCCGTTCACTGCATACAAGTCAACTGTGGACAGTGTTTCAATGACTTTTTGATTCTTAAACAATAAAAACCTGATATTGAATGTTAATTTATCAGTGGTTGTGTTAAAGTAATTAAGGTTTTGAAAAAACACGCACACACACACATATATATATACATACATATATATGTGTGTATATATATACATATATACATATATATGTGTATATATATATGTGTGTGTGTGTATATATATATATATATATATATATATATACACACACACACATACATATATACATATGTATATATGAAAAAAC
>JAOWBL010000017.1:8213285-8248228 GCA_028564865.1 Zenarchopterus dispar | reverse complement strand
ATCTATCTATCTATCTATCTATCTATCTATCTATCTATCTATCTATCTATCTATCTATCTATCTATCTATCCTCCATATATATATATATAATATATATATATATATATATATTATATATATATATATATATGTATATATATACATAGAGAGAGAGATATTGCTTTGAATCCTTTCCTTTCCTCATTTTTGTTCTTATTTTCGTACAGCTAGATGACACTGTTGTGAGGAGATGACTCCACCTAACCGCAGTTAATCCAAAAATGGGCAAATGGGTGGATTGTGCAAGCCTGGAAGACGCCTGGAGCGCATTCAGTTACCACAAGTTAGCTGTTTAGCTTAGCTCATGCTGATCTGTGAACTAATATTACCTTACACTCAATCTAAGCCTGTCCACACATCCTCATATGTCACCATAAAAAACAGCATCCAAAACAATCACTGACAGTGCTGAAACAAGGCCAGCCAAAGTATTGACTGAGCACCACCAGAACCTTTTATGATGTTCAGCTAGCTGAAAGCAGCTTTGGGGCCCCTGAGGCTTATTAGACTGCGGTAGAGGTCCATTCTGAAAGGTTGTAAAGGCCAACCTGGTGGCTACGATGGAGGACCCAGGTGTTCAGCTGTTGCCAGGGAAACCAAACTATCGGCTGTGCACCAGTTAGCTAATGTCTGCTACTACATAAATTTCGTCCTTGGGCCATTCCAGGCTAACCCAGCACAACAAAACATCTTGAAAATAAGAATGTCTGGTCCTTATGCAAAGCTCAGAAGTCAATGAAAACTCTAAAAAAACAAAAGTGATGACAGCTAGCTGTTAACCATAACCAGGTGGCAATCAAAAAACATGCCCTGAATTATGTCTAAATCAGTAGCTTTGTATACTTTTAGCAAATGAGGAATATAAAAATCAATATTTCTTATGGAAAGAAATAATAAGGTATGGATGCTGCATATACATAAATACTATGGCTGCTGTGTGTGTTCTCCCTTGAATGTCTACAACTGACATTAATGTCAGTTTGACATTCTTTTAATAGAAAATGGGGAAAGTTGTGTAATTTGTTCCAAATTCCCATGCAGAAGAACCCTTTTCTCTGTGCTATCAAAGGGTTCTTCCCCGATTTGCACATAAATCATTCAACATTCCTTTGAAATAAAAAACTTGAACTATCGCTGCAGGGACGTGCTGAGGAGAGTGCACTTTTGCCTGTAAACTGGGAGTGTTTGTTAGGACCCCAGTACTCTGTTTATGTTGGGCGCACATCACAGACCCATTTGTAAAGGACTTAGAAAGCAAAGTTAAAGCTTTTTAACATCTTTGTGGCAATGTTGCAAAACTGAGATGAGTATTTGATGACTTCGAGTCTAACGGTCATCTGCTCTTTTATCTCTGCATGAACTAAAATCGATGATAACAATCAGACGGGCTGTACTTACAATACTGGAAAATTCAATAAGAAAATGGTCTGACAAATAATAATAATAATTGGTTTGTATATGTTTTTGAATGATATAGTGTTTCATAGGCCAATTTTTTACTTCTGTGCGAATCTCTCTGCCTGTGGGTGTCGGAGATGAATGGTGTGCGAGTTTGCAGTTCGAGGGGAATCCGGTGCTCTGCAGGGGCTGCTCTGGGGTCTCCCAGTGTAAACAGACACGTGGGAACGACCAAGCCTGTTTACACGAGCTTCATTCTTACAGGGACAAGTCTGCCAGGCATCAGGGCAAAGCAACACACTTGTCTCATGTGCAAACATACGCTACATACATACACGAAACCATCATGAAACAGATATACATGCAAATTAATAAACGACAGAAGTGATATAGGAGCTGATTGTGTTTGACAAGTTTTGATGCAATACAAGAGAAAATGACTTCAAAATCAAACTTTAAGATCAAAGGTTCAGCAGTTGAAGAAAGGTTTTACATTTTGAGCTTATGTCAACATGACAGCTATTTTTTTTTATGCTGACATTGTTTCATATAGAGCCCTGCAAAGGACTGCCAACCTGTCCTGTTCACCCAAAGACACCTGAGATAGGCTCCATAGACCCCTGTTGATCCTGAATAGGAAGCAGCAGGAACAGACTGATGGATAGATGGAGGCAGTTCATACAGAGATGACCAACCACTAAAGACGTATTTTGTCCATTTACTTACCTCAGAGTTCAGCGGTTCAGCAGGAGAGTACAACAATCAAAGCCCCCCCATGTCCCCCAAAATAAAAGAAATCAACACTTAATCAGACAAAAAAGGAGTTGATGACAGAAGAAAATGTTCTCCAAATTTCATCGTGGCCCGAGGAAATGAGCTTGAATTTAGAGTCAGTCAGATGATCCCTCATCCTGCCAGATCAACTGCTCTAACATTAACACACCTGCAAAAATGTTAGAGTTCCCTACTAAGACATGTTTATGCTAGTTGTGGAAATGATGACATTGCCATGAGCCTTATCTGATCCAATTATGTTCCTCAGAGAACGCACCTGCTATTTTGAGAAGAAAAGCAGAATAATGTTGCAGAAAAGCCTAAATGCTTTTATGTGATATACTTACTTTGCTGGCTATATTCACAGCTAAACTGTATTGGGGTTATGTTTTTAAACTGTTTTTGTTCATTTTAACAACATAACAAATCTTTGTTAGTAATAATGGTAGACTGTATAAAAAGAACTGGACAAATGCCTGTGACATCACCACAGTGCTGTCCTTTCAGGGCCTGAAATTCCCATCAGCAGGCCATCACCTTGCTAAGGCAGTTCAGTCCCCAGTTAATCCAAAAATGGTCAAACAGGCAGAAGCAGAAAACTTTGAGGTTTTCTGGACCATACCTACTTTTGTTCAGTTACCAAGACTTTAGCCACTTTAGCTTGGCTTAGCTCATGCTAACTTATGCTGCTAACTAACACTACCTGGTGTTCATTCTGATCATATTTGTCGACTCATTCGCATTTCTTTTTTTGCTACCAAAACAACATTTGAAACAGGTACTGCCACAGCTGAAACAAAGACTGGTAGATCTCCAATTGATCATCATTGGGGATTCTCAAGGAATCAAATCTCAGCTAACTCTTGTTATGTTTCATATGTTCTGACTGAATTTTTTTTTTTAATTGATGGCAGAATAACATTTAAAACAAGTACCACCACAGCTTAAATGAGGAATGATTGAGCACCAGAGGAAGCCTCGATGAGTTGATGTTAGATTAGTTGATCTCAATGTTTGGGTCCTCGTGTGGAGGGTCCTCTGTGCAAAGTTTGTCCAATCTGGACGGTAGCTTGGCTGAAGCAGCCATAGACTGTAAATATATATAGTCATGTGACCTATTGGTTTTCAAGAGTGGTTTTGAAGCTTCTTTTTCTTCTTGCTGCTCGCACAGACTGTTGCTTCAGAAGCCGACGGAAACACGCCCACCAGATGTCAAAGTTAGCTTTGCACACAGCTACTTCAGCTGCGCTCCGCCAAAATATCTGCAGAGATGCCGTCAGACATTTACAGCAGAATAAACCGTTTAACATGTTGCCTCGATGGCAAAATCAAAGATGTCAGTTGTCTTTTGCTGACGCTGGGCTTATACAAACGGGTGGTTGCTTCTCTAAGCATGACGATTATGGATGAGAACGTGATAGCTCCGGGCCATTGGCTGAGCCAAGTGTCAGTCAATGATGTTAGAAATAAATATAATGCTTTATATAAACTCCCCTGGCATGATACTAAAAAAAAAAAAAAAAAAAAATCACCCTCTTTAGCATTGTCATTGATGTGAAATCAAATGATTGAGACCAAAAAGGCTTTTTGAACCAGGATGTAAATATGTTTATTTACATCCTTGTTTATTTACAACTTTAGTGTAGAAATATGTTTATTTCTACGCTAAAGCTGGATGTTTTAACATGGGAGTCAAGGGAGATTGGCTCACTTTTGAAGCCAGCCTCTAGAGATCAGTCGAGAAACTGCAACAAGTCTTAGTTGCACATGAGACTCCACCCACAAGTTAAATGATTGGTACTTGGAGAGCAGCCAACTGTTCTGGCTTTAACATTTTGCCTTTTTGATGCATTTGATCTAAGTTTAGTTTAAGTGAAGTCAAATTTACAACTGTTCACAGGGACGACTTCTTCAAGTTGTTTCAGAAACATCTCAACCTGTTGACTCCATTTTCTTTAGTTCTCACTCCATCCTTTGCATTTTTCAATTTAGGAGTGTTTTGTATTTTATTCATGTAATATCCAGAAAACATAAATATTCATATGTGTTATTTAAATACTTGCAGCTGAAAGCGTGTACTTAGAGTCATTAGTCGACTTGTATGGACTCACCACAAGGTTGCTGGGAGTGGATGGAGATGCTTATACAAGTAGTTTGTCTGTAGAGTCCTTATTCACACTATCACATATGTGGAATGACATTTTTGAGTCTTGTCAGAGGTTTAATACAGCAATTTATTTTGATGTGGCACAACTGCCTTCTGTGCTAACAGCAATTGCCACTTTTCTGCCACTTTTCTATTCTGGTAAACTCAAAAGTGCTTTGATTCACATTGTTTTGGTCACTAACTAAAGTTTGCAGTCCTCATCTGATACGTTGTTTTAAATCTGAAATGTTCCTTCTGAAATTTCTGACAAAAAAAAAAATAACCTTGCAAAAGAAAGGTGACCTAAGCTTGTAGATTCATTCCTAAGAATAACTTAGGTGGATATTGTTTTCAAAGTGGCACAAACCTATTTAAGCCAAGTGCTGAATGGGTTTATTTAAGTCTTTCATTTCTCATACATGAAAAAAAAACTCTTACAAGTCTTATATTATAAGACTTGATATTTTGCTTTATCCTTTTTGAGTCTTAAAGAGAAAAAAAGTCACTATACATAAGACCTGATGCAAATCATACAAATTTGGATGAATTCAGTGGAAAAGATTCTTAGATTAAAAACTCTTGTGATGCCAAAAGCAAAACAAGATTAGAAAACTTGTTTTGCAATCCTTGATGACAAAGTTGATAAAACAATACATTTCTTCTTGATAACTGGGGCCCATTGGCCATTTTGTCAGCACTTCAGACAGACAGATAGACAGACAGTGTTTGGATAGGGAAGGGGCTGCTGTAAGTCTTGTGGAGTGGATTCTTCCTCTGGCTCTAAAAAGCAGAAAACTCTGAAAACAAACTGTCGAAAGGACATGGAAGACTGTGGTCTAAACCAACGGCCACAGCTGAACACCACACGTGCTGGCCACCACAACACATGCCCCACGTTCCTGCAGAGCTCGCGCAACGTCACAGTGGTGTACTGGCCACGATCCCTTAATTGGAGTCTGAAGAATGTTAAATGGAATATTAATGGAATATCTCCAATCCTGCTCCATGTGAACTTAAGTGGAGGTTAGTACCCTGATACAGTCACACGTGTAAAACAAAGACACTTTTTTACTAAACTTATATAATGTGTAATAAATGTTACATGAGTTCAAGCCATGGTCCAAATTGTTTGAACTTTTCTTTTTCTGTGTCCACATATCTTTGGGGGTGTGTGAGGACCCTCCTAAGCTTTGTCCTGGTAATGGTCTAAGTTTGCCTGGAATGGGGGTGGGGAGGTGTTGACACCGAGGATGTCTTGGGGTGGCATTTGGGGAGCGAGTTGGGACGAAGGTGTAGACTGATGTCAGCAGAAGGAGGGTTTATCGTGAGGGAGTGTTCTCTTTTAGCAACTAAGGCTTTTGAAGTCCTGTTTTTACAGTGCATGTCATTGGTGCACATTTACACACACTTCCTAATTGATTTGCTTATACTCATATCGCTGTGTGATAAACCAGAGCAACTAAAATCTTCCACTTGTGTGCAAATGACTCACACAACACATGCTCTCGCACACGCACACACACACACACACACGCACTGATATCTAAATTAATGGTCTCCTTGGGGAGTCATCCAAAGGCCACAGGCGTTTGGGAGAAAAGATTCTTGGAAAAAGCCTTCATCATCAGAACATTTGCTCATTAGTAACCCTATCTTTGCCATTCAGCAAGAGACAGAGGTACTAAGGAATACATGGACAAGGTCATACACTCATCACGCTGAAGAAGCATCTACTTTATAGTTTTTCAAAAAATTGATGTAAGTGGTAGATGTGGAGTTTGAGGATGAAAAGATTTTCATGTGTGATTGACACAAGCGAAAAGCAAAGCTAGTTCAATAAAGATATCAAAACATTTAGAGAGATTTAAAAAAAAACAACTTTTATTCTCAGCCTCACTCTGTGCAGGAAGTCTTTAAAAAGTTAGCCAATAAAGCTGTGTCAGATATATTGTGTTCCCAGTCCTCCACGGAGATATAAAATATTGGCCTCCCATTCACATCAGAGAAGATCAGCATTTTACAGGACCACAATGTCCTCCTTTGGAGTTCAGAGGGTTTACTCAAACAATTAAATGTCTTCTTGTTTTCTTTCAATGTAATTGCTTCCGGTTTTGTTGAACATGATTTGTAACAAAAGGGGCTTCCTGGGTAACACGAGAGTTAGAAATATGAGAAGGATTACACTTTTTACAAGTCAACGACTCCAGCATTGCTTGCTCGGAGCAAGTTCGAAGCCATTTGTGAGAACAGGCGTTCCTAATTTGGAGGTGTGCCAGATCTGTTAGCTCTTAAAATGTTTTTTTGTTTTGTTTTGTTAAGTCACTCTGACTATCAGTACCACTTCTGACCATATCGGGGCATGTAGTTCTGCTGTGTTGGCAGAAACACTGAGAATACTGTGCGTATCAGTGGGAACAGTCTGGTTCATCTTATATTGTTACTTTGTCCCACTAGAGGTGGATTCAGCTGTCTTACACCAGCAGTTGGCACATGACTTTTCTTGTGATATGATCCCCCATGTGGTGAGAAGAGGTATTGTTACATATAGTAGCTTTAAAATAATAATTAAAAATTATAGAAAAAATAAAAAAACCTGGCAGAACATGATAGTCTGGTTTATTTTGTCATTAGAGATTATATGTGAGCACGAAGATGCTAAATTTAATTATCCATGATGCACCAGCAGTAATGCTGTTAATAATTATGTCAGAAATGACATTTTTACTAAAAGTAGTAAAAACTTGCAGAGTCATGATACAAGCATTGAACAACAGTGTTTTCTCCATGACACTTTCTGTGTGCATTTGTGTCGCTTTTACTCGATGTGAGAGACTCAGCTGTTGTTTTCCTGATCTCTTCCTCACCTATGTTTTACATGTCTTACTGCAAGGCTCCGCTCAGCGTACATAAAAATGTAGCTTAACAAAAGCTAAAGAGAGGAGCAAAACAGGAGTAGAGGCTCTCACATTGAGATTACATCAAAAGGAGTGTACACTGATAACACACAGTTTTGGGTGGAATCAGGAGAGCATTGTATATGAGGTAGACAGATGGAGTTATGACCTACTCAAATCTAGACGGGATGGCAACTCCTCGTATTGCTGTTGCAGTTTAAGCTTTTCAGCAAGTATTGATCTGCCAAAAGGCAGAGGCTTGATAAGCTTCTTCATATTTTAAGTGCAGAGTTTTCTTTTCCTGGAAAAAAAAGTACACATCTTCTAATATTTGATAAATCTGCCCGTGGGACTTTCTTCTAAAAGATGGGAAGTGACATGGGTTGGAGAAAGATGGCAAAAGGAGGGAGGCTGGGATAAATTGCATTTTCATCAACAACTGCAAATATGCAAACAGCATCTTCAAATAGAGTTACGTTAGCAAACACTATGTTTCCACTTCAGTCATGTCCACAGTTAAAGGGAGGGTGAGTGAGTCCACAATAGTTCATACTCAGAACACTCTTTATTAAATGCATTTTGAAACCACTGTCCATCTGTGGAATCTGATTGGTGTACAGCAGTGAGCTTTGTTCCCAAATCACAGCATTTTGGACTCCAAAATTGTATCTGTTTTTTTACCCAATCACAAGTCAGCACTAAAATAAAATTGATAAATAAATATTTCAGGATTATGCTGTGTTGGCCACTGAGACTGCAGAAAAATAAGAGACAGGAAAGCTATTTTGGTGCTACCTTTTTTTGCAGTTAAAAGGGGCAAACTTTGCCATTTACAGATTACAGTTGCTGGCAATGTCTTGATTTATTTTTAGGAATTTTTTTTTTTTTTTTAACTTTTCTGTCAATTTTAAACAAGGTCAGTCTGTTTCTTCATCAAAGCAGAAGACTGATAAATAAAAGTGTCAGATTTGACTGTATTGTTGTTTGATTGCAAAAGGAATGCAATAAAGTGGTAACTGAACTTTGTGGCATACAGTTTGGAACCCAAATCTGCATGCTTGTTCATGTTTTGGAATCACATGTATGAATTCAGACCAAATTAGACTCCACTGAGCTCAATTACCGTTTTTTTATTGTAACATTCAGCAAATATCTCTGCTAGCTGCTCCTCTCCTTAGTGGCAATAAAAATCGCCAAAACAAAATCCAGGCCTTTTTTTCCAAATGGCATACTATTGTGAGTGCCCAATAGTTTACTTACATGCGCAGGAAGTGAGGAGGATAAACTCTTTTCTTGGGTAGCTTAACCCGAGTTACCTCCATCATACCCCACAGATTTGACTTTTTTCTCAGTTGTAAATTCAAAACAAAAGTAACGAAATTTTCCTGTAATCTGTGTAACGTTTCCCATTCTTTTTAATGAGACTTTAAAGTTCAACCATTGCTGATACCAAAAGTAGAAAACTAAAAATATACAAATGAGTTTTCCTCTATTTCTGCTATGTCAACAAGATCGCTCAAACGCAGGATCTTCAATGTGAATCCACTTCTGCACTAAAAATTCATGATTTTGAAAGACAGCTTCGGTCATCATTCACAGCTGAGAGAAGAGGGCTTATGCTTATGCACATGAGGAGTGGGAGGGGAAGTGGGAGGAGCTAGCTCTCTGAGTCAGCTGTGACATCACCTAGAAATCCCTTAGCCTACCTTTAAGACTAAAAATAACATTAAGGGCCTGAATGGTCGTGTTACTTAGAATAAGTATGTGACTGGAGTAGTTAAAAGAGGCATAACAACAAACAAAAAACAGTATTCTTCTGATTTCTGACATTTTAATACAAAATAGTTACACATTACGCATTTCATATTCATTGTTTGTATGTGTGAGAGTGCATCTGTGAGTTCAAATACTCCCTCGCGGGGATTGCTTTTGATGATATGCAGAGTTGCTTTCTCCGGCTTGCCTTCCCTTCGTGCTCACTTTTTAACATATTTGGACAAGTATTTTATATCTTACGCAAACAGTGAAGCTAGTTCGGAGGGAAGATAAGCAGCACCCAAGGCTTTTCATGATAAGACCGTTCATCCCGGTCCAAAATAAACATGCATCATATTACTAATAGAATATGCTTTTTTTGTGTGTTTCTTTTTTCGATGGATAGATAGATAGAAGTACTATAAAACATGATGGAGGGATGGAGATGAAGGGGGGAGGGGACAGGAGAAGAGGTTAATCCAAACAGACCTGTGCCAGGTTATTTTTACGACTGCTCCTTCAGCCATTATCTGCCTGCTCTGTTATGGTTAGGAATAAATACAGACATGGGCAACACCAAGGAGCACAAGATCCGTGTGTGGGTGTGCACTGCATTTTGTGTGAATGATTTTGCGTCCTGTGGAGTTTCATGAGTTTGTAGAGCCTCTCATTTTCCCCCCCCTGGCTCGCCTCCACCGCAGCAGCAAGGGGAAAAGAGAAGATAAACCACAACAGTTCGTTCCATTTCATCAGACGCTCTTCTGGCTGTTCTAGCACTAATGGACACAGAGCAGAGCTCGCCGTTTTATCATCCCGCTCAATAAAAATCTCAGGACCAACCTGCTCGTGAGACTTTTTGTCTACGAACCGAGTGAGCCGTTGAGAGGGACAAAGAGAGAGCACGTGTGTTTGTGATAGGTGAAATTGAGGGGAACTTTCGGTGAGAAATTATATTTAGAGTGAAAGAGATGATATCATGATATCTGGCATCAGGCTCTTATCTGTGCACTCTCCAAACACCTGTGTTTAAGGCGTGGAGTGAAGATGAATGAGGGGTTTAAACTTAGACATACAGAGAGATGAATCTTTGTGTGTGTGTGTGTGTGTGTGTGTGTGTGTGTGTGTCTGTGTGTGTCTGCTTTTACGCTTCTCTACACTGTCATATGGTTAAAAGATGTGGCATCATGTGTATGGAAAAGCCACCGACACTATTTTTATCATTCAGTGTTTATTTAAACACGAGTTTCGCGGCTGTTTGGCGTACAGAGACGCACGGTTTACACACACCTGCCGCCTCGGGGAAAGCAGGCGACAGCGCGTTAAGGCGGATGAGTTCTCACCCCATCTGGCCATGTGTGCGCGAGTGTGAGAGGAGCAGAGGTGATGGTGAGTTTGAAGCAGCAGAGAAATGATCCGCAAGGTTTATTATCTTTAATTAGCATCCAGGGGGAGAGAAATAGATAAGGACCACCATTTAGCTGATGGATCTGCTCTGTGTTTATTCCTAAACCAAGAAAAAATATTGTTGTAAAAAAGCAGACCGAGGTATCATCTATGCTGGATGAGGCCAGATGCTTCCAGTTATGGCTAAATTTAACAAAACATAGGTTCAGTGCTCACTATCTGTTGAAATAAGCTGATGTGAAAAGCTTAAAGAGAGTTGCTGAATATCGCCTACTGAATTCTTGATTTTTGGGTGTTGAATAGAAAATACGTTATTTTAACAAGATAGTGATGACTAAGCTGATAATAAAAAGCACCTGATATGCAGTTGGCCTGCTTCTTTTTTACTTTGCAGCTAAAGCCACTCACACAAACACACACGCTTCTCACTTCTTAAGATGCAGACGGCTGCTCTCAAACAAATAAACCAAAGAATAAATACAGATCAAACAGCTGGACGTCGACTTTCGAGCCTAACAGCTTGCGAGAGTGAGTACATGTAGAAGAAAGTGTTTCAGAAGCCATAAGTCTTCTTTGGAAAATGAACAGAAGGAAAGAAAAAAGCATTTGTTCAACGTGTGTGTGTGTTTTTGCATCACATGAGAACTATTGAAAAATTACAACATTGAATAAGTGACCCAAAATGAGAGGTTACACTCCAGACCAGAACTCCTTATCAGCAGAAAAAACAGAACAAGAGGGAGTATAACAAAAATGGCAGCGCTCTCCTTTAAGGCTTCCTGGGAAAGAATCAGATGAAGAAATGACCGAATAGCTCACAAGACACAAAAATGGCCAAGAGACTTAGAAGCGTAGCTCCCAGATGGACTGTGATAGTTGAAGGCCATTTAGTTTCAATACGACACTGCAGAGCCTGTGACAGAGGAAACAGTCGCTGGAGGATCTGAAGTGGATGATTTAAACACTTTCTGAACGCTGAGCAGCTCCATAAACCTCAGCTTTAGTCGTGAATCTCTTTAATCTGTAAGGTTGTTTTTTTTTAACACATTCACAGCATCTGCAACCTTAACTTTTGTGTTCTTATAGCAATTCATATCACATCACAGTAACATAATTTTTGAAAGCTGCTAAGACCGAAAAGTGGCTGATTGACACCATTGTTTTGAGGTTCTGACTTGTACTACCTCGTCATGGTCAGCTGCTGTTGTCCACAAACATCCTGCCGCCCTCACTTGGTACTCAACTTGTATTCTCATTACTCATCGCACTTTCCAACAGTAGAGGTCACTTTATTTTGGATTGTTTTGATCATGTCAGATGTTCCATCAGATGCAACCACACTCTAACACAAATGCACATTTTACACCATAGCGCTGCAAAAAGTGCTGCTATAAAGGAATGCATCTTTTCATGCTTGCTTTTAAGTGCTTTTAAGATACATGAACGTAACAATACCAGGTATTTTTTCAGTGATACAACCAGGATGCTGAAAAGCAATTTCTCTGTTGAGCATGTATTTTAAAAAAAACAACAAAAAACAAAAAAAACTCTTAGTAGTGATAGCCTCAGGAGATTCCTTACAAATGAAATATTTTCTATGACATAAAACTCATGACATCATTCCCACTGCTGTCACTGATAAGCTGAGCTCCGATAATTTACAACAATAACTTTATCTAAACCATCAACTTGTCTCTTGAATCTCAGAGATCATACTGTTCTCTGAGCTTTTTTGCCCTTTAATTAACTTTATTATATTAGACCGACTTTATCCATCTTTATTGATAGGCTGTGTGCATCAGGCTTTTATGATTGCTTTCATTAAAACTTAGCTTATAAAGTTCTACTCTTCATCCAGGAGTCCATCCATCCATTTATTCATCCATCCATCTTCTTCCACGTCACCACACTGAGTCGGGGATGCTGAGGAAGTAGCCTCACTCGAGAACCCCAGACTTTCCTCTCCTGAGCACTTCCTCTGTGGTATCCCAAGGCATTCCCAGGCCAGTCGAGAGACATTCTCCCTCCAGTGCGTCCTGGGTCTTCCCTGTGGTCTCCTCCCAGTAGGACATTCCTGGAAGATCTCACCACGAAGGTGTCCAGGAAGCATCCTCACCTGGCAAGACTAAAGAAAGTTAGTCTACTTAAATTGTAGTATCCATATATTTCCTACAGACAAACCAAAGAAATTTGAACTTTGTGATTCTACAAAAAGGGACTGCTTTCACTCCTTACCAAATGACACTCGAATGTAGGATGTAACTGTAAACAGATGCAGAGGAGTAAACTCCACGGCTTCCTTAGAACTGTTATAGTGATTTAGTTCTAATCACCCACCGGGGTTCCTACTCCACTGGATTTGGATGTTTTTTGTTGATACTGGCCTGGTTGTTGCTCTGCTCCGTCACATGATTGGTATGTCTATAAACAGTCCATAATCATTTTCTTCTGAATCGTTCATACTGTCCCAAGGAAATCAAATTTTAATTCAGAACAACCAGAGTAAAGCTTTGTATCAAAGAGAGAGAGAATTAGGACAGCTGGCCTGGAAAACAGACTTCACCATGAGACAGCTTTCAGGTTAAGCTTTAAAGAGACTGTATCACATTTTACAACCTGTTTCTTTGTTTGCTAAGGGAAACATTCAAACAAAAAAAGGCTTTAAAATGATCAAAAATAATGAAATTATATGACTACTACTGCCAATACTTTCACAAGTTAGTTCATTTGGTGAAAATCATCATCAAAGAAATAGTTTGAACTTTAAACTATTCTTGTAGAGTTTTAATCCAAATATTTTTTTCACTTTTTGAAGATTTTTTTTATGCACTAGAGGCTATTATCTGACAGTCAGAAGAAGGAAAGGTATGACTAGAGAGGAGGATAATGCGAAGGAAAGCACCGTAGGTCAGGATTTGAACCTGCAGAGGACTGAGACCTCTGTACGCTGGGTGCCCACTCAACCAGCTCAGGCCCCCAGTTCTCATTTTTTAAATCCTTTTTATTTATGTATCTATTTAATCCATTATTTTTCTTTTAATTGTCCTATATATGTAAATCTACACCGATATAATTCTATACACACTGACAGTCCTGACACAACATTTTTTTTAATCTCAACTAAATCATCTGGTGTTATGTATTATAATGCGATGTCTGACACAGATGCGAGCGCTCATCTGTTAGTGATTACAGCGTGGAGCTGTGCTGCTGTTGTGTCTGTCCTCTGCTTCTAAGTGGGCTCGTCTGTGTGCCGCAGCGCACACAAACAAACACATGTGCACACTAATGAGTTAACACTCACACTTGCCCGCTTCCTTCCTGGAGATTTGGGGTTCAGACCAGCTTTAGGGGGAGTCCCTGGAGATTCGGTGTGCATGTGTGTGCGTGTGTCAGGGGCGCATTTATCACAACTCACATCTCACCTCTTAGTCATCTCCTGTTAGCCTCCGGTAGCATTATGTTTTTGTCTCAAGGGACAGCTGAGAGACAGACACATTTGCACAAACACTGGATTAAGCTGAAATGAGATGAGATGGTGCTGCTAGCCTACCACACACACACACACACACACATTGACCCAGTCAACATGACGAGACATATTCATGCTGTTTTCTTTCTTTTTGCCCTGTTTTTCTTGTTGTTTCCAGAATGTCATTTTCTGTCATAAAAGCTGGTGGTTTTTCATGTTTACTGATACACATTCAAGGTTTTCCTGCTGGTGTACACCGTGTTTGTGTGTGTTGCAGAGGTAAGTCAAGTGTGTAATCAGTGTTTGTACAAGTTTCCTCCTTGTACATCAGATTCACCCCATGAGGTATATCAGCAGAGTTTGTCCAGAAGCAGCCTGGATCCAGGAGCTGGTGGGGGTGACTTTTCTCTGCAGCTCCTACAGGGAGACTGGACGGAAGCAGCCGGGGAGGATGGGGATATGCGTAATGTCTTCGCCCAGAAAGGCAGAGGCTCTCCGGCGTTTGAGGCAGTCAACACATCCTGAGCTATCAGCAGTTCTGGACGGTTTATCCAGAGATATCGGCAGGTTATGTGGGTGTATCCGAGTCAAGCCTGGAGTTTGTTCGTGCAGACATGAGCAGGCTGACACCTCCTTCCACAGAGAGCAAAGAAATGCATAACTGAAAAAAAAAAAGGATCACGGAGGAGCTTGGGCGCATTGTACCAGTCTGGTTGTGTGGCGTCCTTAGGGACTGCTCCTATCTCTCTTCCTGGGGTCAGATAATGCTCTGTCTCCTACACCACGAGCCATAGAGACTTATTGTGTGTGTGTGTGTGTGTGTCAGTGATCTGTTCATGAATGAGCAACTATGAGCTAACCAGGCGGCTAAAACCGATGAGATATGATGGGGTGAGATCATTTAATCTGCAACAGGGGAAGAAAAACAGTTTTTCCAAATAAAATGAAAATGCTGCCCTTTGAACATCTGAGTAAGTAACAACGGTGACATAAAATTCAATGCAGATATTAAAAAAAAAGAACAATGGTAACATCTCAGGAATTTGTTCAGCTTAGTAACATTGTAAAAACACACGCAAACACACCTGTCGCTTCCTTTTGACTGATGAGGAGAAGGAAGATCAAAGCGAAGAACCTGATCCAGCCAATGAGAGCGCCACACTGTCATCATCCCTCTTCATCATCTCCCTCAGTGTTAACAACAGCCTGAGTAATCACGTGAGAATAATATCAGTGACGGTCCAGCATTACACTGCTAATTAGGTGCGTGTAACGACATTTCTGGCATCTACACTCATTTACAGATATCAATCAGAGCTCAGGCCGTTCCAGCGGGATACATTTCCTTTGTTTTGGATCAGTTCTACTTTGGTTTGGCTTCCCCGAAACAGTCAAATCATCTATGAGTTCCTCCGCTAAATCTTCAATTTGATGTTTGCAAGCATCACTGAAGATCAGGGAGGTTCTCCAAATGTGAACCTGTTAGGTTTTGAACTGTGCAATCATATAATTGTGTTATAGTACAGCTCTGCAACTATAAAAGATGCTGACTGGATGATAATATGACAGCAATGATCTGCCAGCAGTGTTGGAGTTTTTCCACTGGCTTAAAAAATTCTCAAAGCAGTTTAAGCAATTTAGTTAATACTACAGTTGTTTTTGGACACCTAGGTGTCACTTATGAAGCAGAAGATAGTCAGTTATTTTAGATTTCAACACACATGGGGAATTGGGACATTTCTGTATATTTTCTTTCTTTGCACTTGAGCGTTATTGTAGTAAAGTTCTGTAAATAAAATCAGATCACAATTTGGCAACTAGTTCTAAATCCGAAACCAAAACATAAAACCGGTTTGTCTGAAACCGAAACAAGCACCAAGTGATAGAGTGAACCTAAAAAAATTAGCCCAAACTTACAGTCGTAATTTCTTTTTTTCCCCCATAATCCCAAGTTTACTTTCAGAATAGCGAAGTCTTTGGTGACAAAGGACAACAAGAGAGAACCAACAGGACAGTTCAGCTTCTCATTGTTTATAAAATAGATGCCGTGGACACAGAGGTCCTGGCAGGGCTCTGAGGCCCACCAATCGGACTCTATTCAGGGTCACATGTATCCTAAAAGTCTGAACACATTCTGAGACGGGTTCAGATCCAATCCCTCATCTGAAGGTGATCTAGGGGAAGTTATTATTCCCCTTATTATGGCATTATTCCCTCCATAGTCTGAACACAAAAGTGTCCTGGAACAGATTCATGACCGTCTAATAAATTAATGTTACCGTTTTAAATAATCCTCTGATTTTCCTTTGAAATCTTGTCATTCAAAGTCTTCTTTGTGTTTGATGTGGGTTTGTCTTACTTTTACATGCAGCCTGATTTGTGTTGAACATGTCCTTGTTAAACAAAGTTTAACTGAAAAAGAAGAACTGTGGCAACAGCCTTCTTGGTCTTGGGGTAGGTATTTCTGAATTCTTCCTACTATTTGTTTTTTACCTGGAGGAGCCTTTTGGATGAGAGGGGAGCCATTTTCAAGATTTAAAGGGTAAAAACTATGAAAGAGTGCTCTAATATGGGCACAAATTAAATTTTTCAATGTTCCTATTAAATTTGCAGGTAAATTTTCAACACTTCCAAGTAAATAAGTCAATGTTGATTCTGTCTTTGTTTTTACCTCATAAAAGCTGTGTTTATTACTAATATTAATGAAAAACTGCATTGTCATTTCTCATATGCATTACAAAGGTTAGTGTAAATAAAACTAAAATAAATAAACAAATTACTGTAAACAAGGAAAATTTTCACAATTTAGTCACTGACTATCCCCATTTATAACCATAAACATAGGTTACACCAAGAGCAAATTCATTATTTGTTGTTGTTTAACCATTTATTGTTTCCCCAAAACAATATTTAAGCAAATAAAAAAAGATAATCTTTTTAAAATGTACTTTTAACTTCATATTTAAATTCTTAAGATGGTTATACCGCATGCAAACTTTGTCGGAGGTCGATTTTAGAAATAGATTTTAGTTTTCACTGCATGTATTTTAAGCAAAATACTGCACAAAAATAAATATAATCATATTAAAACTGGATTAAGATTGTGGCTGTCTTTGGCTAAATATCTTGTTTTTGTGTGACTGTCTTTTATGGCTCAGAGTTGCAGAAAGTAGGAGGTGTGGGGGGTGAGGGGGTGACGGTGAGGGTCTGATTTTTTTAAAAAGTCTGCTGTGAACGATTTAGTGGGATACTGGGAGCTCTGGCCTGTTAAAAGATCAAAAACACACACAAAAACTCACATACTCATCCTAACTGTACAACTGTGTGGGATTAAAAAAAAAGCAAAAAAAAAAAAACTGAACAGTGTACTTCTCCATGTCTGTGTTTATAAACTATAACCTCAATCACGGTGACAGAGACCAGACCTCTGAAGACCTGCAGGGTCCCATACGGCACAGCAGATGAAACACACACACAGACACACACCATGTTTTTTTTTTTTTTTTTTAAATCTGTTCATACTATCGCCAGGGCAAATGTTGGACCAGGGGTTGGAACAGAGGTTAAAATGTGTCATATACTATTTTGCACAGGCACACGCATCCGAACTGCAGCTGCATCTCGTCTCCCTAACTTCCGACAGGCCGCCCTGGGCACAAAGCCATCACAGCTTCAAGATAAAACAATCTCAATTACTGTCTTTGCATCTCCATTCTGGTTGGAGCCATCAATACCTGTCCGGCTGCTGACAAACACTTAAAAACGTACAGATCTGCAAACACCTTCAAGTTCTGCAGTTTGTAGATAATACTTCTATCCGAACTGACCTTCGTCTGTCTGGTTCTGATACTTGTGAATTATTTTATTTTTATCATCCAGCTGCAAGCGATTGACCTTTGGAGACAACAACTGGACAACAACTGAGTCTTCATTTGGCATCTGGATCTAAAAGCAGAGATATATATAGTAAGTGCTCAGTAAATCAAGTGACAGCTTGCTGTTTGACACATTGTAGGTGCTTTCTATAAAAATTAGTTGGTTAGGTAAACAGTTTTTATGAATGTGAAATTAAGTCATGGAGACCAAAAATTATTTTTGTACCGGACAGTATGTATGTATTTTCTGATATTAAGTTTGACATTTTAACATGGAGGTCAATAGAGATTGACTTGACAGCCCCAAGTGGTTGTTTGAGGGACTGCAGGTTTTTCAACTTCCATGTTGATGTATCATTAGCAAGCTATATGTCGCTCTTTTGGATTCCACAGATATTAACAAGTAGACATTGAAGTTTATACATGGTTATGTTTGTTTTTTATTGCTGACTTACATGTAGACTAAGATTTTTTTTTCATTAAACTTATTATATATATTATGCTCCCATGTCAGCATCATATTCAGATTTATCTGGTTGCCAAAGGGTTTTGAGAACAGGTATGAGTGGAAAAATGGCCCTGTTGTCTGGTGTGTATATGAGCTGATGGACATGAACATTTAACCACAGATTCTGCCATAAACATCATACATTTTCTTCACATACTTTCCACACATATACCATCAGTCACACGGTTTATGAAACCCAGTAGATTTACCACAGATGCATACACTTGTACAGATAAGTGTGCATGTGTGCTCACATTCCAGAGACCATTGCAGTCCAGCTCCCGAACACTGCAAGGACAAGACTTCCAGGTCATTAACCTACACTGTGACAGAATATCAGTCTTATTCTAGAGAATCTCTTTTGCTTTTCCCCGGATGTTCCTGTCACCAAATATCAAAGGACTGCAGTCGTTTTGAAACATAATGTGATATTTCCACTCCCATCTACATGTTCATTATTCTCTCTTATTGCTCAGTTTGATCACCACATCCTTTAGTTCTGGCTTTTTCCACTCCCTGTTGCGTCTTTGGACTTTCTGCAACCTCTCTTTTGGTTATTTTGCTTTGATTTTTCTATCTTTTTTTAGGGTACTTGAACTGAGGTGAAAAGCAATTTGTGCTTATGTGTGTGAGTGCACGTCGGGGGAGTATAACTGTGATAAGGGACAGGGAACTGGAGTGTTTAGACATAGATGGATGATGTTTTTCTCGGTCTAAGCCTCTCTTCAAAGTTTCTGTTCGCTTCTGGCTTTTATGGCTACCAACCAATTAATTTCTGTCCTTTATTTTAACTTGTGTTTTTCCATTTCTTTCTAAGTCACCAAAAGTACATGTGGAATGTTTTTCTTGTAAATAAGCTTTATTTTGTTTCATATCATGGTGTCTTTCTCTCACATTAATCAGTTGTTCCACACTAAAATGTATTGTCCTCTGGTGTGTATGTATTTTAACTAAAAAAAAAAAGCATATTTCACAAAAATAGTGGCAGATTTAATCACACTCCTTTTTTTTAAAACCACACACACAGATCAAAATGAATCTCTATAACCAAATTAAATGCTGTTTGCTGAGACACCTCTTAAAGTCTGATATTGCAGTTGTTACAAGTGGGTTTTCTTTAGTGCAGACACTCCCAGTAAGACCATGAAGAGTCACAGTCCCAGTGAGATTGGTATCACTGGAGTCAAGAAGGCTCTCAGATTTGCTTTTTAGGAATCAAAGCTTGATGGAAATAGTCTTTGAGGTTGATACAACTAAATTGTGTATCTTAGCTTCTGCACGTGCTGTCTGGCACAGCCCACAAAAGCATAGAAGAGACCCCAGTAATTATTGATGTATTTAACTAAAATCCCCGAACCACCAACGCAGCATGAGAGGTGCTTTAAATGACACGAAGCTATTTGTTAAGCTCCCTGTGAGATGTGTCAGATTTAAGAAGTTCACACACCTATAGTTGTTTTTAGAGTAGTTCAGCATTTATGCCTTAACCAAGAGGCAGTTGCCACTTATGTACATTTTACATTGTGCTCTTCCACCATGACCTGTCTTTCTTTTATATTTATAGATGTTTTGACAAAGTGGGACTGTTAAAACAATACGCCAACATTTTGGGAATTGTAGTGTGCTGATAATATAGTTCACCTTCTTTGATATTTGATACATGAATAGGTAGTTGAACATGTTAGTTGTAGTTGTATGTTAGTAGTACACGTTAAGCTTGTTTGGTGCCGGTGGTTGTTGGACAACTGGAGTTGGACAGAATAAAAGGCTGACATTCCTGTAGTTCTGGAGCAAACTACAGGAATTAATTCGCTTTTGAGTACTTCTACAGTATTAGCTGATTTGCAGTCAATCCCCAGGGTTTGATAACTCAGTGGATCCATTAACCTAGTCTGACAAAGGTCCCACTAGCTTAGCTTAGCACATTTGCTAGATTTGGATTATACCAAGTCCAAGTGACAACAATCAGTTTACTATTTACCTCAAAATATTCTTAACTACATGTATTTGTACGTACATGTTATTGACCTTGTGTATATGTAAAATGAGACACAACAATCTAACTAAACAGATTCACGTAAATAGTGCGTTATAGGGCAGCACTATATTATTTAAAATCAAAACATGCGTGCTGGAGCATGTAAAACACGTTTAATATTCTCAGAATTTACATTTTTCTGTATTTGAACTGTTGTGATTTCTGAAAGGCAGAGCCCCTGTTCCTTTTCATTTTTCTTAACACATTCAGTCACTGTAAGTAGATAACAGACGTCCTTCTGTGCATATACCTACACATGTCCATGAGAGAGAGAAATAATAATGACTGGGGACATCAGGCGTCCCCCTCTGTGCCCCCGTGAGCGACATCTGGAACCCTTCCCTTCATGGTGACATCACACAACCAGCCTAACCTTTGGCCCCAAACCGGCTAATTAGCAGCATGTCCTTCCATGACTGCCAGGGTCCCCTCTTTTTTTCTCACTCCCCCTGCCTTCACCTGTTGCCTCGTGTCACTCTAAGTGTGACCAAGGATTTGCGAGGGAAAAACGCTCACTTTATCATTCACATAAAAGGATGTCGCAGAAAATACCCTCTCAAAAGAGTTATAAGAGTTCAAACTTGTCCCTCTTTTATTAAGTTGCATTGCTGACTTTCTTTATCTTTACCACATGAGAATAAAGCTATTCTGTGTACAAAAACACTGCTAAGGTTGTATTACATCATGTTTTATTGGAGCACAGGGGAAATGAAAAAGAGCTGCTTGAGTCTTTTTCATGAGCTATTCTGGTTCATCTCCCTCTCCCTGCTTCTCTCTGGTGGATCCCTGTATCTCAAAGGTGATCATCAATCTAACAGACTCTATTATTACTTTTCCACTAAGTGCTTTGATTTTCAGCCCACCCAGTTCCCCCCTTACCCTCTTTTTTTCCCACTCTCCCTCCTCTATGCTTTGTCTAGAACTGGCTTACTCATTTTCTTGTCCATGTGAATTTCTTTACAAAATGTCTTGACTTCTCTGACTTGAGGATTTTTCTGTCCTTCTTAAAATTGTCCACTTAAAGACATGCAGGTTAAAGAAAAACTGAGTAATTCATTGTGTGCATCTAAGAGATAAATTAGATAAAGGCTGTTTGGATGTGCTGCAACACCGGAAGGAAAGGGCCAAAAGGTCAAATCCCTGGAGACACCTCTTATCCTTGCAGTCCTCAGCTGCGAAGGCAGAGGAGCCAGGTTCACACTTAAATGTTCTCAAACACACTCTGGCATCCCAGGAAGACAGATTCGCAGTTTCATGTACCATATTTGATCCATGAATAAATAGAAAAAAATTTAAGTGAATGAAAAGCTATATTCTAAATGACGGCTTCCTTTTTTTTCTTTTTTGATTTGGCCCTGAGGAGGCTGGCACATAGAGCATCGGTGTGGAATGATGTGGAAGGCCAAACAGAGGATTGTGGGTCCTGGGTATCCATTACATCAGAGGGGGCCAAGGCGCCAGTTTGCCATTTGAGAAGTGACACCCCTTTGTCTTTGCACTTTACTTTGCAAACTGGTGAGATGTGCTAAAAGTTGTGTGGACACAGAGTGGAACAGGCTCAGAGGTGATGCTCTCTGGGTCTGTGATATTTCTGATACTCAGACATTTATTAAGAGCAGACCCTGGGACTCGGAACAGGAAGAAGCAGGTGTAGATGGATGGATGGATGGATGGATGGATGGATGATACTATCTCTTTTGATATTTTGCAAATGCTGGTCAACTGACAAAGACAGACTATTCCTACTTAGATAATACATTAAACCTGTTGAACCAAATGTTTCCTTTTTCATTTTACTTATTCTTTAAAATTCAAAGCAATGTGTTACCTTAGTTTCTGTACACTGGCTTTAAGTCAAAATTAAAAGAAGATCAAGGCAGTTAACTGTTTCTGTTCACATGGGTTTGAGCTTTCAGACTTCAGTAAGGTCTTTTCTCTGGTAATGATGATTTGAAAGGGGTCGGGACTACCTAGGGAGGTTTTTTTCTGCTTTAGTGACATAAATTCGAAAGATGAACTTTGGTCAGATTGAATCATATATCCAGTATCTTGTGAGTGACTAAGGACCACTTTAGGGAACTTTAAAGAACCAAGTAAGATCAGCACCTCTGTCTCCTCCCAGCATGGGGTAACGCCCTCCCTGCTCGTGGAGATAAAAACTCTTCCTTTCCACTCTTTTACGCTCGGTCAGTCGTTCATGAACACCGAGGCTAAAAACTCCCGCTCCCGATGTTTTGAACCCGCTGCAGGCGCACACAGGTCACCATGTCCACCGGGTCTCTCAGCGACGTCGACGACGAGCTCCTGGACGGCATCCTCAAATTCGGCAAAGACTCCAACGAGAGTACGGAGGAGAGCTCCAACTGCGAGGGCACTTGCGCAAACGAGGACCGCAGAGACGCGCCTGGGAAAAAGCGCAAGACCGCGTCCCGGAAGAACGCGTCCAAAGGCGGCGCGCAGCAGGAGGGCAAGCAGGTGCAGAGAAACGCCGCTAACGCACGGGAGCGAGCCCGGATGCGCGTCCTGTCCAAAGCCTTTTCCCGGCTGAAGACCTCCCTACCGTGGGTACCACCGGACACCAAGCTCTCCAAACTGGACACGCTGCGCCTGGCGTCCAGCTACATCGCGCATCTCCGGCAGATTCTGGCCAATGACAAATACGAAAACGGATATATCCACCCCGTTAACCTGGTGAGACGGGGCGCAAAGTCAGGTTTTGAAGGTTTTTGTTGACTGAACATGTTTCTGATTGTTTCACACCGTGAATGCTGTTAAATATTTGGGGAAACTATCGCAATGACTGTTTGAATTTAATTTCTTTAATATCATAGTTCTTCATATTTCAACCTGGCCTGCAAACGCCAAATCATAGGCCTCTGATGCTGCTCGCGACTGAATACCTTGTCAGACAGGTGCAAGGGATGAAAAAGGAAGAAACAAAAATAAATAAATAGCCTCTTTTACAGAAACTCTCATCAAAACAACCAAAATTTAAGAATTTAGAAATAATGTAGATACTCATCATATTACAGCGTTATTTCGACCTAATTATCTGTGACGGTAAAAAAATTGTAGGCCATAAATAAATTTCATGAGATTAAAATAATATTGCAGTGAGACAATTATCTTATCTTTTTTTTTAGCCATTTTCAGATTGAAATAAAATAAAAATATATTTAAAAATGTAAAAGAAAAAAATGAAAAAACAAAGGAAGCCTCATTATAAGATATTGGGTTTGTTGCAGTTAAGTCACCCCAGCATATTATATCTGTTAATAAGATTATTGTAATATTACAGGTAAAATAAGCTATAAGCTTATTTTACCTGTAATATTACAAGGTGTTTGTTATGAAAAATTAAATCTGTTGCATATTTGAACTGAATTTAGTTTGACTTGGATGTTCCTAAGTTTACTGTAATATCTTGATCGATCTTATTTTCCTCTGCAGACGTGGCCTTTCATGGTCGCAGGGAAACCGGAGAATGATTTGAAGGAGATGCTGAACACGACGCGGTTGTGCGGAACAACAGCATCCTGATGCAAAGGAGTGTATCTGAACACTTTTGTACATATATACATTTTCAAGGATTTTTCAAATAAGAAAACTCATTTTGACTGACATGCAAGTCTCACCTCTGCAGACTTTGAGTGGGAATAATGGAGCGAGTTCATCCTCTCTCCTTCGTTCCTGTAATGGAAAAAAAAAAGAATTTTATTTAAATAAGTTTTTTCTCACATGCTGTCTTTGCTGGTTCAAAGATATTCTTTGTTCTTTAAACTGCTTTTTGTAGCATGCAGTTGCATTTTTTGCATTTTACCCCTGCAGGCCTGTTTGTGACTGCATCTTGATGGATGGATATGCACATGAACATTACAACTGTCCACTCTCAACTTCCTGTACAGGTTGCATGTATATAAAATATATTTGTATTACTTTTATACCTGTGTAGTGAATGCTTTTATTTTTCCTCACTTTATAATTCTAATTTTCCTGTGTGGGCCCGTGGCTTGACCCGGTAACCTTTGCTATCAGTCCTCTTCTTGAGGATACCAGAACCTGAGCACCAACAAAGCGTGGGTGCAGATAAGTCTCTCTCTGTTGTTTGTGAAAGATAACAGCAAACTAGTTACAGTTATATAAACAAACGTTTTCATGCAAAGATTGTTCGGGACCACAAATGGACTTGGGGCTCTTGTAATTTAAACAAGTCAAATTTAGTCGAATTATTTATATGATAGCTAGATTACGAATGTGAAATTTAAATATTGTCATTTTATTTCTTTTTAGACTCAACACAATTTGTAAAATTAAAATTTTCATAGGAAAATTGCCACTACAATTAAGCTATGTTATTAGCTACAGGATTACCATTAGCTTAACTTCGCTAACTTCGTGGCGCGCTCACAGCTGCGTGTTGATTGGACAGACTGGTTCAGTTCAGCCAATCAGAAGTGAGGGGCGGAGCAGAGGTCAGAGGATATTTTAGAAATCTCGGAAGTACCGTCGTAGGGAGGCAGCGCAGTGAGCTCCAGACCCACCCAGACCAGTTGTTTTCATTTGCCCGGGTTATGACCGTTGTGTTTACATCACGCTGACAGCTATTTATGCGGTCTGACACGCGGCCTCTCTCTCGCTTTTTCTCAAAGAAGGATGCCGCAAAAGAAGTGACGGCATACATCAACTTAGTTTTTTTTTTTTTTTTTTTTTTTTTTTTTAAATACGTAATCCCCTTACTTTCCCCCCTTGGTCTGTTTTTATTAGTTTCTCACGGGGAGTCTCTCTTTCTACAACAATATGACTGTTTTAAGAAAGGTTTGATTTAAAAAATAGGATGATTAACTTCAATACTATTTTAAGTTGTATTTAAATATCTTTTTCCACATTGTTTACCATCTTTCAGTATAGTAAGTGATATATCCTAGTATGAATAGGCCATAAAATTTAAGAAGCTTTTTTTTTTTTTTAATTTGAGATTATTTTATTGATTAAAAACATCTGAAAATGATAAAACATATCAAAAGCCATTTTGGTATTTTTTTCTATTTGATCTGAATCACTTTTAATTTCCCCCCCCCCAGCTCTTAACAGAGTAAACACCAATATATTTTCTCACTTGCTGTGATCTTTGTTGTCACTGAGACTTTATTGTTTCTTCATTTGTCATTTAGATTGCTCTCCATCCGTCTGGCTGCAGAGATATGACTCTGCGACCTTAATTACGCACTTGTTAACTCTCTTTGTCCATGCAGAAAGGACAGTGCCAATTATCCTTTAACAGCAACAATAAGATGGAGTGTTTTTGCCATAAAAGAGTCCCACCGACGGCTCGTAAAGGATCCTCACCTAATACATCAGCGGCAGTGTGGCAGGGCCCTCGCCGCCACCCCAAAGGGACCACCGTGGAGAAAATAAACTTGGCCGCCTCTCTCCCGGGGCCAGCTGCAGAGAGCCAGAGAGGAAGAGAGATAGAGAAGGGAGGGAGGGATTTGTTTGAGAGCAGGGCTGGGATTCCCATACTTGCTAATTGTTTTGTTGGACGTCTGCCCAAACTGTGATGTGAACGAAGTACTGTCACTGAGGGGAGGATAGAAATCGCATTTCTTCCCAGCTGATCCCATCATGTTTCACATCTGTCTGATCCTTGTTCTTCTTTCAAAGCATTGACTTTATGTTAGTGTTTTGATCCATGTATCCGCTGCAGTCCAGCAGTTTTTAGGGTATTATGAACTGATTACTTTCCAACACTCCTTCATCTGTCCACACAGCTGTCAAACAAAAAATTCACTAGAAATGTGCATTTCAAGAGCTATTGTCTTAAAATGAAATAAGCGCAACCTCAGATGAATAGCAACACATGATCATACTAATCTATCAGTGTGTACAAATTAACGAGTCCTCAAGACTCAGTAACTTAGAGAACCACCTTCAACAGCAACAACTTGGAGTTATTATTTTCTGTGTGACGTTATCTGCCTTTTCTTTCACATCATTGAGGAGGAATTTTGACCTCCCCTTTTTACAGCCCTGTTGAAGTTCATTGAGGTTTGCTGGAATTCATTCATGCACAGGTCTCTGGAGGTCCCACTGCATCTTTTCAGTCAGGTTGAGGTGTGAACTTTGACATGGTCATTTCAACACCTTGGTTCTGTGTTTTCCAGTCATTCTGTTGCAGATTTGCTTGTGTGCTCCAGGTCGTTGCTCTGTTGCAATACATATTTTCCTGCCAAGCTTTAGCTGTTGAACAGATGGCCTCGCACCTGACTTCAGAGTGCTTTGTTTTACAGAAGAGCTCATCAGCAAATTAATGAGTGCAAGGTGCCAGGTCCTGTGGCCACAAACCGAGCCTCTGTGTTTTGATTGCCAAGCATCTCCACTAAAGTCTTGGACTTAGTTCCAGACATTCCATCATTTATATACACATGTAATTTAGTAGATTTCAGCCACGCTGTCTGATTCATATGCAGGATAAAAGTCCAAAACACTAACTGGTGGAAGGACTGGAGAAGAAGCAAAACCGTGAAGATGAAGGAATGAAGAAAAAATACAAAGGAAATCTATGATGACAGAGCAGCAGGGAAGATAAAAAAGACAGGACATAATATACAGAACAGCTGAGACAGTCAGGGAAGACAGTGAGACACAGGAGACAGTAATCAAGAAAGATACCATGGAGGGGCAGGGAGACGGGGAGGGAAGGAACTGAACACAGAATAGTCAAAGAATCAGAAAAAAAAAGAATAAATAAAATAAAATAAAATAAAAAACAAAGAATTAGAAAACCAAAATCGTTTACAGAGACAAGATCAAGAGAGGATGATCCCATCAGGGCACTGTTGTGTTCTTTTAAAGATTGTACTGGATTACAATGTTCAATGTTTTTAACTCATTGTACTGTCACTAACTTTAAAATTTCACATGCTAACTAAAGTTTTCTTATTCTTTTTCCCCCCTCAGTGCTCTGAGCATTGCACAATATGATCTTGGAGTGAACTTATAAGTAAACTCCTAAGAAAATTGGCAACTGACTTCAAAGTTATCTAACTGTAAATCATATTTTTCATTTTAGAATGTTGGACTAAAACTGTCTAAAAAATGTCTCTTTTTTTGGATTTCCATATTGATGTGCAGCAACAGTTGCCTATATCTTTTCTTCTTGGCATTGTGTTACTTGCTCCTGACCAGCAAAATGTTAAAATGTTTTCATAGAGGTCTGCACATCTGCTGCTGATCAGTTCATCATGGAAGCACCTGGCTGCACGTACCTTCTTAGATCCTATGGAAACTTGAACATGGTACTTAGTATTGCCTACATTATTTTTTTTCTCTCTGGCTTTAAAACAAAAAAAACAGTTTTCTATCATATTTTTACACACACACACACACACACACACACACACACACACACACACAAAATAAATAGATAAATAAAAGTGAGCTTACAGGAAGAAATACAGATTTTTTGCACATGACTGTAGTTCTTGGGATTTTTTTTTTCAGTTTCTCCTGGCATTGTATGGTCTGGCCTTGAGTTGAACTTGCTGGGATGTCCTCTTCTGGGAAAAATGGCAACTGTTTGGAAAGTTTTCGACATGAAAATAGTTGTTCTCACTGGAGAATGAAGGGTTGGAATAGTTTGGAAATGTCTTTGTAATCCTCCCGAGATTGATAAGCAGCAACAACTCCTTTCCTGAGATGTTTGCTGTCTTTGATGATGTCTTTCCTCGTTGGCATTTCATTATGAATGCTCCAGACCAGAAAACTGACAAAGGTTGTTCTGATTATTATTTAATAAACCACATGTGGTTGGCAGCAGCTGCCTACTAGTTATTCTCTCAATTCATATGGAAACAGAGAATTTTTTACAAACTGCTTCTGCTTAAGACAGACCCGTTTTATTTCTTCTTACTTCTGAAGATATACTGAACACAATGACGCATAACTCCATCACTTAGATTACCTCTGACTCTTCTGAACAAAATATAAACTCCTCCAACCTCAAAACCATGTCAATACGTCTACCTCACTGTTACATGGAAATGTGTATCTATACTGCAAACTTTTGCATGCCAAAGCTTTTGTTGTTGTTGTTGTTGTTGACTAAGTCTCCAGAAAGCAAGAAAGACCTTTATGAATATTAAGAGTCCTGCCAAGATTTAAACCAGGAGCCTTGTGTAAACACTGAATGACTATTCCATTTACAATAACTGGAGCTCCTAGTTGGAGCTCAATTATACAAATTTTCAGTAACTACTTTTATATTTATATATTCACATTTAGATCCAACATTGCACTATTGGCTATTTGATTTACTAAAGAATGAGTGTTATGGTAATTTAAAGACAGAAAAAGTTGGGGAGAATATTTCTTTCATTGTGTTTAAATATTAATCCTGCCAGCTCGTGATGTTTAATCAATTACAAATTAAAATTTTATTAAGAAAAAAAAAACAACTTCTACAAGCTTGAGGGATTCTGGACAACTTGCTGTTAATTAAAAAGTTTATTTTTCAGCCTCTGAAGAACAATATAGATTAAATTTCAAGCTATTTGAGAGGTGACAACTTCTGGTTTTGAAAATTGTAGACATTGTCCTGATGTTTGGAAATATTATTTATTTTATTTTTATTATTAGACACATATGTTACATAATTTATTATTTATTAGCACTGAACCAAAACACACAACTCTTCAAAAAAAAAGTCAGTTGAATAATGTGGCAGCTGGAAGGAAGACAAACATGTTTCTGTTTTTTATTTAAGCAAAAAAATAAAATAAAATAAAAACTCTCTTTCTTTCTTAATCTGGGTATGGTAGCCAAAAATAATGATGGCATTACAAAGTATTAAGGTGCCAGGATAAACTCAATAAAAAAGGATAAGATGTGGCAGATGAATTGAAGTAATCCTTTAGCAGGTTTGATCAAAAGTCAGTGATTTGCAGTCTCAAACGCTTCATTTCCTCCTCTCAGGAACACGTCACTGCAGACCGTTAGATGGCAGCAGAGGAGCCCTTATCATGAAACTTCAGCTCGTCACAGCACTGGAAGGGAAAAAGTCAAGTGAAAGGTGAAAAACGAAAAAACAAAGAACTAAAATGATCATTTAAACACCTGTTGAGACTCGAAGTAGTGCAACAACTTCAACTCCATGAGTTAGGACTTGGTTGCTTTTTGCAGATAGCATGGCCTTTGCAATTCTAGTCAAACATCTCATTAAAATAATAATAATAATTATACTTATAACAACAACAACAACAATAATAATAATAATAATGATAATAATAATAAACTTTGGGACGCTAAAGCTTTCTAAACTTGTCATTCCTCTACAAAGCACTGAACTTTCATTCTGACATTCAGAATTCCAGGTAATGATGTGTTTCAGTTACTTTTTTTGTCCCATTCTTCATGCAAACATATTTTAGGTGTGCAACAGTACCAGATTGTAATTTTGAATGTTTTATTTTAATATTTTCCACATCTTGGGGAGAGATCAGATCATGAATTTACAATGTGTGATTTGTTTGTTTTATTTTTTGGTTGAAAAATTAATTAATGACCCAGGAAACGATGTCATCATGAAGGAAGCATGTGTTGCTCTAAAACCTTAACATACTTCTTCAATTCTGCCATCACAGGCGTGTAATTAACCTTTGCTGAGGGCTCTTACAACCCCACATCTGCCTGGCTGTTGGACATGTTGCTAATAATAGTCCTAGTAGTTTATTTTATCTTTGTTGTGACGCACACAGTGTGCATTAGTTTTTAAAAAAAAAACAAAACAAAAAAAAAAATTGTCTTACTCCAATACATGCTTCCACTGTGCGATGATCAATCCCAGATGTCCCAGAGCCCAGAGACGTCAGCGCTGCCTCTGGACGAGGTTAATGTAAGACTTCCCTTTTCTACAGTTTCAGTAGCAATTGTTGATGGGCCTCTGTGTTGTAGTACTGCGTATGTTTTTCAGAATAAAAGCTTTTGATGTTGTACCCTCTGAAGGATTGTAAGTGTCCAGCTTGGACTGGTATCTTTACAATTTACAAACAACAACATCCCTAGATTACTCGACCAGTTTACTGTTTACTGATAGTGTATTACGTGCTGTGAAAGGAGAAATCTCCATCAACCATTCTTTGAGGAACATATTCAATGTCTTTGGGGTTTTTTTCTCTCACATTTGTTATTAAAGAAAAGATTTTATGCCCATCTTTTCTCCTCTAAGACTCAGTCTTTCTTGGATACAGTTTTTGTATTTCAATTCATCCTTACAACAAAATCCACTTTTTCTTCTAAAACCTACTGACCCGCATTTAATCATCCCAGCATCAGCTAAAATAATACATAATTCAGCTTCATACAGTCTGCTATAAAAGTGAAAGTGAATTTAAGAACTTCTGTGTATATCTTTATTCACACTTGCCATCTCACCCCAATCCTTCCTGATTTAGGATTGTAAATAGAGTTCAGAAAACTGGACAAGCTGAAGATGTGCTCACTGGTTATTTAATGAAGCTTCAATTATTTAGGAATTATTACTGTGACCAAGAGGTTGCCATGAGATCAAGATACAATTAGGACATTAACCAACTTCAAGTAAATTATTGCATTGACAACTGCTCAAAACTTACAACAATATACAAATACTAAACAACCAATCAGCTGAAATATTTAGAGAAGTACAGATGGCAATAATTTACCTGAAAGAATGGCTGAAATATTTATTTTTAGAAAATTCAATTTTCTAATGGCTGGTTTTTAATCTATAATAAAATAATAAAACTTCTTTTATCTTCAGGAATTGTTGTTTTATTGTCTTGAAAAAAACTGGCAACCTCTCCAGGTGAACCGCTTGGATGGATGGATGGATGGATGGATGGATGGATGGATGGATGGATGGATGGATGGATGGATGGATGGATGGATGGATGAATTTTCTTGAAAAAAAGATAAAATTATTCCATGATCTTCAGAAAAGAAAGCTTGTTTTTCACAAGATCATGAGTTAATCGTGGAAAACTTGTGATTCATTAAATCAAACTTAGCTTCAGCATTCAAGATCACTCTTATGGATGCACCGGAAAGAGTAAGGCAAAAACAATATTTGAGCTAACAGACAGATATTGATCACCACTAGGAAGAAATACCTCCTGTAGCATTTCTGGCCTGAAGACACAGCTGAAGGTGCTGATGTGACTTCATTGAATGCAGGTCATGAGAGGTCGTCCATAATGTTGAGTAATGAAGTGAAGCTATAGATGCTGATGTCCACCAGGTGCCAGTGATGGCCAGCGTTTTTCATTCACCTCACAGTGTAGCACTGAATGCAGAAGCTGTCAGTGTTAATGGATCCAACTGACCAGTTTCATTCAGTGTAGTAGTGGCAGTGAATGCAGCATAAGTACACAGAATAACTCCAAAACATAATGAACACACAAAATACACATTCATAAAAGCTACATTTTATTATTTATTCTTAAAGTGAGTGAAAACAGAGTCTACACAGTATTTACTACCATTTACTACAATTACTGCAGAGAGGTTTGTTCATATTTACATTGGACTAAAAACATTTCTTTGCCAATGACAAATCAGGAAGATCAACATTTACATCATGTTGTAACTAGATTTTGTTGTAAAAGTGAATCAGTGTTGAATAAGAATATTAAAGTAGTCTTGGTTCATTACAGTAATGGGATTTCAGTAATAGTACTACCATTACAACGAAATGAAATAAGTAATTTCAACACTACTTTTGAGACTTTTGTGTGAAGTTTGGAAAACAAGTAAAACATACAGGTGAAATGAGCAGTAGCTAGCATGTTAGCTTGGAAGATGACAGAATCACATTCAGAAGTTGGCAATAATCCCTAGTTCTTAAATATTATTGGAAAGAAACATTACAAGGAAGTTATTGTAAACTGTAAGTGTTTAGACACCAAGATTCTTTCCAGGACTATTTCTCTGTAAATGCCCATATTCAGACATGTACCATCACAATGCCATGCTGTGGTGTACAAACACATCAGAAGCAAACAAACATTGCACTGTTGGATTTTTTTTTTTAACTTTATGGACTGTATGACCAAAGTGATGGTAACTGTTACTGATGAAGCTTTTGAAACGTACCAGTGAGTGGTGGATCTAGGATTTTTCTAAGAAAGGGGGCATCATAGGGCAGGACGTTTCTCAAGCAAGCTCAAAGTATTTGTCCATTACATTCCTTTTTTTTCTCTGCAAAGACAAAAATCCTCTTAAACACACAAAGCACAATACATGGATTCATAATAACTTTATTTGCAAAATACAAACATCGACGATTAAACAGTAGTGAGTCCCTGTTAACCAACAGCTAACTGCTAATAGCTTCAGCTCATGTTTACCAGACGTGACCTGAGTGATATCCATAAATAAATGCTCTTACACACAACAATGACGATCAACAAAAGGATTTGTAACGTTACCAACAAACTCTGAATATGCTGACTGCATACTTTTGTTTGTTTTTTGTTTTTTATTTTCTTTATAGCATTAATTAAGTAGAGGCTAGTACTTTCCATATGCTGCAGATTGTACAACAGTTTAAATACTGTATACTGTGTACTATAATTGGGCAAAGTATGCACTCATGGTAATTTAAGACCTTCTTCTGCTAGTTTTATGGACAGTCAACATTCCTGCTTGGTGCATTAGTGCCACTAACTGTTTGGACATGGAATCTGATTTCTTTTTATAATTAGCGATTTTACGAGTTGCTACAAAAAGTACCTTAACAAGTAAAGCAACGCGTTCATTTTGGTGTGGAGTAGTAAGTGAAGCAAAAGTCCTATATCTGTGAAGAGTAACTAATGTTGCCGTGCTCTAAGAGTACATCAAGGCATTTTTGACTAAGTATAGTTACTACTAGGATACTACTACTACTTCTCTAGTACTACTTCTGCTTCTTTACCACTACTACTACTACTCCTATGACTACTACTAACAGTACTAACATGTTAGATGATATAAAGTGAAGAAAATGGCCAGGAAATTACTTAATTAAAATCTTAGAATTTTTTTTCATACTCAAACATCCATCAATTGCCAAACAGAGTTGAGGTCAAAACCTCTCCCTTTTTATGTAATTAAAAAACAAACAAAAACAAATCAATATTATGAGAGAGGTGACTGATAAACTAGGCCTAAATTTTAATTCAGTTATTTAACAGAAGACCTTTTTACTGCTTTAACTTTGTCAACAAGGCCACACAGCATTACATTTATACATGTAGCTCATCATAGTTTGTGATTTATTCAATTTTTCAGTGAGAAAATACAGCTGTGTTCCTGCACAAAACCAGTTTTGTATCAGGTTGATTTTCTGGCAGATTCCTAATAGAGCTGGATTGCATCCATGAGATGTCCACTTAGCCCACAGAGAGGATTTGTTATGGGGTTCCAGATGTGGGGGGGGCATTTTTTTGTGCGAATGTTTTGGCTTAAGAACATTTGCTGCTGCGACTGCTTTGCTTCTCAGGGTTAGATACGTTCTTGACGTCTGCGCTGCTTTAAATTATGGGAAAGCTCCGTGCTGATCTTGCAATTAAAAGCTGGTCAGATGCACTAACACGTCCAAAGCCGAGCGACAGCTGGAAGCGGTGTCAGATCATATCACGTGGCATCACTGCCCAGGCAGACTGGCACAGCAGCTACCACCACAGAGGAGATGCCAAAGATAGCTGGGGCCTGCCCAGTTCACCAACTGGTGTTTACTGGCATGCTGAGACCCGAGCATTTGTGTGTTTGTGTGTTATTGCTGGCATCATGTTGGGATTATTTAAAGAAGCACAGCAGGTGTCTGCCGTCAGACTTGTGGCCTTTACGTCAATGCTCATCATGTATGAGTCATCTTTATTTGTCTTTATTCCCTTCCCCCTACCGCCATTCTTCTTCATGCAGAAAACTTGCCTGACATCTTCGTATTGAGTGTAAAAATTCACATAAAACACATACTCCTCCATCATTTTCTTTTGATGCACCATTCCCTCCAGGAAGTTTGGATTTACACATGATTTAAGATTTCCAAGCCCCTCCATCCTCATCGAACTCTTTGCGTTTGGGCTGTTCACAATGAAAAAACATTTTTTAAAAACATATGAAAGCATCTGTTTAAGCCACTGTGTTACATGAACATTGATTTCAGGAAGCCTTAATGGGCTCTCGGGGATGAAAACTCATCACAGAAATGAAAACATAAAGAATGCATTAAAATACTTTGCTAAGTTGAGAACATTAATATATTTTCCTTCTGTTTTTGTTTTTGTTTTGTTGCTGTTTTTTTAAAGACAGATCTTGATCGGGAGGAAATGGTAAAGCTGAATTGTTTAAACCTGGTCCCATTTAAAAACTGCATGTTGTAAAGCAATACTCAAAACAGGATGAAATAATTAGCACAATGAGAAAAAAATGTTCTCTTTTTTTTTCCTAGAGTCAAAGATAATATGTAGAAACTCTGTTCTTCTAAGGAAATATTTGTATTTAAAATGGACAGTACATATTTGATTGAATGTCATTTTAAAAGATTTGAGTCATCCATCCATCCATCCATCCATCCATCCATCCATCCATCCATCCATCCATCCATCCATCCATCCATCCATCCA
>JAOWBL010000017.1:8184551-8213185 GCA_028564865.1 Zenarchopterus dispar | reverse complement strand
GATGGATGGATGGATGGATGGATGGATGGATGGATGGATGGATGGATGGATGGATGGATGGATGGATGGATGACACACCAAAAATAATGATGGATTACAATCCCATTCAACATGACTTGGCATGTTATTAATATTTCATTTCACAACATCACTATGGAGTGTAACTGAGAAGTTTGCAAAGCATCAGTAGATTTGTATTTCATCCCACAAATTTTTCTGGAAATTGACTTTAAGATCATTGAGCTCAAGCTCAGACTACTTCATGCCTTGATGTGAAAATACAGCTTGATTTAGTAAAAATCCACCCTTTCATGCTTTAGACCACCCTCTTCCTCCTCGGCTGTTAAAGAAACATACATGTAAAATTATACATTTCCCAGTGAGAATAGCTTCTCATGTCCCCTGTCTTGAAGTAGTTGTTTGCACATACAGATTTGTTGCCTTAAATAAGTCCCATTCAGTCGCCTGTGAAGGAATTTGACCTAAACATGGCAGCTGTCAGCTTGTGCTTCAGCGATAATGTTACAATAACTAAAACGACTCCCATCTTGTCTCCTTGGTGGGAGAAAAGAAAACAATTATTCATTGTTCAGTATTTAATTAGCATCCTTACTTCCTTCCCTGCTTGTTAAGATTGAATTAAACTGATTACTACAACCCCAGAGGATACATGATCAGCTGAACCACAGCAGGCTTGGTTATTCACTGTGAAACCTTGAACCGCTGCTTTTTGAATTACTGCATTGTAATTGGATGGTTTAGGGCTTATGGAGTTTTGATAGTCAAATATATTTTAGGATCAAAGAGCACGAAATGGATGGAAGGGGTCATGCGTAGACACACACACACACGTGCCCATGCACACGCACATATCCACGGTGTAAGAGCTGTGTTTGTAGACGGAAGAGGCGCCTGACTAAATTATGTTTTCCCAGGTGGGCACAATTACCTGCATGTGTGTAACTCTGTGCGTGCATGCACACAAGCCTCAGTGTGCATAAAAATGATCCGAATGTTATTTTTAGAGGATTCGGGTCTATCACTATTAAGAAGACAGGAATCAAAGCCCGACTTCTGCAGCTGTCCACGACCACAGGCAGAGATGTGCCAGTAAAGCTATGCAGCGAGTGAGATCTGTGCAGTGTCTCGGAGCTTTTCTCGTTCCTATTTCCACTAAGAATAGTATCAAGCACCAAAACTTTGCTGCTCAAGGACTGTCCTGGATTCATTTAACAAGTGGCCATTCATGTCTGATTAAAGCAGAGCCCTCACAAAAGCCAGAGGGAGCAGCATCGTGGGTCACTGCAGACTGGAGCTGAACAAACGCTTTCACTGTTGAGTCATGAAGTTTATGAGAAGCTGAAGCTAATCCCCGCTGCCTGTAAGTGTGAGTGAGTATGTGGACGTGTATCTAGCGGTAATATGCCGCAATGAAGGCACATTGTTGCAAAACTTTAAAGAAACATCTACTTTAGTGTTTATCAGACTGAAGCAGGGACATGTGAGGGAGCATGCAGCTTCGTGTGAGAATTCGAACAAGTAAACTTGTGCCTAATTATGATCTGAAATCGCTCCCAGCTGATTTTGTTTATTTGATCTCATCTCAGTTTCCCCCTCTACACACATATAAGTTCATAGGTTGAGAAAGGTTTATGGTACCTTTCTCAATTTATCCAAGATTGTGGTGAAAACCATAAGAAGGAAGAAGAGGAAGAAAAACATCATTTGTGAACATGTGATCAGCTTGATGGCTTTAACAACGATCCATTTTTGTCCACACGCCACCAAAACACGAATACCTCACAATACCGAGCACACATGGATTCAATTATTATCCCGTGGAATTCTGCAAAAAAGTAAAGTCGGCAATAAGGAAAATATTCCTCTAATCTGAGGTCTTCCTCGTGCTGGGTGTGAAGGAAATTTGGTGGGTCCCCGTTTAATTGGGTCCAGATTCGACCACCCCACTGAAACACAGCCAGGACAGTTATTTTGTTGAAAATTTGGGGGGCGGGGGGACTGAGGGGGGACGACTATTTTGGTTGTACGTGAATAAATGTCTGATTTCGCAGAAGGCGTCGCTGCAAACCAGATTGGACAGCCCCAGCGTTATAAGAAGCAGATGGAAAGGACTGAGGAAAGAAAACAGTCGGTCCCAGAGGAGAGACAGACGGGGTTCACGGTGAAATAAAGAAAGAGTTTGCATGATAGATGACAGCCAGAAAAAGCGAAAATGGGAAACAAAACTTCAGCTCTACTGATGAAAACGCACAAATGCAGCAATCAAACCGCAGTCCTTTGACATCTGCTCACCTGCTTTCTTAATGGATTTAACACACCGGGCAACAAGTCTGACACCACGAGAAGACATAATTCTTCATACACTTCCTCTCAAGAGCGGACGCACTTTGACAGATTTATCTAGTGAGCACAGTGACACAACTCCCAAACTGAATCACTCCATGCTCTGACAGCTCAGACAGGCCACAGAGGCAAGAAAAACTATCGTACACTTAAGACAAGAAGGCAGTTGATACTGATAGACTGATAGACGTGAGCCAGGGGAGGACACGAAATTCGTGTCCACGAAATTCATGATCAATTTTCTTTCTTTCTTTCTTTTTTTTTTAAATGATTTTTTTTCACAGTGATTTTCTACAGACAGCTCTTCTTAGATACATCAGTAAATGCGAAGGTTTAGCTTTATTTTCAGTCATTATTATCAAGGAGAAATACTCCAAACTGACATAACCTGACTGATAAAGTGGAGACAGAGCTAGACTGGTTCACAAAGTAGGAGTACTGCATGTTAATTTTGATAACAATGGCTAGTTCCACTTGTATTAAATTCGAGAGCCAGGTCTTATTTTGTCCATTCTGGGCTTCGGTTTTCAACATAGTAGGTAAAACCAAACCATATAAACCAAAGAAAAAAGTGTACTTTCTGCAAACTGAAATGAAAACCTTCAAATGCTGTAAGCTTTCTCAGACTATTGACAATAAAATAACAGTCGGGACTGAGTCTTTAAGGCTGTGCTAAACTGGTTTTATTGGTTAAAAAAATGGCAGCGTCCATCTTTTCCATACAGTCTTTAGTCTTATAACAAACTTTCTTCAAAAGGAAAAAAGTCAGCTTTGATGCTGATCCATTTTTGTTTGGTGTTCTTGAATTTTACAGACTATGATGGATTTAAACTTTATCTCTGCCATGGCATAATGAGGTTTGAACCATCATGTTGTATGAAATATGCATATTGAGTTTTCTATTCAGTGTATTTATGGTACTGATATAAAACATAAATAATTTCAATGCCCTTCACAGAAAAAGTAAGGAAGTTCAGTTTAAGTTAAGTTGAAAAGAAACCAATTTAATGATTTTCATTATACACCAATTCATTTCAAATCAATCCAGTTCAGTCGAATTTTATGCAAATAAACCTGTTTGTAAAAAATAACTTAACTGTGAAAACCAATAGATCACATAATTTCTTCCGTTCAATTTCATCAGTAGATATGAAAGATTAATTATTTATTGGTTTTCATATGTGTCTGTAAGGGACAGTAAAAGAAAATAAAGATGTGCTCAACCCAAAGAGTGACTCTTATATCAGCATGTCAGGATCGAGCTGGTTGAGGAAAAAACGCAACATCCACCCACTCACCCTTGCACTTCACCCTCACTCTCTCCATTCTTTCCTTTCTCTCTAGATGCCATTTGTCCACCGTGGTACTCCGATGCCCTTCCAGAGAGCCGACTATCGGTTTTCTTCCCCAGTGGCCCACAGCTCCCTCCTCCATGCATTTTTAATGGACACACTCGTGCAACGGACAAATGATTTTTATTTTTGACAGGGGAGGGCGGGCTCCGGTTACATAGGGATGGGGAGTCAGTGAGCAACTTCGCACTCGAGCGAGCGCACACATACAATGAGAAAGAAAATCAATTGAGAAAGAAATTTAAGATTGATTCATTTATGGACTTGGTGCATAAAAAAAAATATTTGCAAAAACTGATGTAGACAACTCTAACAGATGACACACAAAGACACACAAGAACAATCTTCACTTATGTAGAACTAGTTGATGAATTCAGTATTTGAACTGTGGTGGGCCAAAGTCCAGGATGATGACAGAGGCAAACTGTCCACTTAACTGACCTTCATTAAATCAGGATTAGAGTAAATACATTAACTCTGGCTTAAAACCACTTTGATTTCAATTAAATCAGAATTAGAATTTACACTGTGAGACTTGTGGATCCTAAACTTTATGACACCAACCTGTTGTGTGTTTTATTGTTTAGCCTTCTGGACGTGCTTGCTTTCACCCTGAATTATTAAATTGTTCATTGAGGGCAGACGTCACATATTTTTAACAAATAGACTTTTATAAATTAGAGGATATTCCCTTTAAAACAGCTCTATGTAGTAATACCACATCTTACCACATGGAGGCGTGTACTGTGTTGACAACAGAACCACTGACAATACTGTGCTAGTGAGCAGTGACGGTCCAACACCTCGTTATACCACTTTTACCCACTAGAAGTACTTTTTCTTTTCTTTTTTTTTTTTTTTTTTTTGTCTTATGCCAGGACCAGATACATGATGCTTCTTGTGATGTGCTGCCCCCATGTGGTCAGATGTGATATTCCTACATAAAGTGGCTTTAGGAAAAGACAATGAAAAAAAGATGGACATGTCTGCCTTTCCCATTTATGGACAAATGTTCAGTGGTTTAAAGACTGCCAGACTGAAAACTTTGCAATGTTTGTGCTCCCTCTGGGAGACAACGTGTCAAATATAATACAGCCCAACTCTAAAGTATACTACATTTTAATTATCTTCTTCTTTTTTTTTTTTTTTTTTTTTTTAATGGCTCTTCCAGGTTATTAAATACCTAGAACAAGAGATTAAAACCATAAAATGCTTAGGTAAATGTTTCATATGCTCATAAACCAACCAAAAAATGAAATAACATATGATTCACCCCCTGCTGGCCATCTAACAGAATGCAGGGATTTCAGTATTGGCTTTATTTTTCAGTCTGGGGGGATTTTTTTTTTTCATTTATTATGATAAAGACTATGACAGCCACAGTTTCAGAGTCCTACTATACACAGTCAAAATTGATACTTGATAAGTAACTCATTTCAGTATTTGTAGGGTATTAAACACACAATGATATCATTTGGTTTCAACTTTGCCTTCTTTTCTTTTTTTTCATGTTTTGTCCTTTTCCTTAATGAATTAATAACCCTCAAAATACTGGTGTGGAAAGATGTAAAGTATTAATTTTCACACTAAGAACCATTATGAAAACTATCGAAAGATATTTGTAAATATTGTTCCAATTAAAGCCCAGTTGGAGCAATCCAAGTCTGTATGAAAACTATAATGACACCAACAGGGTGATCAATATCACTGGAATCACTTTCAGAAAGATTTCTTTGGAGATAGTAGCAGAGATAGTGAGTCAAAAGATCCTGAAAAAAAATGCCTTGATGATTTTAGGTGCAGATGAACTCTGAAGTTTACATGTTATTATTGATCTCTCCTTTGACAATCGCCAGAACATCGCCGAACTTTCTCTGCACAACATACAGGTTCAGCATCAGGTCATCAAAGTCCATTCTGGATACTGGATACTAGTGCAGGATGCTGCAAATACTTAGTGAACAAAACATCATAATGACTACTATACTATAGTATATTTAGTATTGTGAATGCTTATATTTTTTTCTTTATATTTAAAGATATCATAATTGTAGTTACAGTAAAAGCAGTGTTTTAAAAAAAATCACAAATAGAATTAAATCATATGGGGAATAAAAAGGAAAATGAGATCCACTAAAAAAATATTCACAAAAGTTACTCATCAGCACATCATTCACTGAAACAAAAACTTGTTTGGAAGCAACACTGTCATGAAAATATGAAACCCCAGCCTCTCCACACTTCTAAAGGACAACATTTCTTTAATAATGAAGTATGCTAATGATTTAGAGATGCTTTTGTCCTGTTCACTATCCATGTCTACTTTTCTTTTTCATGTTGCTTTAAACAGAATCAAAATATCTAAATCTCTGGCTTTCATTTTATTCTTTCCTTATAAATACTGCCATTCTCATTTTTTTTCTTTTTTCAGATGAAAAACATTGGATTAGCACCAGTAGTCATTTTTCATACACTGCCTGTTCATTTTAATCCAGCTTTTGTTAAATAAACCATGACACTGTTGGATATAGTTGCTCATCTGAGGTTGTTTTCACCACATTTTGAGACAAATTTAAGCTGTCAATAGGTGACTGTATTGTCTTTTATCACAACAAGATTTGCTTTCAAATAGGGTTTGAAAATGATTTGTTTCAATCCCATCAGAGTGCCTTATGAATCCATTTTTTAATTCCTAACTTCCCCTCCAAGAAAACATCTTAATTTCAAATGATATATCTCACTTTTATGCTGATTCGTACAACTTGGCCCCTTCTCTAAAGTAGAAAAACAACATAAGTAAAGCAAATGTAATTTGTCACTTTCCCCTCAAAGAAAGAGAAAATGATGGGGAGGGAGAAAATGTTGGGCAGGTTAGTTGAAAGAGCATTCCCAGGTGTGACCACAGCATTCCCTCCATACACTTAAACAGACCACTTTATGTGTGTGTAAGTGTGTGTGTGTTAGTCTGAGGTTTGCGGAGAGTCGCCAAACTGGAGCTGAACTTCAGCGCTGCAGCCAGTAACAACAACTTTAAGCTGAAGTGCACACATATGCATAGAGACATGAATTTACTTAAACACACTCACAATTTTTGAAGTAACTACAGAGGTTGAAAATGATTTTAATTTTCTTCTATATTTGATGAAAAAGCCACTTAAGCTAGGATTTAAAATAATAATAATAATAATAATAAAATACTGTTTCCTTGATTTTTCCTGTATTACACTATACATTTGCTGGAGAGCGAATGAGAGTTGGGTCATTTGAGTTAATGTGTAGCTGTGAATATGAGCGAGGCCTCAAAGTTCAGGATGTGTCAGGACATCAGCTCAGTTTCACTCCATGAAAGGACAAAAGCAGGCCTCCATCTCCTTCGTTAGAGGCTTCCCCTTCGAGGTGCCACTGAGACAGGTCTGACACGATATCTGCAAGTGTACTTGCATTTGTTTTTCTGTCAAAAGAGGAAAAATGTGGAGCGTGTGCATGTGTGTTTAATTATCTGAAGTAGTGCATGTGTCCATGTGCGCACATATGTAACGCTAGCCTCTTTGTGACACAGCACTTGGCAGATAGAGGAGACTGAGTTACCCAAGCTCCCTTGGGGCATCCACCTCGTGAAAGGCGGTCTATGGCGCAGCAGCGCAACACTTTTGTGTGCATGAGTGCGTGAGGAAAGCTGGACTCCAGTCTGAGGAAGAAAAAAAAATAAAATAAAACGGAGGCCATGAAAGAGTAAATACATGATATGAAAGGAGGCAAAAGCCTTTATAAATAATGAAAAAGGGATGTAAGCACGCAGAGGGGCACTAAAGAAAACTCCGATGCAAACCTGGAGCAGGACAAGTAGATTACTGCACCTTGGTATTTCTTTTCACGAGACAGGTTGTTTTTCTCCTAGATGAGAACAATAGTTCCCTAGAGGTTGTAATTTAAAGATTTAGTCCTCATACTAGCGGATCTTGATTGGCCAGTCCACCACTTTCACTACAACGCTGTTTTGAGGACTTTCATCAACATAAGAAGAGGAAATTAAAATTACTCACAGCGCAGGGAAAGTTTTTTTTATGACCTCTGTGTTTTCATATCCTTGTGTATTTATTCATTTAGTGAAATTATGCAAACCAAAGAGTAAAACCAGTACCAGCAAGATGAGTGAAACTTGTTATTAAAAGCGTGCGATCGTGGTTAAGTGCCTGGAAAATTGATGCTGCAAACAACTTTAGAGCTGTGTAATTACAGTGTTTATATTAACAATAGATCAAATAACTTTGTAATGTGGAACTTGTTGCACATAGTGATGAACACACAGAGAGTCATTAACTGTCTGCGGTTTCCTTCAGCTGCATGCAGTGTTCAGCTAATTTGGTTTTATTGCCCACAACATTACTGTTGATCCACTGTCATTATGCTCATCAAGGCCATTCCCCACCAGTCTGGTCTCAAATAAACCTGTGAAACAGTAGGGAAATGTAATCTTTTTATGTACATGTGTGCTCCATTAATGTATTCTTTAAACACTCAGTTTGACTTTTAAATGGGTGTATTTTAAATGGAAACATCTCTCATCCTGGAAACACGTTTGTTTCTATCCGGCCGATAGGGTAAGATGTGTGCATTCAGTTTCATTCAACAAAGGGTGAAGAAATAGATTGAGCAATTGCAAACTGATAAAAATGAAATAAAATGTGTACAAACTGATAGCATGGTTCCTGCCAATTTTTTTTTAAATTTATTTTTGCCAACATACAATAAAAACCCTTCTGGAAATACAGGGAATTATTGCACTGCCATTGCTCAGTTGTTTGAGTGATCTTCTTCCAATCAATAGTTAAATCAAGTTTCTTGCCACATGGCTGAGACATTATTATATTTGTCTCTCTCATTTTGGCTTAATCCCTCTAGGAGGGGTCACCATAGTGGATCTTAGCTCGCACATCGATTTGCCCTTCCTGACCCAACCCTGCGAACACACACCCATTAATCTGACACACCTTGCATACATGTTTTAAGAACTGTGGGAGGAAACCCACACAAGCACGAGGAGAACATGCAAACTCCACACAGAAAGACTCCTGCCTGACCCAGGAATTGAACCAAGAACCTGCTTGCTGTGAGGAAAAATGTGTATTTTTTCCATGGAAATAATCATAACCAATAGCATTTGTACTTTATTTTTGTTTCAAAAAAAAAAAAAAAAAAAAAAAACAAGAGAAAACTCTGAGACTTTGAGAATATCAAGCATGTTTTTCATGGTCCCATGCAGTTAAATTTAGTTCCCTGTGGCTAAAGCAACTAAACAACCCCACAGCATTATTCTCCCACCGCCGCGCTTCACAGTAGGAAAGGTGTTTTTTTGGCTGGAAGGCCTCATCTTTCAAGTTTTGGGAATGATGCACTTTTGGCTACATCAAGATTTAAATTGTCTCCTTGTATTTTGCAGTTATGCAACACTCAGGTGTCCAAGACGCTCTGAAATGCTTTGGAGTGTTAATAAAGCCTTCAATCTTCAGATTAGAATCCACTATGTTCCATCTGAAAATCATGACTTCTTTACTTTTTGGCAATAAGAAAAATTTAAGAGGTATCATTCTCAGTCAAGGAAAATAAAATCAGTCATTGTTGTTTAAATTAATTGCTATATTTCTCTGGATACACTCTTTTTATTATTTATAAATGGAGGGGGAAAAAAGTACGAGGCTGCTTTTATGCAACACTAAAGCTGGGAACAGTAGCAGCTGCTGGACGTGACTCAACAGATGGTACAGGTACAGTCTCACTGCGCATACTCACACGTTCCTTTCACCTATTACACATGCCCACCTAATCTAGAACATAAGGTATGAATGAACAAGATATGAGATGTAATGGCTACGTACACAACATCTCTCCTCTCTTCCGATCTTACTCTATCACCGTCTCCCCTCTCATCGCCAGCTCCATTCAGCCTGAGCTTGTTATTTGAATGAGGAGTGGACCACCCTGGGGAGGAACAGGGGGGAGATCACGTTACGCCTAAAAATGTAGAGGCCCTACAAAAGAGCCATGAGACATCGGAGGGAGGCAAAATGGGCAGGGGAGAGGGTGGGAAATAGGAGAGCACATGAAAGTGTGCATTAGAGTGGGGGAGGGAGAGATTGATTGGGATGGTGAGGGGATGGAGGAAAAGAGGTGGAAGTAAGAGAGAGGAAAGGTAGGATAGGGTCACTTTTTTTTTTACATTATTTGGTCTAACTATTCGTTGTTCTTGTATTCAGCTTTGTATTGTATTTCTAGCGCTTACACCTGAACACAATGCTGGAATTTATGTTTAAGACCTGCTTTTTAAGAAAGGGTCAACAAAAAAAGCCCTTTATTTACATATCTTTTTTTTAAATTAATTTTCTATATTGTAAATATCCTTTGCAGGTTGAAAAAGCTTTACAATCTTTGTAAGTATTTGTAAAAATGCAGGGAAAATATATTAAATACTTTTCTGGAATAACATTTGTACTTGGAAGTGGGAATTTCTGAGTTTTAAATCAGAAGTTTCAAGTGGAATGCCATCTTAAGCAGGAACTCCAACTTCAAAATTCAACATGGCTGCTGCTTTCATAAACAAAGTAAACACTCAGCTCCTTCGATGTTTATAACAGTTCTGAATTATTTTATTCACATTAAGGGTGTTTTCACTCTGATATTATTTATGTCGGCCCAAAGGAACTCTGGGTATGACTGTGGTTTACTCAGGTGGATGTGAACTGCACTCCAATACACACCGAAATCTGCAGGTACAGCTGTTACCAGAATAAAGTGAAAACAACAGTGAGCTTGTTTCTACGATGTTTGTATGTGCTAAATGCTGCATACAGCATTACTATAACTTAGTATTGCTAACAAAGGCTAACAGTAACAAAAGCCAGGACATGTCTTTAATTATTCGGACCTAATTAGCAGTTTTAGCTTAGCTTAGCTCATACTAAGCTATTATGCTAATTAGCTTTACCGTACCTTCACTCTGATTAAATCTTCATAGATCTCTATTTCTGATGTCACAGCCAAAGCAACTTGAAAAGTTAGTTGAATTTTAAACCCTGTGGAGGTCTAGCTAACTATCTAGCTAGCTGACCACTGATTAGCAGTCTGGTTAGTCACTGGAAGGGTTTCAGCCAGGGGTCTCAAACTCGGGTCCTCAAGGGCCGAGGTCCTGCATGTTTTAGATGTTTTCCTGCTTCTTCACACCATGACACAAACGACTGTGCCACTAACAGAGTTGTCCAGACCTTGATAACAAGCTAATGATGACCATTAATTAGAGTCCGGTGTGTTGCTGTAAGGATACACCCAAAACATGCAGGACTGCGGCCCTTGAGGACTGGAGTTTGAGACCCCTGGTTTAGGCTATCCTTGAGGATGGCTCAGCTTGAGGATCTGGCTGTTCCACCTGCTGCAATACTACAAAGAGTTAGACAAGTACAAGGCTGTCTTCCTCTTAGTAGTGACCTTCAGCATGGGTGAAGATGGCTGCGGTCAGTTATCCAGCTAAGCTTTGTCCCCGGACCCTTACAAACAAACCAGAATCAATCTGTTAATACAAAACAAGTCATATTATCTTTAAAAACAAGAGCAAAGTAATGAGTCTTGATTTACAGCTCAGATGTCAGCTCACTGAAAATGATAAGTGCTAAGGTGCTAAAGCAATGACAGCTAGCCAAAGACACCCTGGACTGCAATGCAACTGTCAGTAAAAAACAAACAACAACAAAAAACACACAGTCAATATGCATTTTTTTATTATTTTAAACAAAGAAGAAGACAAAAAAACTTTTTAGTACATCTATTTTTGCTTTAGATTTAGACATTTGAACATAGGGCTAAATGTTGAGTAACTTGGTTTTGGAGTCACCCATTAGTGGTAATTCAAGGAGCTTCACTTCCATATTAGCATCAAAAATGAAAACCTCAGGTTGAACTTTAATAAAAGCTGAATAGAAATAGAAACACATGATTTTTATAATAGTTTTTCAAATCATAGTTTTAAGTGCAATTATTGGTCTAAATTCTTGAACCAGAATCAGCTGTGTCAATACCTTTTGGCTGCTGTTCGTCCAGGCTACTCATCACTATTCATGTTAAGACTGAATCACCAATCTTAGCCCAAGATGTCACATTATAAATCTCCAGAAGAGTTAGTGCAGACCTGCTGATGCTGGAGATTTATCATTACTGTGTTAACTATCTTGTATATAGTATATGTTCCGTAGCAACACTTATTCATGCCACCAAATGGATCTTTTTTTTTTTTCTCTAACAGGAGCTGCAGTTATCAATAAAGACTCTTGCTTTCTATTACCTTCAATGACATTTAATGATAATCATAACTGGGTCCCATCAGGGACAGCTGCAAGCACACACAGGCTCAATAACCGCACACACACACACTGCCTGGTTAACAACATGAAGACATTAGCAGTAACCTGATGCTGAGTGAGTATTGATCTACTCTCAGGGGGGTGAAAGAGTGAGAGAACACCAGACAGCACTTTATCACAGCACTTGACCATGGAGGGCAACCAGAGCAAATGTGTGTGACTGACAAAACACACATCTTGTAGAACTGGCAGAAAAGTCTTGAGCTTAGGAAATCTGAATTACTGAATTTTATAAATGATCAATAACCCTGGCGTTTTCCAGCTACTCTGTACATTTTTATCATTTCCCTGCTTTGTTCCTTAACCGTCTCTCCAAATGGGCTCCAGTGAGGTCCTGACTGGCAGATTCAATCTGCATCAATAACATACAGACCAGACTGAGTAGCAATCAGGCGTCTCTGTGCGTCTGTGTCCGATGTGGAATTTCATGATTGTGATTACTGAGGACATGTGCTGCTCCAAAGCTTCAATGATTGTGTCTGAACGAAACACAAATGCCAAACAAAACAATAAACCGTTCAAGAGGGAGAGGAATGACAGCATCATGTACTCGGACTGCTGTTTCTTGAAGATATCCAGACCACAATAACAAGAATAAAAAGTGACCAAAAGGGACACGAAAACAAGGAGCAGATGGAAAAGCAACCACATAAAAGTCCACATGTGTGTTTCCATGCATCTGCTCATTTATCTCTATACTACGTGATATTCAGCGAATGCTCTGATTTGCTCATTTGTGCACATGCAGTATCTTGAGCTCATATTTGATGACATTCTCAGAGCATTTTATGTTTGTTTTCTGTATATTTCACTTCACAGGAATTCTTGACCCAGATGTAGATTAGTGGATTATTTTTTTGGTACAGTTTTACAACTTAGATCAAAAAAGAAAGGACTCCATGTATAAGTTTAAGCCCAAGAGTCTTTTGATCGTGGCAGATACAGTCATCAGCACCAGATCTACAGTATTTGGCTTCTTTATAGTCATCTTCAGGCAAGACCAAGTGAATTTTAAAGCTTTATAAGTACGTCTTAGTGATCATCATTTCATTATGCTTCATCATATCTTCTCTTCTGTGACTCAGAAACTGAGGATAATCCAATCCTGTAAATAAGCACTCGGGAGGCCAGAAGGCAACATTAAACAGTAGTCTTTCATCAAAAGGTGGGACATGTAAATCAACACTGCTACGTTCAACACAAGCAATGTACTGATGGAAATAGGGAGACAAGTTAACATAATATGAAGCTCTTAATGACTCTTCATAAGCCTCCAATGACTCTAAAGTGAGCTCAGCAACCACGAGAACCCATTTAAACAGCTGCTTAACAATATGGAAAAATATAATATTTAAATCACACAAAGCAGCAGAAGTTAGTCAAAAGTTAGCATAGTGTTTGAGATTGTTATTGTCTCTATTTATGATTAAAAAAAATGGCCATTGGAGGAACTGGAAACCCTGAATCATTCATACAATGTGCAAAAGACCCTTTGGAAGATTTAGACAATATTTATGCTTTATCCAGATTAGCATGTTTTTACTTTGAGGTGTAAAACTTCTGCTTGCACAAATCAGATTTTCCAAAAACAGAAAAAAAAAATCATAATCTACTTTAGTCTATAAACAACTGTTGTAGCTTAATGTAGATAAACAAAACCCAAAGCACTCGGAAATGGTCAAGTTGGACCAGTTTGCCTTATGATTTGGTTTTTTTTGGGTCCATTGAAGATAACGTGTCTCTGATGGGTCAAGCCTATATCAGATCAACGTCACCAAGAGTTGAAGCACAAATGCGAGATAAAAACAACATTGATGGTGTAAACGGCCTTGTGGAGATGACAGAGCTGCTAACTTTGGAAAAACAGCGTCATGGGGAACCTTTAGATGGACTTCCAGTGAAATAGTACAAACTTCTGAAAGCACAATTATTCTCAATACATTGCATGATCTAGCATGGACTAGATGAAGAGGCCAGTGCTTTTTTACCATAGCCCATTTAGTGCTCAGCCTAAAAGATTACCGGGTTCTGTTGATAAACCTCAACAGAACAGGACAGAGGGTCTAAAAAATCTCTGAGCACAAGATTTTTACACAAAGAATGGGACCAATGTCCTGGACGTGTTCGAGACTAAAATGTAAAAGCGTTTCCAAAAAGGTCCATTTTCTCCTTTTCTATTTTGAAACTGAAATAAAAGAAATGTAAATGAACATGAAATTTTGTCTTTAAATATTGAAGAAATACTTGACCTTTAACTTCATTGCATTTGGAAATCAAGTCATCTCTTGCTACCTCAACTAAACATAACATAAAAATGTTCATGTTATCTCCAACGTTTGCATGCTCCTGAGAAGTGTGGACTGCTCTCAAGATCAATGGAATGACAAATTTTATCTTTATAGAAAGTGCAAAAATAAAAATCCTAAATAACTGATATTTCGGTACCCTTTACCTTAAAAAGCATACTTTTACAGCCGATAGAGGTACTTTGCAGGTTCTGTAGATGTTTGTGAACTGTGGAATCTCCACAATTCTTTGGTGGATTCAGACAATCTTAATCCGTTTAATCCCAGACCGACTCGATGCTGTTGAGGTCAGAGTTCCTTGGGGGTCATGCCAGCTGTTGCAGGACTCCTTGTTCTTGTCACAGGAGATGTTTACGACTCGGGCTACATTTCTGGAGCAGTCGAATGCTTCGGAGTAATTCTGGACGGACGGTGGGGGGCAAGAATCAGAACATTTAAAGCGCTTGAAAGTTTTGCACAGCAATGGGGAGCTGCAATGTTTTCCTTGCCATTCCATCACATCTGCATGCACGGCCTGACGTGCCGTCTTCGCCTCTGAAGCCTGGCCAAATCAGATCCAGACAAGCCGCTCTGCATTATGTCTTCTGTCTCAACCTTGAGGCAATTTATACAACATTCTCCCCCCTTATTCGTGTGTTACATTTTCTCTATTTGTCTCTTAACTTGATATCTGCTCACTGTTTTGGCTCCAGTTCAGAGGCAGGCCGTCAATCTGATCACCGAGCTTTGATCCACCTTTTTATCCGGATTCATTCACTCCTGCCTCTTCACCTCTCACCTGTTTCGGATGATTTATGACCGCGACGCTCACAGGAAGTACCTACACGTTTGACTTCCATGTACAGTACATACACTCTGATTATGTTCCTCTGGCTTTTAGCTTATGAAAATAAATTCACCGATGTTAAATGTGATTGATTCTCCATGTGGTATTTTTGGGGCTAAACTAATTTCCACTGTTACAAAAACAATGCCCAGTGCTTTGAAATTCCCCAGATTAATGCGTTTCTTTCATCTCCTCAGAAGAGAAATTGCACATTCAGTAAAATAACATCTGACGTTTTTTACTCAGTGGATCATTGGAGCGCTCTGGTTAAAGACAAATGATTGATCTGTTAAAAGGAGAGTTTATGAAAAAAAGATGTTGGAAAATCCTCTTTTTTTTCTCTATTTTTTCTTCTCCTTTGCAGGGGTCGCCACAGCAGATTATCATGTTCCACACATTCATTTGGCACGAATTTTACGTCGGATGCTCTTCCTGAAGCAACCCCCAACCCTCCACCCCCTTCCCAATTTAACCAGGACGGGGACTGGCACCATGAGTGCCAAGGGGCAAACGGGAAGGGTACAGTGTCCTGCTCAGATAAACTGGCGCTTTACCACATGACTGGGGATCAATCTAGTGACCTTCCTGATGAAGGGTAAATAACTCCACCCACTTTATTAGCCTTTGACAGTTATTACAGGCAGTCAAACAACCTCACACTGAATTTTACATAAAAACTGATAGAAATGTATACTGTTTTCTCCCTCCATTTCATTTTTTTTTTGTTAGTATTTCCTCCTCACAGTCCTTTTCTCTCTTGGTTTGGCCCTTCTGTTTGTTTTTCCTCGTTCTTTCATTAGTTGAAAAAACTTAGCGGACATTCCAGCTCTAATATTCATTGTCAGTGTAAGGGCTCATGTATGTCAGTTTCTGAATTGCCTCATAATGATTCATCCCTGTGCTATGTGTACAAGGAGGGAGACAGTTCAGCCAAACTACAGAGACCTAAGATTTTCAAATTTGTTTATGATCTAATATCCTGTAAAACATCAAGTTTTAAGAGACTCAGACCAGTCAGAAATATATTTATGACTGTTTAATACATATCTTAGATGGGTCTTTGACATACCTGTTATTCTTTAAACCCCTAAGTTATACTGGTGAGGATCCTAGCTCAGAGGACATGACCTCAGGAATTCCACTCATGATGGTCCGTCCTTTATTGATGCTGAGAGACAGCTTCTCCTGGAGGGGAAGAGGATGGTACAAGCACACCTGTTTCACTGACTTCTGCCTTATTTCCGACTGGTTTTGAAAATGAATGATGATGAATAAGCCAATGACTAATTCATTATCTAAAAAACAAACAAACAGAAAATAAGCTACACATTTTATATGGTTAGGCGTATGATACTGATTCAATTCTATTTTAATATTTCACTTTTATTTGTTGCCACTTCCACTTAATATTAACATACACTTACATATATAATCCACCATAATTCCCAGAGTGTTTGGCTTTGTGGATCGCCCCTGCCGATGGAGTTTCCTGCTCTGGCTGCACTGGGATCTAAAAGAACTAAGTATTTACAGTTTACCGACTGTACATGTCTCAAATATCTGAAAAAGGACTAAATCTAGTTTGTGTATTAACGTTATTAAACACTAAGCCTAACTGCATCGTATTTTAAAGACAAATCTTTTTTTTATGGGATTGCTGTAGTATAGTCTGAATATTTTTCCAAACAAATAATAATTTGTAATTAATTAACATATGATTATTAGCTAAAAAATAAGAAATCGTTCATGCAATGCAGAGGTCAAAACCCAGATTTAAACCATATTTATATTTTGAGAGGGGATTTGAAATGTCTTTCAGCTGAATGAATCACAAATGGAAAAGTGGTCAAAAATTACAGAAAGCCAACATCAGAGGCAAAAAATATCCACAAATCGTTTGTTCTGTTGCAGAAGTCAATTCTAGTATCTGAACCCAAGGGTACAATCACTTTTTCCGCAGAGGAATGTTGTATATATATTGATATTTTTGTTGAGTAAGCAATCAAAAAAGCCGCTTTTCTCTGTGGTTGTGTTCAAGTGTGTCACCTCTGTATGGATGCTTTGTTTTAAAGAGAATCAAACGTTTGTTTGTCCAAATATGTCATAAAAGCCAAAAAATTTTCATGGCGTCCAAAATAAAGGCGATGAATTATATCAAGTTCATAACATCATTTCTAGGAAACGGGCTTACAGTAAGATGCGCACCACATGTACCCTTTCCATCAACTTCTTTGTCGTGGCCGTCGCCCCCGCCACTTTCTCCCAGGCACAGTCTTCACATTAAAATATGCCCGTAAGCTACGTGAATCAGATTCTCAGCAGTGAAATTCACAAGTGATTTGCCCCTTAACCACTGCAGCAAAAGCAATCAGTGGCTAACTGCTTTAACATGACAACACACGACTAATGTGCCGACTGTATCTTTTGTTCTCATGCAGACGTTATGCTGAAATATTAAAAACTGCGCTCAAGTTCCAATCTTCTTGGCAGTGACATTTGTATGTGTGTGTCCCTACGTGTAATGTGTGCTCAAAATCCTCCACCCGTTGGTGCTTTAGTGCTGGAATTAGCTGTCAAGCCAACGACTTATCCATATCTCTCGCAGAGGAAACGCTGCACAGTGCAAGCTCACTCACATAACTTCTCCCTCTTACCTCTCCTAGGATTGTGTAATTATTACGGCTGGGAATAGTGGTGAGGGAGTGGGTTTTTGTGCGACTGTTTCTATACTTAAATATTATATCCATAACCATAAAACATTCAGTGCACATAAAGCCAACTGGTCTAGATCTGGCCACAGTAGCCTCCCCCGGGGTGGTGCAGTAAAACCGTCCCGAGCCACCATTAGGTGGAGAGAGCTGGAAGAAATACTTGACAGAGTCCGGGACTGAGCGAGAGCGAGAGCACAGCTGATGGTAAACTAATTTTGTTGGGCTGATAGCCCAACCCAACACACACAAACCATCAAATACACACACACGCTTGTACACAAGTGAGAAGTCTGTTAAGATCTTGAATGTGGGACAAAAATCACACTCGCTCGCTCAACTGCTCTCACACACACTTGATCATCGTCCCGGAGAGTAAGACATCTGCTCCGTCATCTGTCTTCAGGGACGAAGGACTGGGAAGGAATTTGGCAAGAAACTGCTGTACTTCTCTGCAAACTATTTGACAAGTGCACTGAAAGCCATTTCAAATTAAGGCAATGTTCACACCGCAGCCCAAAAACTGATTTTTTAGCATATCCGTTCAGAATCTGAGCTTTCCAGCTTACCGTTTACAGTAAATGCTGCAGGTGACCAGATCCAATCTGGGTGCCCTTGCTGATGTCCTGTTGCCATGGTGAACTTGGTCCGCTGCAATTTTCCACTAGTTATAAGAAATGCCAGAGATGGGGGACACTTTCAGCAGCCGCTGGTCTATATTGATACAGCAGGACAACTGGACCAGTCAGCTAACTTCCATCTCTCTGGTAAATCCAGCTGTTGCTTCTGGCAAGTTACGACTGGCACAAAAGATGACAGGAATGACAAAAAAAAAATTGAAATCATTTCTGAGCAACCCATTCAGATTGAAATGGGTTGGTGCAAATTGAATAAGAACTGCACTTGACACCACTTATGTGGTTTGAACAAGTGGCAACATCTGCTTTTTGGAGGTGAATTCATTGTGAGACCCAGAAAAATATCTGACTACTGGAGTCTGTTTTCAAAAGCAAGTCAATCTCCATCCATCACCATGTTAAAATGTCCAACAATTGTGGTCTCCTCAGTCAGATTGTGCTTCCAAAACTTGATCAACCACATCAGGTGAAATTATAAAAAGTCAAACTGTATGTGAAATTAGAGGCATAGTGTTTTGATTTATGGCTGGGAGCACCGATGGCTAGCTGTTATCACTTAAGCTACTAAGTGCTTAGCACTGACTTGACTTGATTTCTGATCTGTGAATTTAGACATAACAGACGTCTCGTTTTAAAGATAATGTGGCTCTTGTGCTGTTAACAGTACCGAGAAACCAGTGTGACCTGTTTTGGGTTGGCCTGGAAGGGCTTGGGGGTGAAGCTTAGCAAAGCAACCCATCTGAAGGCTGCTGGACAAGGCTAACACCAGCTGGACTACCTCTACCTCATGGTCAGATGTAGTCCAGTTGGCTACCCTCTGACCTGGCTTCCACCTCTTGCTGGCGGAGTGACTTTCACCTCAGACGATTCTCAGGACCCTTCCAAGTTGACCTGGACTTCTAGCCAATAACATCCAACACGATCGCTGTAGTGGGACCTGCAGTAACTCAGTCCAGGACTCACGGGCCTGTCCTTGGAGGTTTCCCCTGCCCAGAAGCAACTGGAACCAAGCTAACTTAGCAAGTAGCAGGGAGTGAAGCACAGTTTGACCTCCTTTCAGCTCTGGCAACATTTTTCCTTTGGATATTGTTTCAGTATATTGACTTTTGAAATGTGGATGTTTGGGCAGATTTGATGAGAATGAATATAACATTAGCTAGCATCATAGCTTAGCAAAAGGGAACAAGCAAAGCTAAAATAGTTAACTTGCAGTGACTAAACTCCAGACATCATGGTCCAACCGACATCTGGACCTGCTCTTTTCACCCATTTACAGCATAGTGCCTTAAAATAAAAAAAAAATAAAAAAAGCTTCAAAAGCACTCTTCAGAAAATCTATGGCTAATATGACAAGGGTGTTGGTCAGTTCCTCTTATACAGTCTAGGGGTTTGAATCCTGCTTGGAAAAAAACATGTATCATTGGCTGTTCAGACTCTCAAAAGGTTGTTTTTTTGGGTTTTTTTGTTTGTTTTTTGTCTTTAATACAAACTCGATAGCCAATGCTAAAAATCCAGGCTTGGGGCTGGCAGTGTTGACATAATTTTAACTCTAGTTCACAAGGACACAGTACATGTGAATACAAGCAACATTTTTTTAAAAAGAGCTTGTATAAAAAGTGTTTAATTTTAAATATTTTAATATGAAATTGAAAAACAACTGACTGAAAGATTAACCTGTATAACAAAGAGGGTAACAAAAAAAAAAAAAAGACACATGACAAGTTTTGCATTCTGAAAAGGTCTAATTAACAATGATGTTTTGTTTTATTTTTTTAACTTTTTTTTTGTTTGGGTGAGTGTAACCAGAGCAGCAGCTTGCAGCAGAACATTACAGGAATTTACGATGTGTTACATGTCTCCTTTGTTCCTCTCTGTGGCAGCTCGCTCTGGCAGTTGTGGAAGGCAGCAACCTGCGGTGAGCTCATTACCGACGATACCTATGATGTCTTCAGCTACATTTTTGTACTGAATGATTTGATTGATACCTCTGTCAAGGTATCGCTCCGTGACATTTCAGCTCATACCAGAACATGAATCTTGGGGAAACATAATGCGCCTCCGTGCTAATTAACAGGAGAGTTTCATTTGATACCGTTGTTGCTGGGAGTATTGTGGTAAAATCTCGAAAGTCTAAAATGCCCCGGACTTGTTTCTATGCGCTCAGGCCCTGAAATAAACCCCATCCACCATACCATTTGGCAAACCAATTTGAGATGGATGATGGGCATGGGAAAGGGAGAGGTATAAGTTCTCTGTAGTAATAATCATAAATCACCTCTGAAACCCTGCCATGTCACATGCCACACTGTGCCACTAATGACCGGGCCCATCTTTCACCGGGTATTTTTATCTGTGTGCCCTGACACTGGACTTCTGGAATCGTCCTCTCGTTTTACGTCGTCAGCACCTCGGCCCAGCCTGAGCACAAGTTCTTCACATATCTATAAATACCAGCCAGCTCAATGGCATTTTCTCTCGCCCACCCCGTGCTTGGCAAGAACCAGGAGCTCTGTGACTTGGCAAAGGGATTTTGCAGTCCTGCGCCGCTAAACATCTTGGGGCTTAGGCACACCACCACCGCCGCCACCTCAGCAACACCCTCTGGAGAACAGCTGGCCAAAAAAATAGACCCATCAGCCACTGCTTTTAGACTCCAGAGAGGTTTCAATTTAAGAAACTGCGGTTAGTTTTAAAAAGATTAATAAAAGAAAAAACAGCAAACAGTAGACCACTTTCCTCTGTTGAGCATCACCTGTTCGGTTCGGCTTGGGTCTGGTTCAAGCAGACACACATCAGTCCTCGCTGGCTCATTCACACATAGATAGAGAAATGGACTAACACCTGTACATGCTTCCTCCGGGCAGAATGTTCTGCCAAGTTTTTTAAGCTTGCTGACATGAGGCACTAGAGACTGCAGGTCAGCGACAGCTTTCTGCTATTTTGGGCTAAGTCACAGCTTGAGGTTTTAATTTATTCCGCCTGTGTGTCAATCACTTAGCAGCCGGGTTCAGGCCCGGGACTGCGGCTGCACAGCAGGCTCGGCCTTATTCTCAAAAAACCCGATGGAAATACGACAGCGAGAAAACTTTGCCCCTCACGGGAAATACACAACCTTTTTTGAACGCAAAATACACCAAATGTTTTTGGTCCACAATGTACAAGTGAGTCATTAGTATGAAGAAAATGTAAGTTCTGCTGTGCTGACATGAGACCCAGTCGCCAAAGACTATGTTTACCTTTTACATTTTCAGGAAACCACAATTACATACAACATCTTCTTTCCTTTCATACATTTTTCTTTCTTTTCTTTTTTTTTTTTTTTTTATTTGGCCCCCACTCGCAATGTCTAAACCATATCTGGATACATGCAAAACCCAAAACTGACTTTAATCAAGCAAGAAATGAGCTTTTATTAGACGGTTTGGCAGATGGCTCGGACAAAACCACTGTCAGGGGGGAGGGAGGTCAAGGCCAAACACTTTCACAGGCCTCCTTTAAAAGTTTTTCTTTAATCACATATCGGCACAAGATATACTTGGATTGATTTATAATATTAAATATCTGGTTAAAGAAAGCAATGTGGTGTGACAGCACATTTACAAAATGCATAAATGTCACCATGCTGCATGATGCCAGACACAATCAGATCCTTTTTTTTTTTTTTTTTTTTTTTTTTTGAGAATGCAGATGTTTAACTTTAGTTTCCAAAAATTTAAAACGGCAACAGTTTGAACACAGAGCCTCAGATAAAAGCTTGAAACTCTAAGGCCTTATCTGATAATGACTGCTGTTTTATTTCCTATTTTTATTATTATTTACATAGATTCAAACGAAGACTGGTTCAGGGAATGGGAAATCTTGGCCTGGGTGTCCAGTGGTCTGTGTCCAATCAACGCTGCTCACAGAAGTTTAGTTGTTAGAAGAAAACTGTCTGGGTTTTTTTTTGTTTGTTTTTTTTTTTTCAGGTGATCTTATAGAGGTTGGCATTTAATATGTAAAGCATGTTACTGGGCTTTTCAGCAACAGTTGAAAACAAATGACAACAGTACATTTACTGCTAAAACTGGTTCTGTGAACTTCCCAACCACCGACTGGAGAACTTCCTGAGGAACTACATCACTTCAGAGACTTTGATGTTCATTTCCCAGAGGTAGAAGGTTCATGTACAAGTCAAAGTTTCCCATCAAATGTGGGTTCAGTAAGGTCTGCACTTCTCAGTCAGCCACACTCTTACACAGTTTTTTCTCTGTTTTCAAAGTTGATTTTTACTGATGTTTTCACATGTTCTTTAGAAGATGACAGTTGCCATCACTGAACAATACCCCTCTTTTAGTTACTGCCGTGTAGTCCGTACTCAGGAAAAGGAGCTAATTTAAAATAATATTTATTTAAGTCCCATAATCATCCTTATTTCCTACAGAGCACACACAGACATGCCATTTAAAAAAAATACAAGTAGAGCAGAAAGTTTTCTGAAGTGTGAAAGTATCTAACTAGCTTCATACGAGTATCACTTGTGCAAACAGATCTGACACATCAGAAGTCTGGTGTGTCAAATCTTTTTCTGTGGCACAAGTTATATACAATATCATCCAGAGTGAAGGAAGCAAGAGCCTTAAACTATAATCTTACTGCTTTCCCATATCTGATTTTCAGCCAGTCCAGATCGTATTCAAGATTGATTTTTCTGACCGTCTGAAGAGCCAGAAGTCACGCAGAATGTGATTTTTCCAAATCTAATTCAAATCACGCCGATTTTCACAGATACATCTTAATCGTAATGGTTGCTCAAAAAGCATTTCATATTTTAATATTTTGTGTCAAGGACACACAGGTTAGATCAGATCACTTGCATTATTTAATCTAAACAGACAGTAATGTTCTACCAGATTCTGATCAGATACACAAGTAAAATCAGAAGGAGGCTGCAGTTTGAATATAACCTTACAGATGTCTCTCAATACGCTTTTTAACTTCACCTGAGACACCTGCGACAAGGCTGAATGGCACTCAGAACTGTAGTAGGAATACGAGACAATAAATGCAATGACTAGGGAAATATACAATAATCAAAATAAAGAATGCACCTCACATTATTGTTGCTGGCTTAATTTATAATTTATCGTCTGTGATGGTTGACCAGGAAGAGAAAAATACATGGATCAGAACAGGTTTGAAGTAAAACCCAACTCTAAGATTATTTTTGACAGAGGAGGGGTCAGAACCAGGTCATAAATGTAGTTGGTGCCTTCAGCAAAGCCACCATCTAGAAACACTAACATGGTCATAAATTCAAGAGTAGACCATTTCAGCAGGGGCCCGGCAGAAGGAAAAAATAAATAAAAAAAGAACAGACTGAAGAAGCAAAATTGGAAAGCTGGTTGAAGAAATCTGACAGAAGATAACAGGTGGTTTATTAACAAGGCGAGCAGTTCCCATTTGATAATTATAATTAAACTAGATGGTTTCTCTGATCTGGTTTGTTATGTTCAAATAAAAATCAAGAAATAAAGTTATAATAACCACTCTCTCCCAGCAACCAGCTGGCTACTGTTTTCCGTGTTACTGTCTGTTCACAGGACATGCCAAGGTTGAATTTGACCTTCCCAGAGCAGTGCCAAAACACACACATCAGTCATCATCAGGTCTCATGCTTCCAACGCATGGCATCATATGACTTTGCACTGCTTATCCCGTCCACTTCCATACAGTAAAAGACTTCAAAACTCCACCGTAAAGCGACGCCACCTTGCAGGATGACATACCAGGGTATATGATTCTCCTCTGTGACTTGCTGGGATTTACATCCCCCTGAAGTTTCCCTTACTCCTGGGGTCTAAAACAAATGTTTAATGTATTTCTATCGTCTGCTTCCATAAAAATGACTCACTCATGCCCTTTCTGTGATGAGTGTGACATGCTGGCTGCCAAACAAACACTTGCTTTCATTTGAAGACAATGAGAATTTCCAGTTCGAGGATATGAACGGGTAAAACTTCCCTTTTTCAGCATCCTCACTTCTCCCTCTTGCTTCTCTTGTGCCATGGACTTCATTTGTCTCCGCCAGATTATTAGCAAACCAGTTTTACATAAATTTTCAGCCGGGAAGTCTCTTTTCATCCTATGAAATATCAACAGTAAAGCCATTTGAATCCTACAATCAAGTACGGACTCTGTATCTGCGTGTTTTTTAGGGAGAGTTGAATAAAAACACATCATCAGGAGGTTTTCCAAAACAAAAGTAATCAATCATAATGCTTTAAAAAGTTAGCAGGGTCCAACATTCACTGGATCCACAAGAAGCATTTAATTTTGCTAATAAGTGAGTCTTTCATATGTAGGAAATGAGAATCTTATACCACAGCGGCTCTAGGCATCTGAATGGACCTTAGCTGTCTTTTTTTTTTTTTTTTGGAGCTCCTACTGACTCCACTCTAGGATCTATTTGATGCATGCATGTTATAATTATTATTCAGCTTCTATATTATTGGCATACTTTCTTTCCATTTCTCTAGGTTAACCAACACCATGTAGCTTTTGTTTTTAAGTCAACTCAGCATTTTTAAACAGGCAGCATTTCCTAGGTGATCGAGAGAGCTTTGGGTATGAATGGAGTTATATTTATGGTGCTCAAAGGACTTAAATAACCAGATGGATAGAGCCAGATATTGTATATTTATTCAAAAATCAGACGGTTAAAATGCATGGTAGTTCTGAAATGACCAGACTTCATCGGTCAAGTTGTGTAAGAGGAAAACCACGTTTTCTTTTCCTCTCTCAGGTGAATTCTTTACTCTGGCCATAACAGTTTTTACTTGATGAGGTTACTTGACACTACCATACTCAGACTGGAGCCTTGAATGACTTTATGTCAAAACTCACTTCTATTCAAAAAGAAAAAAAAACCCAACAACTTTAGTTTTTGACCGTAGTGGGATACGTTTCATCAATATGGAAAAAATAGGCGCCCAGATAGATAAATTGACTGGCAGAGAAAATAGTCGGTGGGTACATGTTGTTTTTGCTCAGATGGGATATTTAAAACTGCGAGCACGTCATTTGGACCACACTATTAATAAGAAGTCATTTTGGTGGCCGCCCACCCCCCGACCCCCTCCCACCCGCTCTGAATGAACCCCATTACTCCTTTGGACGCTGGCCCGACGGTGTCCGCATGGCAGCTGGACGCATGCGCAGCGACGCAGCTCCCCGGAGCGTCCAAAAAAACCCTCTGAAGGGTCCGGCGCTCAAACTTGGACGCGGACTGAAAATAATGTCTTCTCCCGCGGAAGCGAGCGCTCCTGCCTCCGAAACCGAGCCCCGGAACTCCAGCCCGAGCTTGTAAATGTGTTTGACTTGGTCCGAATAGGTGTATTTATTTTATTTATTTTTTTCTCGTGTGCTCCTGCCGGTAATGGCCAGCATTGGCTGAGGTGTTTTGATCCAGCCAGTGACAGCCTGCAGACAGCAGGGAGAGCTGTACAGCGGCCGCCGCATTTGATTATGAGCGCTTCCGAGCACTGAGGCCAAGCTGGAAGAGAATTTATTGCGACGGGAATTTCAGCGCAGGTAGGCTTGCTCGTTTTTATTTCTCCAACAAAGTTACTCGTGGCCTTTACCCGACCCACTTTTGAACACTTTCCCTCTGACATCTTCCTTGTTGATAGTTGTTGACTTTGATTCATTTCTTGTTTAGAATCAGATTTTTTTTTTTAAAAGCAGCCCAGTTGAATCATCTCGAGCGTTAAAATGAATTGAAATCATTATATATTTTTTAAATCTTGTCATTAGGCTTATATGTATTATCATTCGTTGTTTATAAGACTGATGAGTTATATGTTTGTCCATATTTTGAAGTTTGTGATGGAGGTCTAACTTTATCCCAGATTTACAGAGACCTCTTTGCTTTTCAGAACAATCACAATCGATCATAACTCAGGAAACTGTTCAGTCCGTCTTATCTCTCTCTTTATTTTCATTTTATTTTTTAATTTTCATTATTAGTCAAAGAACAATAAATTAATTACAGTAAATGCAGCCTTTCAACGCGTGTTTTGTATAAATTGTACACTTGCACTAAATCAATCTTGTATGGATTTTTTTTTTTTTTTTTACCCACTGCAGTGGGCTAAATTGAACTTTTTCAGAAGTCTGTGTCATGTCTGCAGCTGTCTGAGATTTCTCCATCATTTCGTCAGTGTTTTTGAACACATATAGAGGCGGTTTTCATTCCCCTGGCGTGTGTCTCCATCTCCATCCCGCCTTGCGTGGACTTCTTTTTTTTTCTTTCTTTTTTTTTCCTCCCACCTATCTCTCCTCTCATCCCACGTGGAGTTTGTGTTTATATTTGATATGTAGGAAATGGGAATCTTATACCACGGCCCGGCTCTCGGGGTCTGAATGGACCTTAGCTATTGGCCTGCCCCTAACAACATGACAAGTTACACGCCACGGCAAAATCTGATAGGGCCTGGTGCGTCGTAATCCGTGCTGGTTAGATTTCACGCTCAGGACTCGATAATATGCAGCGCTGCGCATCAAGAGGGGGGAAAGATTAAAATCCAGCATCCAGTGAGAATCTACGATTAAATACCAGTCTTATTTTGCACTGAATTTAAACAGTTTGAGATTAGACAGCCAATAACTTTTCCTTCGAAATAAAAACTGTTGATTATATTGGTTTATGATTAAAAGAGAAATATTTTAGTCACTTGAATTCTGTTCCTTTAAGCCTTGCCATTACCTTATAACTGGTTGTCCTGATCGCACACACCTACATATATTTGTGTTTCTTGCCTGAATATTTCATTTTGCTCTCCTTGGACCATTATATCAAATAATTTTAAAGGAAAAACAACTTCATAGAATCTGATCCAGCAAACGGAGAGCGAATCTTTTTAAAAAAAAATGCATTTTTGTGCCAATAATTAGGAAAAGCGTTTTTCATTCGCTTCTGTCTTAAAATTGGATATACTTATATTAAATTTAGATAAAACACCAACATTATAACAGTAAAACACGTTTAAGTTTTTGCAGTTCAATCATTTCTTCGGCATAAATGGCAAAGGAATTCAGCTGAATGGTGCCGTAAAGCGCAGTGTCGGAGGAAAAGGGCCTTTCTGCGTCATGTCAGAATAATGAAATGTTTTTGAAGACCTTTCTCTTTATTTAAAAGTCCTCTAAAGATGTGAGCTATTACTGAGCTGTGTACTGCGCGACTTTTCGCAGCAGCCTCTCCTGCAGGCTGCGGTTTGTTCAACATTGTCCTCCCCTCAGCTTTGAGAGCGTGAAATCACCGCAGGCCAGCCTCGCAGTGCGCTCTCTAATTCTTCCTCTGCCGTCCCATATGTGTTTCTTATGTCGCTGTCAATAGCCACGGTGAGAAATATAATTCTCTTCTGGGACGCTGAAGGAAATGGCAGGCATTATTGATCCCCTGTTTAGTGTCAGGTAACTAACTGGGTGGTTTGAGGGCCCTGTGAGTCCACGCACTGCGCACTGGTACGCCGCGCACAACGTGCAGGACTGTTTTAAAAATAGTCAAATTTGACGGAGTAGTTTTTTAAAAAAAAAACTACTTACTATTCAAAACTCCAAAGTAAGTACCAAATAATCTCTTAATTATTCTAATTTGAAAGCTAAAACAAACCCCTCATGGCTCATGAAAGGACAAGTAATCTTTGCTGTCTGTGGATTCACTTCACAGTCCAACACAGTCAAAATGAAGCATAAGTTATGGAGAAAAGGAGTGAAAAGTTACAAGAAAGAGGTCTGGTTGTGTCCTCCAGGAAGGCAAGATAGGGTGAGAGGGAGGAGTGGTGGGTGGAGGGGGGTGAAGGGCACAAATCAATTCACCTGAGAGATGCATTATTGTCTTCGGTTTCAGGCCAGGAGGAACTGAGCGCTATGAAAAATTAAAAGGATGCCAGTTAGTTTAAAGGATCGAGCCAGAAAACTCCTCTATGCACACACAAACACCATCCCACCCCCGCCCCTCCCACACACACACACACACACACACACACACACACA
>JAOWBL010000017.1:8164840-8184451 GCA_028564865.1 Zenarchopterus dispar | reverse complement strand
CCCCCCCCACACACACACACACACACACACACACACACACACACACACACACACACACACACACACACACACACAAAGACTGCATGGAAAGTCCATGTTACCTTAATTTCATCTTTAAACTTGCTAGTAACTCATATTTTCAGATAAACGTTACATTCATCTGATATTTAGAAAAGCGCTCAAATACACTATTATGGAGCACTATTTGTTTACCTGGGCACACAATAAGTCTCGATCTCAGAGTGCAGGAAGGGCAGCATTCCCAACTTCTTATTGTGCAAGTGCACAAACATTTTCAGCTCAAGTGAAATCTCTCAAATGCATGAAACTTTTTTTCATGAAGCTGGAAAGGGTTCAGTGGCGCTCCTTACAACACTGCTGGGAACCACAGATCTGATGACAGGGGAGGACTTTTGTGTTCGCATGTGACTGTGTGTCTCAGCAGCCTGCTCTTTTGTCCTGCTGTCAAACTTTTCTTTCCAAACAAGAATCGGACTGGAGCTGTTTTGAGCTCTTCTGTTAGACCGATGGCATCGTCGTCCATTGTTTCCGCCGAACTTTTGTTGCGCTTTAGCAACAACAGAAGCGACAAGAAGAAGAAGAAGAAGAAGAGAATCTAATTTCTGTCTTGGCCTCGCAACATCGCAGCATCTTATCTCGCTTCCAAACTCGTACGCCAACCTGTCTCCTGTATATATAATGGGGTCACCCGCTGTCTTTATGCAGCAGCCAGCCACTGTGTCTGTGGTCCAGAGGCAGCCAAGCAGCCGTATCGCTTACACTTCTCCATTTTCATTGTTGATATTTACTTCTGCAATTACTTCTCCACTTCACCCTCGGCCAAAGATGATATGCTGAAGTTAACACTGCCGCTTCCCTCCTTCGCTCTCCTGTTGCTCAAACATAAACACACCAACAGAAGGCCCCGAACCGACAGATGCACGTTCAAAAAAAAAAAAAAAAAAAAAAAAAAGGTGGTTTCATCATTGTGTCAGGCAAAGTCCCCACAGAGCAGTTTCAAGTTCACAAACTCTGGACATCATTTACCCTTTTACCTGCTACCACTGAATAAACACCTGACTTTATTATGTTTTCAATTAATTCACTGATACCTATGTAATTATTCTCATTCTTACTTCTGAAGTGTGTATCGGATCACAGCCAGAGAAGCCATGGAGGACTCACAGGACCTCAGCGAACAGATGGTGAGTTAAAGGCTACTGTATACATGCGAGTGTGGATGAGCGAGTATACCTTTGAAGTATGCATGTATCAGACACTGGATGTGGCTGTGTGTGTGTGTGTGTATGTGTGCTAACACACAGCAGATGTGGTCCATGGGGCTGTACAGTAACCATATGTCAGCAGTCAGAGTGTTTGGACCGGCAGTTTCTGTGTGGACTGCATTAAAAAAGTCTTAGGATATTGTATCAGAAGGCTTACGGGCTGATATAAGCATTTATGCAGACACACACATAAGCACTGAGCCAGAGGCTTTGCAAGTGTCTCAGCCCAGCAGGTCATCTCTGCTTCACGTCGCTGCGGCGACCCAGTTCTGCTTGTTTAAAGATCAGGCCGTATTGTTGGGAAAATGATTTTGGCGGCGAGCGAGGGCCACTCGCATTTCAAAGTCGTTAGTCAGCCACCAGAACAGGTGTAATTTCATCTTCTCCTCCTCCTCCTCCTCCTCCCGCTCCATCAAGCCTCGTTCTCTCTCCCTCTGACCTGCCAGCCTCCACGGTAATAATAGCGCAAAGTGGGACAGAGCCCACGAAGTATGTTGTTTTTCCCCGACTTTTTGTGTTGCCCAGTCAGACTCGCTCCGGGTTGGATTACACGCTGACCCCAGCGGAGCACATGTCACTCACGCATACAGTACCTGCGCAGAGACAGAAAGAAAGAAAGGAAGAAGGAAAGAAAGAAAGGAAGGAGGAAAGAAAGAAAGAAAGAAACAAGGGAAGAAAGAAAGAAAGAAAGAAAAAAAAGAAAGAAAGAAAGAAAAGAAAGAAGGAAAGAAAGAAAGAAAGAAAGAGAAAAGGAAGAAAGAAAAAAGGAATAAAGAAAGAAAGAAAGAAAGAAAGACAGGAAGAAAGAAAGAAAGGAAGAAAGAAAGAAACGCATCCATCTTGTCCTATCTGGATATGAAATATTGATGTCCATAGTCCTCATTTACTTCACCTGCTTTAAATAGGGCGGTGATATCATTTATAATGTGAATTTGAGCTCCAGCACAAAGACATTGATTAATTGTTCAAGTTGGAAATGAGATCTGAGAGCAAGCGCAGCAATTTTAATCAAACCACAGACCTAGATGGTCTCATAGATCTGAAACTTCTCACTTTTGGATCCTTCAGATGTTCTTTCATTGCTAGAAACAGTCGCGTTTTCATTGCAAAGCTGGTAGTTGGCGAATGGAAATAAAAGCGGTGTCTTGGCATTTATTTTGGCTGTTTGTTAACCTGCAGCTCATTTGTTCGGTGGGTGTTTGTGTCAGTTTTGGACGTCCGTTATTCGGCAGATTGTGTAAAAGAATTTGGCCCGCTGGGGCGCCTGGCTCGCTTGGTTGAGCAGGGGTCCCACGTACAGAGGGTACAGTCCTTGTCCTCGTCCTCTCTCTCTCTCTCTCTCTCTCTCTCTCTCTCTCTCTCTCTCTCTCTCTTACTGTCTCTATTTCCTGTCTAACCAGTTTCAGTGAACCCCATTAGAGCCAGAACATCTTTCAAAACAAAGAAAAAAAAAAAGACCAGCAGGTTCAGTGTGTGTTTAATTTCATTTTATTGTCTAAAACTATAATTGAAACAATGCATTATTTTATAAAACTGTTGTTTTGATTGACAATTAAACTGTGTTTCTAAGACAATATTGTCCAAAAGAATAATTTTACATGTTCTTCAAAGAAAAAATAAATAAGTAAAATAAATAAAATCTTTTTTTTTGTTTGTTTACAGGGACCTTGTCTTATTTATCAAAAATCTAATAATAAAGTCACCCAGGTCCCTGGACTAATAATTTGTAAGAGATTAGTCAATCTGTTTGGAAATACAATTCAGCCTTTAGATGTATGTTGTAAAACTGAACATATCAGATATTGCAAAATGCTAAGCTGGAAGGCCTTCTCACATGAAGGATTTCCAGCTTAGCATTTTGTATTTTTGTCTCAGATAGTTTAACACATTTCTGAGTGCTCTGCCCTTGATTATGGAAGATGGTCACCCAGGTTAAAGACTTCCAGGATTTTCCATTTCTTTACTTTGTTGGTTGCTGACTCCAGTCAAAAGATAGCAGAGGCTGCAGATCACGAGCCCTCGCTTGCCCCTTGACTCCCTGCTAGTTTTCTACATGTTACGAACTATTAACTTTAGGTCTTTTATGTCGACTCACATAGAAAAACTTCTCCAGTAAATGGACGGTTGCGTTTAACTGTTCAAGTGCATGTGTCGCTGTGTTGCATTTAAGAGACTTGACACAAAAAAGTTCAATTTCTCTGAGCCTGATCTGCCAGTTGCAGCTGCTCAAGCCAAAATCAGTAAATCCAACACTGCAACAACCAGTTAAGCATGACAGCAACAAAATACTGTTTTCGTGCTTCAGTTACAACCCACTAGTGATTTGCATATTTCACTGTTGCCGGTATTTGATGAAGTTAACGGTGATGGAGTGAAGAATGGAAGCATTAGAAGGACTATTCACAGAAAAAATTAGATGCAGCACAAAATTGAGTCTGTCTTTAGAAAAATAGTGTTTATGAACAACAAATATAAGCTTTGGAGCAACATATACACATTATGGTAGATTCAACCTCTCACTCTATCTAAAAAAGCTGATTTTCAGTTTTCAACATATTGTCTCAGTTTGGGTGCACCTGCACCCTCAGTTTTGAACTTGACTGGCAGGTTAAGCCTCAGTTCAAAATGAAGGCCGGATTCACTCTTTATTTGAAATTTATGTCCTTGCTTGTTTTCATTTCTTTTGAAATTCTAACTGAAAGTGGCTAATTCTTTCCTTCATTGAAATAGGCGTGTCTCGGGTGACTGAGAAAGCAGCGCAGACCTCACACACAAAGTTTCGGGGAGTTGTCTGTTGATACCTGATACCCCCACTCCTCCTCTTTACCCTTTAAAGTACCCCGTCCTTTTTTTTTCCCTCCACCCCGCCCTTTTCCCACCACATCCATCGCACGTCATCTGGGTTATGGTTGGGCAGCCTCTCTGGCCGCCTGCCTGCCGAAGTCCAGCCTGCCGTCTGGGGTCCTCGGGGAGCGCTGGAAGGAGTCAGGGGGCAGGGCCAACAGCAGTTAGCTCTGTAACGCTACTTTTAGCTTGTTTAAGTGTCCCGGTCCACCTGTTGTTCCATACTTGTTTAGCTTTGGCGAAAAGGCGATAACAGTTTCCTGTAGAGGGATGCTCTATGAGATGTTTTTGAAGAGTCAGTCTGTACTATATGAAACAGTTTTGATCTTATTAGTGTCATTAAATTATAAGAATGAGCATGAAGTAGATCTTTAGTACGGAGAGTAAAGTCTAGACCTTTCAAACAAACACCAGATGAAGTCTCCGGTCTATAAAATAGTATGGGAAGTGGTGTGAGACGGGGGAGAGGCAGCATTTGTTGAGCTGCCAGGATTTAAATGCACGGCCACCTGAAGAAAAAACTGAAAATAGATTAAGGGAAAAAAATGAAAAAAGAGGGGGGAAAGTCTTTTAGCTGTAGTCTTTTCCTTTGGTGCGCTGGGAGAGGCCCCTATGGCAGCTGTCCTAGCCTGCGCGTGCACGCGCGTGAACACGCAGAAGACGAAGACAGACGGATGGCAAGTACGAGGAGGAAAGGGGTCAAGTTGCACCCCTCTTTCACCCCTACCACCCCATACAGACACATTCAAACAAACTTGCATGTTGCAGCAGTAGCCTAATACGAGCGCAGCCCAACCCTGATAGCTAAGATTGCGCTGGCGTCATACATGGTCGTTTCCAAATCTGCCCGGCAACAAGGCATGTGGACAGGTCACAGAAGTGTGGAGTGTAACAGCTACCCCCTGGCATCCCGCTAGCAGGTTGGCATCCTGGCCGTGGCACCGAGGCGCGCTTCAATTTCAGTTCTGTGTAGTGATCCTTGTAAGATTTATGTCTAGCTGACAGCAGCTGAGCGCCGCTGCAAGAGTCTTAAAAGTCTGCAAGAAAAGCTCATTTTACCGCTTTTTTAAGTAAAATATTTTTTCCATGTACAGCACCCAGTAATCAAATTACTACTAGCAAGCAAACTTTTCAGAGGTTGTCTTGAGGAAAGTGTTTAATTAACCACTAAAACTACAATGAAATAACATTTAAAGTGAGCACAGAAGACGAGGAGACACCCAGTAGCAGCTGAACAGGCCTCAAAGGTCAGAGCGTCACATAAAACACCCGTGACATATGCGAAGCAATTAGTGCAAGACAATGTTGACGTGAAAGCATTAAAATCCCATTTAATAGCATAACAGCACATGCATAAATTTTACATGCAATGGATCACATGCATGCACCAGACAGACAAAGACAGGTAACTTGATTTGTGATGTATGATTGTAAGGGCAGAGGTCATTGCTTTTTTTTTTTGAGAAATCAATCCTCAGATCACCATGTCCTCACTTTAAAGGAACATTCTGGAGTCATCCTGGGGAATTCATGTCCTCTGCTTCTTATATTTGCCTATTTTATCATAAATATCTAGGTTCTGATCCAGTTCTGTGGAAGCAGAGGCCGTATCTTCTCTTCCTTTTGTGTCTTTTGTACAGACTTGGCGGCGACTGAAAGGAGATGCCTGTACAAACAATTTTTTTAAGCGCTTTTTGTACACAGTCTTGCGTCTTGTCAGAAGTTTAAATTAGCAGTTTATTTTGATTTAGGTTGATTGTTTGGTTGTTTTAATTCCAAAAAAGTCCCTTTAAAGCATCTGCAGCTTGTTTCTCAGTGATGTCATGTGAGAAAGGAGGTAATTCATAAAGAGTTTTTGCACATAAACATGACATTAATTAAATGCGAAAGAAATGTTCCCAACAGGAGACACCTTGATTTCTGTATTTATCATCTTCTGCAGACTTTTAGACATTTAAATTGTCGTGAAATTCCATCATATTATCTGGCTGACAGTGTGCGGCTGAATTATTGCAGTGGCAGTCCGGGGTTTGACTCCGCGTAAGTCCGTCCTGTCTCCCGACTTCACGTCAGCTCACCTCTGCTTCCATGAGAAAATCTGTCTGAAAGAAAAAGTGAATAAGATCTGTTGAAATTCAGAAGCTGGCTAAAGTTCACACGCTGCAGATAAAATACCTGCAGGAAGAAAAAAAAAAACCCCGAAGAACTCTTTGTTTGGACATTACTTTTATTTAAGATGCGTGAACCAACCAAAACATCTGTCTTTCACCACAAACCCCTTCATTTCAGGTAATTTATAAGGCACGTACGAGAGCGGAGTGAGAGTCTGGCCAGCAAAGGAAAGACAGCTAGGTGTGAGGTCAGCGGGTCACAGACGGCCTGTGAGCCAGTCGCGGCCCGACGGAGTCAAACCCCCAAAACAGACTGGAGAATCCATCTAAGAATCCCAGAGCAAGCAGCGTGGGCTTTCTAGAGGAACACACCAGACAGGAAACCGCATGATATGTGCATTTCAGAGTCCGCTGTGTGTGTGTGTGTGTGAGAGAGAGAGGGAGAGAGCATATGTGTGTAGGTGTTTCTTTCTCTGTTATACACATATACTTTGTGCGGTGTGGGACGGCTGAGGTCATCCGAGTGGAGTCTGTCTCATATTGTGGCCATGCTTGTTTAATGGAAGTCAATCAGGGCGCTGCGTTTCTTGCCAGGATTCCTCACTTTATTGATTACTCAAAGAGTTTTCAGGAAAAACACATTACTGCCAGATGTTGCATTTCTTTGTCCATAGAGCGTTTTAATATAATAAAATGTATTATGAGGAAGTTTATACTTGCTGGTAACCAGACAATTTGAGTTCTTTTAATTTGCTCAGTGGAGACAAATGAAAAGTCTCCAATGTAAGTAGATTAAATGAACAGAACTCCTGATGAAATTAGTAAAACTATTTATTCTTTGTTCCCAGCAACTTCAAGATAGGGCCTTTGAAAACATTGCCCACTTTTTGTTCAGCTCAGTCTCATGGCAAATTCTCTTCTGCTGTTGGTGAAAAAAAAAAGAAAAAAAAAGAGGAGCATGTTTCCTCATTTTGCTGGGAAGGAGATGAAGTTGCAACAATTGTGCTTTGGTGATGAAGGAACCTGCCTGCTGCGAGAACTTCCTCTTCTGCTCTGTTGGGAGGCTGGATTTTTCTCTCCGCAGGGCAGAGTCACACAGAGGGTGTCGAGCCCAGATGGCGTGTAACCTGGGTCAGTGTACCAGTTTAAGTCCTGCTGCGGCGAAGGTTTATTTAGATTATCTGTAAATGAATTTGTTTAATTTTGTTCACAGGTATTGCTTTTTTTTTCATTTCTTCTCTTACCGCTGTTCTGTGGTGCTTATGCCACAGATGGAAGATTCCTGTTTTGCCTTTTTGTCAGCTGAAGAGAAACTGGAGCTAAAAACCTAATGAGTTTGAGCTTCATAAGTGAACCGTGCTCTTTTCATTGGTCATCAGCACAAATCTCCTGTCTCTTTGACAGAATTACACCGATCCGGTTAGAAACCCTGTCTGCCAAAATCAGGAGATGTCCACAGTTCCCCGCAGGTTCTGGGTAAAAAAAAAAAAAAAAAAATGGAAATAAAATACATAAAAAAGTACAGTAATTAACAACATTCTGCTCATTTAAAATAGGATTTACATATATTTTTCAACCATCACTGGTTATCTATTATCTATAGCCATGCTTTCCTATTTTGGGTCATGGGGCTCTGCTTGCATCCCATCCCAGCTCTTTCTGAGCAAAAGGCAGGAGCACATATCGATAAGCTGCCATACGCTCATTCTTAAAGGCAATTCAGAATCACCAGTTATCCTCGTAACCATGTTTTTGGACTGTGACAGGAAGGCGGAGTACCCGGAGAAAACCCTCCCTAAACTAGGAACAAACAGAGTGGGGGCACCTTGCCTCCAAAACCATAACATACTTTCCTCTGGTCAATCGCCAACAGTGAGTGGGTTTGTGGTTTTTGAGGGCCGTGGTTCGTGAGAGTTCATGATTTGTGTTTTCTTGGAGACCATTTGAAGTTGTGAAAGGGAGGAGCTACCTGTCCATATTTTGTAAAGTCTTGCTTCAAATACCAACTGCTTAGACGACATCCAGAAGTTGCTTACCTTACCTTTAAATTTCACATGATTTAAAAAAAAAAAGTAACCTGTGGAATATTTGCACAACAGACTTTAAGTCAATAATGGTGAAATTAGTTTTCACCATTTAGATCATATTCTTTTGTTGCCCCCTTAACAGCCATGTCTAACTCTGCACTGAATTCATTTGACCAAGATGTGCAGATGATTTTCTTATGCAAACTTATCTTGTGACAGAGACGTGTATTTTTTTATTATCCTCATGCAGTATTTCTTGTTTGTTTTATATGTTTTACTAATGCATAGATAAATTATTATGCATTAAAAACAAGCTTTCTTTAAAAAAAAAAAAGAAAGAAAAAAGCACAATTACAATTGTACAATTTTCTTTTAAAATATCTGGGGTTGGGGCCAAGGCTGAGTTATATTAAATGTCGGGGGAAGTTTGGTTAAAATCTTCTGACCTACGTATCTCTGGCAAATGCACCATGGGATGTGTAGTTTCAAACAGCTACTATGAGGACAGAAAAAAATATTTCAGTGTGAAAAAAATAGAAAGGAGTAATATGGAAAAGTTTAGCGTCACAGGCAATTTTACCTCTCAGATAACTTAAGCTTCATTTTTCAGATGCTAAATTTTGCTGTATTGTTGAACCCTCTAGTATAGTGATGCTATTTTTCTTTTGCTCTAATCCCGCACCAAATTATCCTAGATAGTAACAGTGGCATGAAACAGAATTTGATGATTTGATGCCTTTCTAACTGTTGAGCACGGTGGAGGATTAATCATGGTCTGAGGTTGTAGACTGAACTCTAAAGTGTGTATGGCATAGGAATCTTGTAGATATAATGGACTTTTTACAAGAAGAAGCACAAAGACAAGAATCGAACTTAAAATTCAGGTCAATGGAAAAATTAAATAAATACCTTTATTTAATGGTAAATGGGGTGATACTACTCAGAAAATGTCTGCCTAAACTTGTGAATACTACTCTAGTAACACTATAGTGATGTACTACCATCAGCTTTATAGTGTTTGTGCTAGATTTGTGCATTTCTTTCTTTACGAAGCATATTTTTTCATCTGACTACATCACGCTGGACCTATCCAGGCTTTTTTCACTCTCATGTCCCCTTGATTCCTTTTTGTCTATCTTTCTGTCCCACCTCCTTTTTCCCCGCCGGCCTGCCCGCCTCTTCGTCTCTTCACCGTGTCTGTCTGGCAAGAGTGATGATTCAAGACCTATTGTGAAGTCGGCAATCCGATACAGAGCCAGCCCAAGAGCGAAGGTGGGGAGATGGTGGTTGGTTGGCTGGGGGTGGGGGACCAGGGAGGGAATGAGAAACAGGAGGGATTATGGGTATTCTCATGGCTGTGTCCATGCTGTCTGGACCCTGAGGTGCTTTGGCACGCAACCTGTCCTCTGGTTTACCTGTTCCTCTCATTCTCTGTTCTTGGCCTGTGGACTCTGTGTCTCTTCATCTTTGTCCTCCTTTATCTGTCTCACTATCTCCAAGCTCTTTCTTCACTGTCTGCTTTTGGACTCCTTGCCCAGTTCTCGCTTTTCTTTCTCTCCACATTTATGTCTATCCTCTCTTCCCTCAGACGATCTTCACAGACATATGGTATTGTGAGTGATTTTATTAGGAAGACGATATGAAGTGTTTCAAGACCTGGTATGACAGAACAGCTTGCAGCTCCTGAGACATTCAACTCCCGTTCCCTCTCCGCGGTGCATAGGGCAACAGTAACTTCTAATAATCAGCTGCATATTGACTCTAAGAGCAGATGGCGTGTGTGCGAGACCATACCTTTTTCCTTTCCTGAATGTCTCCCCTTCTATCTCTCTCTAAGGATATCTACCTTATGTTGCACTGTTCACGAGCACACCCACTGTGATGTCATGAGCAGCATTATTTAACAGGCAGCTGGGAGCCCATTCATCATTTAATTAAAAGCGTCTGAAAGGGATCTGAGGCCTAATGAGATTAGCTTTAATTATTGATACTGCTGCTGCCACAGACGCTCGCAGTCTAACACACTCTCCGGCTACTATTCAGACTTTTGTTGAAGTGGACTGTTAGACTTTCATTTGCATTTTGTGCTCCATCGTTGATTGCTGCATCACCTAATATCACTCAAGACACACACATCTCATCAAGGTTGCTTCAAAGGCTGGCAGGCTGATAGGACAGAGGATGTAAGGGGGTGGGGGGTAGCTGCGGTCAGTTTAGGACGTGAGGGTGATGTTGGCAGGGGTCCCACTGTAAAGGTGTTATGTTCCTTCAGGTTCCTCACATCAAAAGTAGTTCTTAATGAGCTACTACGCTCACTTCATCTCCACATCATCAAGTTTGTTTGAAATAAATTTTTGGCTCATAATTAGCAGATTAAAAAAAAACTCAGAAACAAGTGAGACTTTAAAAGTTGAATTTTATCCTGCAGATTGCTTGGTCTTCATCGGTTCATGCAATGAGCAGGAGCTTCCTAACCTGGCCAGCAATCCCAATCCTTTTCCTCTTCGATATAAATAATTAGTCTGGTGCTGCTGCTGCATTCAGATTTGATGGGTGTGAGATAAACAGACACAAAAGAAACTGTCTCTGGATGCCACAGGCGTACAACCAGCACAGGCAGAGTGGCAACCAGAGTGGTAACAGCAAAAGACATCCAAAGTGGTGTTCAGTGGAGTGGGGACAGTGGTGAATGACTGTCGTCCATTTTGCTGTGAAAACGTGATGAGCCAAGGTGTTGTTGGCACTTCTGCAGAAACCTTGGTTGGGCTTAGTTCAGTACATTCTGAGCTGCAAGAAATAGACATGAATTTTGTCTTTTGAGCAGCTGATAGCAATACGACCTGAGAAGGTGTCCTTCACAACTTCTACCGCAATGATCAATCTCTTGTTATATTCAGGACTCAGAGTGTTGAAGAAGCTCTGGACTTGTAGTAATAAAAGATGTACATGCTGAACCACAGTGGGTGTGTTTAGGGTACACTGTTGCTTACCTTCATGTTAGATTTTTTTGTGGTAAAGACAGACGGTAATAGGTTCAAGTATTGAACAACAAGGCGCATCACTTCTTTAGAAATGCATTGCTGCACCGATTTTTCTGAAGTTGCACTATTTTATGTTTCTCATGGTGTCAGTCACATTTTTGGACTATCTTGGAGACATACCCTGCTTCACAATTTCATCCATCCATCCACTGGGGTTAATCTATCTCAACTGTCATCAGGTGAGAAGCAGGTACACCCTGGACAGGTCATCAGTCCATCACAGGGTCACACAAAGGCCAACAGTCAAGTACCCTCTCATTCACCTTTAGGCACGACTGAGAATCACCAAACACTCTATTATACTTCTTTTTTTTAACTATACAAGAATCTGGAGAAAATCAAATCTATTTTTTGTTAACTGTTGTCATCAGTCAGCTCATTCAAAGGCTTGACTTGTGATTGTCGTGTAAAAATGGCATTCCAGATGTTAGAAAGTGGGCTTCTCCACGTAACCTGACAGACTTCAAACACTTGAGTTGCGACAATATCGCTCAATTTCCAGAATCTGGAGTACCAAAGCCAACGGAAGTTAAAATCTGAAGTATCTTGAGTCGCCACGGTTTGTTCTGTGTTGCTTTGTTTAGATTTGTGTTGTGTTAGTGAAGCACCATGGCAACTTGCAGTATCAGAACAGACAGGTGTGTACGTTTGGCCTAAATGAAACAAAGTCATAGTCTCCAAGTCTGAAAAATAAAATGCCTTAAACCTGCATTTTTTTTTCAAATGGTCAACAGGAGATGAAAAAAATTACCAAACCATATTTTTCAGACCTCAGCAAATGTTTTCTGAATTATTCAGATGCTAATATGGATTGTCTTTCAAAGAAATATTGTTGATTTTTTTTGACATTTTGATCTCAGTGTGAATAAAATAGGACATAAAGAATATGTCTGTCTATCAATGTCTGACCTTAAAGACTTGTTTAAAATTTGTATGATCATAAGGGTGTCTCTTTCACAGATTAGAGTGATGGCCGGAGTGTGTTCATGTGTGTCTCTGCGTGTGCATGTGTGTGTCTGACTGGTCAGCCACGGACCGGTTTAGGTTTCCTCCAGTTGTTTTTTTAATCACCCTCATCAGATTAGCTGCGCAGGGGCAGTCGAGGGCAAACGCACAATTAACAGCGCAGAACCGGTGCACACACACACACATCTATCAATGACTTTTCATTTGTCTCCACCGAGTAAAGCTGCCCTAAATCGTCTCTGTGATTCCCTCACTCCCTGAGACAACGAGGAGCCGAATTAAGCAGCAGGTATGAGGACCACCAGTGCAGTGGGGAGGACGGGGAAAAGCATGTTCTCCTCCACTGCTCTCCCCCCAAAAAAGAAAACATGTGGATTTACTGCAACTCTATGAAGCAAAAATAATCCTTAAGATGAATGAGGAATGAGCTTTGTGTGTTCATAAACACACAGATGCTGATTTATGAATGAATAAAATCAGCAAAAATTCACTGATTATCACAAAAAAAGTGGAATTTCTAAATGTAGAATTATTTTTATGGTATCAGAAAACAGATGGGGGTTAATGTGACTTATTTATCCATCTATCAGGAAACTATTTTACACATCACTTAAAGTTGAAAGATAGTGCAAGAAACCATGTGTCACAGTTCTTAAAGAAGACATAATATGGACTTTTTTTTTCAAAAGTTGACTCAGTTTTCTAAGGTCTATTAAATCTCTGTGACATGCTTTGCTAAAAAAAAAAAAAATACCAGTTACACTATAAAAAGATCATTTTTAAGTCTTTCCAGATCTTTTTAGAATAGCTGGTTGGAGTTGTTTATTCCACTCCACTTTAACACCACTCCTCCACAGGTTTGCTGTGAAGTCAGGTTTATAACTTTAGACCACCCAGTTCTGAGGTAAAATCTCCTGAACGTGGATAGAGACAAACGTGGAGGAAGATGGATGTTTCTATTCTGATCTGGGCCTGTGATGTCACAGTTTCCTGACAACTGAAACCGCTGACTGAAAGACATCTTCAAACAGTGTCATGTTATATCAGACGCTTCGGCTTGGTAGTCAATCCAGTATATGCAAACAAAGAAATTTCAGATTTTTATTTATTTATTTTTTTAATTTATTTGTAACAGTTCATTTTTCAGTAGTGCAATTTCATGCTTGGTATCACAGTGTCTTATTTTCTAAACAAGCCCTATGATTTGTGTCTAATTTGTAATATTTTCATCTATATCGTAAAAAAAATGAAATAGAAATAATGCAAAAATAATTTAAGAACCCAAAATGACTTTTAGTTTTTGTTTCTATCCATAAATTTCAGTTTATTAATCAGAGTATTGTATTCATTTGAAAAATAAAAATAATAATAATAAAAGTCCGACATTGATGACAATGTTTTCTTTTAAAAAAAAATTGTTTCTGTTTTTCCAAGTTAACAAGGTGAGTGTTGATATGGGTAAGAAAAAATGAACTAAAAACAAGCTCTTCTGGAATTATAAACATAAAGTAATAAGGATCATAAATCATGATATTTTAGCTAAAACATGACCTTAACTTTTAACTGCATCTATATAACTTAAAAAAATAAGAATGCTTCCCAACGTCTTAGCCCCCCAAGCAAAGTCAAAATTGGATTACACGAAATAAGAACAGCATGTTTGCCTTTATAAAAGATCTTTAGAAATATAACTCAGCAAGGAAAAGTGATGTCATCTAGTCAGAAAAACCAAAACTATTTATTTAAAAAATTATGTTGTAAATTTAGAAACACTGAATTTTTATTTTTATTTCTTTTTCAACCGAATGCAATATGTGTCCGTAGTTAATACTGTCCAGAAGGGCCCAGAAAAACAGCTGGCCCATTGGCTTTGTTTCTCATTTTATTTCATTTGCTGTGACTTCATCTCCAGACTCATTCTGACGAGTCTAATTCTTCTTTTTAACTGAGCTATAGTGACTTAATAACAGTTTGTATGTTGAACTGTATTGAAACGCCGTCCATATTCTTTTGAGGACTGTTATTTCATCCGTCTGTAAAAGCTGATTCAGATTCACCTCACGTGTGTTTGTTGATGAGATATTTTCCACCCTACCTGTGTAAGTATAGATACACAGAGAGAGAGAGATAAACGCCGAGCCAGAGAAGGGCAGAAAGAGAGATGTTTTTGGAGAGTACCTATTTCACCTGAACACCTCCTCCTCCTCCTTTTCCCTTCTCCACAGACTCACCCTGTTCTTTCCTTTCACTCTCTGGCTTCTTTTTTTCTTTTATAGCTTCCTACTACACCTGAAAAAAGGGGACATTTTTGGAGGTATAAAGAGAGGGATAGATTTACACCTCCCAGGCTGGGGGAGAGGTGGGGAGGGACTGAGAGGGGAGGTGAAGGAGGAAAGGAGAAGGGAGGGTTAGAGGGAGGAGGCTTGGCACAATGTATTTTACATGAAAGGAAGGGGATAGAGTTACCACACCGATAACCACTCATACAAATGGGGACAGCAGAGAGCTTTGAGCAGGGGACCGGTAAACGAGTGAGATTTGTGTGTGTGTGTGTGTGTGTGTGTGTGTGTGTGTGTGTGTGTGAGGGACAGAGAATGTAGAGGATGAACATTGTGTTTACGTGATGAGTAACATCCTTCAGGAGTTTTGAGGTTGGCACGCCCGCAAATGACGCACAAAGGGATGGTTGATGACCACGCCGCACAGGTGTATGTGTAGGTGTATTTGTGCATGTCGTCAAAACTCGATGGATCCTGTTAGAAAAGGTTACCAACTAAAGCTAGGAAAATTCATTTAACACCACAAATATTTATAAAGTGATGCTACAGAAATAGAAACTGTAACATTTCCCCTTTCTTTGTGGGTTACTGTTTTTGAAGATCTCGCCGTTTGTGAAGTGCATGTAAACATATTGGAGCTAACGCATCATATTAAGTGTCCAAAAGAAGTGTCTGAATTGAGACAGAGTGGCTGTGTTTTGTTTTGTTTTATTTTGCTTTTATAGCTGAGATGCTAATTTTGGGTAGTTTTGCACAGACTTTAACACAGTTTAAACCAAAATGCGTCACCAACCTAACCACAGAGTCATGACGAGTCCACGGTTAAAAGGCTTTTAAACTGAACGCTTACATCAACTCTTCTCCCAAGAAAACTTACAAAACAAGAAAGTTCTGTGACAGTATCGATTTCTCTGCTTCCATCATTGATGGTGTTGATATTATTCTTGCGCTAGCTGTTAATTTTATATGGTTGGTGACTGATAGGTATCAAAATTTACCAACTACTTCAGTTTTTTTACCATCAATTTTTACAAATAAACGCTCATTCAATTACAATTGCTTAGCCAACTGACTTGTTTTACTTCATTAGATTAAAAATGAAAAGAAAATACTAATATAAACTTACTTAAAGGAGCTCCTTTAACATATATAAGTTAAACATTTAAATTCTTAACTTCTCTCTTATGGAAAGCACACAGGTACTGTGTCACATCATCTCATTTTCATACAATGCTGTCGGTAAAAACTGAATCTCTTTGTGCGTCATGGCATGTCACTACGTTGCCATGGCGACTTATTGTGTTATATGGACTTGTGAAACAGTCTGTTTCGTGAAGTGGGGGCTGTTAATATTCCAACTCTGGTTCCTGACAGTCATTTAAAAAAAAAAGCATGTTTGAAGTGGCGGCTTGACCTTTGACATCTACAAGCGACGGTGAATCAGATCTGTGGTTTAGCTTCCTGGGATCAAAACTTTGAAACGATCCAGCCTCCATGAACGATTTTATTGGATAGCTCCACCTGTGTAGCTCCAGTTTCATTGGCTGATGCTCATGCTGAAATGTGAAAAGTAGAAAATTACCCAACTTTTCATGGATGCAGCAGCGCCACTGGGAACCCACGATTCAGCTCAGCAACAGTTGATATTGTCTTAATAAAAGTTGAGGACACTTCAAACATATTCGTGTCCTCAAAGTGAAAGTCATTCCTTTTTTATTTATTTATTTTTTGGGTTTGTTTCTGGATGTATCAGAAAGAATATGAGCTACACTGAATGAGGTGCTCAAGTGTGTATTATTTTTAACTTAGCACAGAGTATTTTTTTAGCATTATTAGGATGGCAATCGTCTCATTTACCTCTCACAAAAAAGCCAATAGACATATTTCTCAAAATCATAATTAAAGTCCAGTAAAAAGAAAACATCTTTGCACATTTATAGATATGCAATAAAAATGTTATTTAAAATTGTCACAAAAAAAATGTCTTGCTTCAAATAAATAGATAAAAGACATGAAGATGAGCAGAGTCTGACTCCAGAATCTGTCTTCGTCGTCTGAGAAGAAGATAAACTGCCGCCGTTCCAGACGGAGAGCAAAGTTATCCTCGAGGGCCTTTTAAAAGAAGTGAGCCGCTTCATCGCTGTCAGACTCTTTTAAAACACTCTAGAGTCAACAAAAACTTATACTACCCTTTTACTTTACTCGGTTCACCGCTCTGATCTGTCCATGTCACACTAGTGTTCTGTTTTTCTTTTTTTTTTTTTTCCTGATTTTTTTTTTAACTTGGAAGGTGTGGATGTGTATTTCATCAGGCTTGTTTGGGGACACCTCCTCTGCTCCCTTCTCCACTTGCTGTGAAAATATTTCATCGGGATGTTTTTGGACGACCCCCTCCTAATGGGGTCTTGCCTGGCTAATAATAAAGTGCTTGAGTTGTCAAGCACTTCGGCAGCACCCTAATCTGTTCTGACAGCTAGTCCTCCACATAGACTCTCAAACGTCCAACACACACACACACACACACACACACACACACACACACACACACACACACATCCACAAGCACACACACTAATGCACGCCTGCATCCACGAATAACGTGCTCTGTCTACTCAACAGACATTTGTCCTGATGTATGCACACAGGTCCAGAGACACTCTATCAATCAAGGTGTTTGCTGGAGTTGGGGAGAAATGCTGTGGGATAGGGCTGTATGTTGTCTCCATGGCAACCAGGCTAAAGGTAGCTGGTGCCCAGTCAGAGACAGTGGCCCCGATCCAAATCGGTCCCTTGGCCTGTGTACATTTGGTTCCACTTCTCAGCTATTTCCCGTCACCTCAAACAAGTAGAGTAATATTAAAACTGTTGTGCATGCTGTTCAAGAATCACTTCCACCAAATTAACAATTTCTCTAATCTAAAGCAGCATCTCGGGGTCCTGAAAATACCAGAACTGAATAATAACAACAATCATTAACCTTACTCTTTTTTTCATGAAAACACGTTATTATTACTACTGTATTCAAGATGCGTCCCTGCCATAAAAAGAGAGTTAACATCATTTTACATATTGATTTATGCTTACCTTCTGTCTATACTGTATGAAACTGGCTTACTACAGCAGAATCCATTAGCAAACTTCATAAATGTGATCTTTTGACCAGCATATTCAATTTGTCCGAGCTGCATTCAGATCCAGGGGAATCCGGTTTTTCCTGAGAGATGTAGCACATTTTTGTTCTGCCAACCCTTTTCTGAATAGATTGGTTTCTTTGTAGATTATGATTGAAACAATCAGATGTTTAAGTTGAAAATAGTCCAAATAAATTACTATGTCATAATGCCATCAGCATGTTTCTAAAAAATAATAATAGCGAAGATCATCTTTTCTTTTAACAACACTGTGAGAAAAGCAAAGCGTTTTTCTGTTCTTGTTTGATGAAGGAGATCCATTCCTCAACTTTGTCACCATCTTTGATGTATTTGTCCTTTCATTACATATTTCAAATGTTTTTAAAGCACTGGAATTATCGTCTGCACTTTTTTTCTGTACATGTTCTTTTGTATCAGTACAGAGGTCTTAATAGATGTAAGTTGGCGTATCTCATGTAAATGAATACCTTCCTGTAGCGACACGGGTGGCGCTCTAAACAAGCTGGATGGTCCGTCCGTCTTTAGTCCGGAGGATTCAGAATCCAAGAAGTCAAACTTTAGTCGTCATACCAGACAGCAAATTTCCACTTCCCCTCAGGTCACCTAAACCCCTTCGGACCTGGTGAAAAATGTGCGTTCTTTTACTTTTAGGCCTGATGGATTGTCAGCGTTGATCATTATTTTCACGAAACACAGAAAGATTTACTTTAGAAATCTACTTTGATAAATAAAAGGGTGGATTAGTTACAATGAACACTGATTGTTTAATCTCTCACATGTTCTTTATTAAATTATTCTTGTGGCTGACCAAAAAAGAAAAGGTTTTAGTGGTCAGTGTGATGTCTTCCAGAAAACCCTCAGCTTTTATAAGGCTTTTTTTTCCTTTTTAATGAAGCCTTAGGTCATAATAGGTTAAATGAGCTAAGTCCTAAAGATGAAGCCACATTTCTGGATCTTGTTTAGATGTGAGTTTGTTTTTCTTTGCATGGTAGCGTTTTAAATTGCATCTGTGGACTGCATTCACTGTCGATGGCGTTCATACGAGTTCCTGACTCCACGCCGTGATGAACACTGAACTTCTTTTCTTTTCAAACAAATTGCTTCCTGAGGGCCAGAGGATCCCAGCCATTCAGAGTTTCTCAAACTCTGATTCTATGGACTATAAATGATGACGACGTCCCTCTATTTTTGTAAATTTCAGTTGGCCAATAATTATTATTGTCTTTTTTTTAAACATTTCTCAGACTTTAAAGGCTGTATTTTATCCCAATCCTTCCCAGCCTCTTTGAAACAGGGTCTCATATCCAATTCAATTCAGTTCAATTTAGTTCAGTTCAATTCAATTCAATTCAATTCAGATTTAATTATAAAGCACCAAATCATGACAAATGTCATCTCAAGCTACTTCAGCGATAACAACTTCCAAATTAGTCCAATTAATACAAAGCCAATACCGTAACAATAATTATTATTGCTGTGCTGAGGAGCCAACGGATTACATCAAAATGTTTCTTAGATACAATCCACCCTCCTGAGCAAGCACCAGGTGACTGTGGAAAGAAAAAACTCCCATTTAACAGCAAGAAACATCTGGGAGAACCAGACCCAGGATATCATACTAAAATGAGCTTATATATGTTTAATATGCTATCTTTGTAATTTTTTTTAAATTAAATTAAATTTAGGGTTTGAATGGCTTGAAAATCATTGCATTCAGTTTATATCCACATTTCCCAACATCACTTGTCTTCATGGCAAGAGTCACCTGGTTATCCCTCAGCATATTTCATAAGCTGTTGCAGTAATGAGACCTTCAGATGTCTTTTTTAAAAAAATACCTTTCTTATTTTTATTTTTTATTTTGAAAGGTAAATTTAGAGAAGCAACAAGCCTAGAAAGATCAGG
>JAOWBL010000017.1:8145369-8156072 GCA_028564865.1 Zenarchopterus dispar | reverse complement strand
GATACAGAGAGGCATTACACAAAAACAGAAACGGGGTTTTGAATCAGCGGGGTGTTTGTCAGTACTGAGCTCTGACATCCCAAAGACTATAAACAGACATTGTGTTTTACTATGAGGCCCACCGTAAAGGGTTTCATGGACTTACTAAAAGAAGAAGAAAAAAAAGAAAGAAATTGGCTCCTCTCCATTCAAAATGCTTCAGATTATGTTTACTGGAATGGCATTTCAACTCCAACAAGCCAGAGGACTTGAACTGTACTGTTGCTGAATCTGAAACGAAACAGAAGATCCGTGACCTGTTCTTGCCATGTTGTTGTTTTCAGTTATCACCAGCAGCGGGTACAGTCCTCGTTCAGCCCACCAGTACTCTCCTCCCCTCTATCCATCAAAGTAAGTCTGACTTTTTACAGAAAAGAAGAAGCGCTTGTAGAAACTTGGTGTGACCTCCCCAGTAAAAGAAGGATTAAGCTCACCTGTCTGTCCCCAGGCCCTACCCTCACATCTTGTCCACACCGGCAGCACCTCCCATGCCGTCATATGCTGGCCAACCTCAGTTCAGCAGCATGCAGCAGTCAACCGTGTACACGGCCTACTCACAGACGGGACAGGCCTACGGACTGTCCACCTATGGTATCGGCAATCACACGCTGTAAAAATCCAGAGCTTTACTCAAAACTTTTTTTTTTATTGGGATTTTATTGTTAGATCTTTGAGATGCTTTGCTTTGGGTCTATTCTCAAAGAATTGCTTACCCTACCTTTAAGGATGTCTATGGTTGTCCTTGAGTTATTGTCCTTACTAATGGGAAGTACTGTCCCGTCAATATCACTGCATTTGACTAAATCTGAGCAGAAAGCAAAGTTCTACAGGTTTCAGAATTCATCCTGCTGTATCAATCAGAACTAAAATAATCAATACACGCCAGTAACTCAATTCCACCAGCAGCCGTACCTGACCGTCTCACGACACTGTGTCTTTCTTCCCATAAATCTTAATTTAGTCTCTCCAAAGAATAATCTTTCTGGAGTTGGACTGGTTTTTTTTTTAGATGTTTTCTAGGATGGTCTAACACGTTTTTTTTGATCCAAGGTGTAAAACTTAACCTTCTGGAGAGTATGTGTACTTTGTCCAAATGTTGTGAAGTTGTATTCTTTCAGCAGTTCCGCTTGTGATCAATGTATTAAATTGTTTTTATGGTTGTGGCATGAGCTCCTCTTTAAAAGCATATTGATCAGCTTAAGTTTCAGTTCAATACCGTTAACGAACTAGGACCTATTAGCGTTTGAAACTGTCACAGATGGCACAAAAACGGGATGCATTGGTTGTACGTTCTCCTCATGCTTGTGTAAGTTTTGTCCAGGTGCTTCGGCTTCCTCCCACAGTCCAAAAATGATTCAGTTTTATATTAGATTGATTGGTTGATTCTGAATGTCCCGTGAGTGTGTATGGTTGTTTGTGTACATATGTGGCCCTGCGACAGACTGGCGACCCGTCCTGTTGCTGGGATAGGCTCCAGCAGACCCCTGTGACCCTCCATAGGAGGAAGAAGGGATAGAAAATGGATGGGATGGATGGATGATGGTATAACAGTAGCATAGTAACAAAGAGTGGACCTCAGAATGACATTTTACCATCATTAATGATGGCTTTTTAGTTTCAATTTCAGTATTAAATATTATAGTTTTTTTTCTTCTTCCCCTTCCTCACAGACCTTGGGGTGATGCTTCCAGGGATTAAGACAGAGACTGGTCTGGCCCAGAGTCAGTCCCCGCTGCAGACAGGCCTCAGCTACAGCCCCGGCTTCACCACACCTCAGCCCGGACAGACTGCCTACTCACCATATCAAATGCCAGGTTAGCTCGCACAAATTCTGCTTTTATTTCTAAAAACATTATCCTTTTCCATCCCTTTTCAGCTGTTTGAATTCTTTTTTCCTCAAGGTTCCAGTTTCACTCCGTCCTCAGGCCTCTACACCACCAACAACTCAGTGTCCAACCCCGCCAACTACACTGCCACACAGCAGGTAACTGTATTCATGCGTCCATCCCTTTAAACCTGCAAGCATTTGCTTTCCCACGGACATTAAGGGAGCCTCTGCTGATCAGCCATGACGTTATAACCACTTATCTTATACTGAGTAGGCCCTCCCTGTGCTGCCAAGAGCTCTGACCAGTCACGGTTTTGGACAAAGAACATCTGATTGTGGATTGGGCTTTCTTCCCACAAATGCCATCAGATCCCTTCAGATTGGTATCTGGGGAGCTTGGAGGCCGGATGAACACCTCCATCTCTTTGTTGTCCCGCGGGCGGAGGTTGCTGCTGTAGGATATACGAGCAGCGCTGCTCACTTTACCTGCCAGGAGTCTTAACGCTGCGGCTGGTCGGCGTGTCCGCTGTGGCAGCTGCTGGGGGAACAGATGACGCACCGCTAACATGTTTCTTGTTTGTTGTTGTCAACCAAATTGAATTTTCCTCATTGCATTTGCAATCATATTTGAGAGCAGAAGTGGTTTCACAGTCACGCTCCCACGCAACTTTCTTCATTCAGGCTAGCTTTAAGAAATAAAGTCTTATTGCATTACGACCTTGCAACATGGGAAAACTTGCGAGAGAAACAGACAATTAGTCTTGGTGAAAGATTGTTTTGCTCTGGATATTCCTCTGCGTCCATATGATGAATTGTATTGTGGCAGTAAAACGCTTATAGGGGGATTTTAATGTCGTGCTATGATAAATGTGACTGTTTACAGGAAGAAAGTAAAGGTTTGGCCTGCGTGGGTGGATTAAGGGGAATATGGTGTGTGTGCTTGTGTTACTCATCTTGTGGGGACATAAATCAGTTTAAATAGTTAAAGGACAAAAAGGGAGTTACTATAATGTAAATCACAATTTTTTTTTAACCTAATGAATATGTTTAAGGTTGGCTTTCTTTTTAAGTTTAATGTAAAGTGGTAGTCATTGCTAGAGTAATGACTGCAAGTCAGTGCAACGCTCTTTGAAGTGATGGAAATATGGTCGTCTGTTTATGAGTTCAGCAGAGACTGAGTCTGATAGAAAACAAGTTGGTGTGTACATAAAGTGTGTGTGTGTGTGTGTGCACGACTGCGTGTCAGCTCTGCGTGCGCATGTGTGCGCATTCGTGGAGTTTATAAAGGCTTCCAGAGATGGACGTACTGACAGGTTTAGAGAGCCGACTCATAAAAGCGCCCATCTCCACTGGCTCAGTAAAAAAAGCAGCAGCACAAGGCTTTAATTGTCTGAGATATCAAATGCAGATTGTTAAGGGGATAAAAGATTAAAGTATGAGAGCGAACACTTGTAAAATCTGCCCCAGTCTTGTCCAGAAGAGCGAAACATTTGACTTTTTCCTTTTCTTTTCTTTTCCTTGTCCTCTCCGTTCTCTGTGCACTCGTGATTCATGTCGTCTTCTGCAGGATTATCCCTCATACACAACGTTCGGCCAAAACCAGTACGCGCAGTATTACTCTGCTTCCTCTTATGGGACGTATATGACCTCCAACAGCGTGGATGGCACAGGCTCCTCGGCGGCCTACCAGCTGCAAGATCCCGCGCCGGCCATGACCGGACAGGCTGCTGAACTCCACCCAGGTTTGTGCTAATGAGAGCTGTGCAACGCAGAATCCAAACGGTCAAATTACCAACACGCGGACCCAGCAGTAACTTCGTAAATATACAAACAAATGTCAGCCTCTGATTGTGGTTCTATAATCTTGTTTCCAGTTGGAAAATACCACAGTTTTGGGTAAATGAGTTCAAAACCCTTTTTTAGCCATGATGAAGCACAGGAAGTAACTGCAGACTGTTGCCATGGTTACCTGGCATCGAGTCCTTAAATTAGAGAATTGGCAAGACTTTGATTAGAAGGAAGTTATGTCAAATATTGCAGTTTTGTTGATAAGTTAAGAAAGAGAGGGAAACAAATTGAAAGGCTAAAGAGCACTCGTGTGCACAGAAACGTTCAGGTTTATCTTGGCTCTAATTCAGGAACCTGATTAAGGGAGCTTATCATTCTTCATGTCACTGATTTTTCTCCTTTCACCGCCTTTCTCTCAGTTTTTCTTTTTCTTAGTTGCTCTTTTCTTCTGCATTTCTACTTAATATCTGTTTGGTTTTTTTTTTTCTGGGTCAGTCACATGCTGTTTGTGTCGTCTTTATCCACCCCCACTCTGGCACCCCTCCCCTTCCTCTCTGATTGAGACATAACAATACGAGAGCCGAAGTTTCGGGTCTGGTTCTAGTTACCGAGCAGCAGTGGGAGCGTATGGCAGTGGGAGGCTGTGCTCGTGTGCAGGAATGTGTGTGTGTTTGTGCATTCGTGTGCATTCTCATCCATGCTTCTGCAGACTTTTGTATCTGCAATATATCTGCAAGAAACATCAGATTAAATCATTTGTCTGATTTATTGCGCAGTTTTATCTCTTCTACTGTTAAACTGCCATGAATCAGTCAGAATCCAGACTGTCATGCCAGTTTATTTTGAATTATTAAACCCGACAAGATATTTGCCTTTCATACAGTCTGAGTTATTTTTCGTCCTGAGGTGGATACAACTCCAGAGCACCTGTGGAATGGGCCTAAACCACATTGTTACTTTCCCTACAACGCAGAAGATATAGTAGTGTGACTGCTCGTGTGTCGTTTCTCAATGTTAAATGTTTCAGATGCCTTTTCTGTGTTTGTATTCACTCTCAGGGGACTTTGATACAGTGCAGAGCCCTTCCACGCCCATCAAAGAGCTGGATGACAGAGCCTGCCGGAGTGGGGGGTCCAAGTCCCGCGGCAGGGGCCGCAAAAACAACCCCTCTCCTCCCCCTGACAGTGACCTGGAGGTAAGGGACCAAAAACACGCTTTGACGGAGCACATGGAGAACCGGCTAAATATTCAGTTCAAATCTCGATGGATATGTGGTATTCCTTTTGATCTCCATCCAGTCTGCTCACTGTAGTCTCAAAACTACACAAGAGGACAACCGGGCTGAGACGTTTATGCAGAACGGATATGCATGCACTTATTAATTTAACACTTATAAAAGCGGAATTTCTTCTTCTTGCCTTTTTGTCCTCTTTTCTGCAGAGGGTGTTTGTGTGGGATCTGGATGAGACGATCATTGTCTTCCACTCTCTGCTCACAGGCTCCTACGCACAGAAATATGGCAAGGTAAGGCACTGTTTCCACTGTCTGCCACAGCTGGGAGGTCTTCTTAGTACGGCTTTTGGATTAACGCTCTGCTAACTCGGTCGAAGTAAAATCTTATTGGTTCAGTGGTGATGAACCTTGACACTAACTGTGTTTCCATTTCAGTTTGGGCGCAAAACTGTTTCCATTTACATAATTCTTATGCAACAAAGTTATGTTTTCTCCCCTGGTAGTAAGCCCTTCCAGGAGTAAAAGCCAGAACTTCTTTGGTTTTGGAAGGATTATTTCTATTCCTGTAACCATTTTTTGGCATCATTTGCTCTGACTGGCTATCCTAATTATTCCCCTCTTCCACTTCATCGTCATTGCACCGGTACGTTATGTACCAGTGGAAATGCCTGTGAATGAAAGGTGCACCAAACCCATTTCACCAGAGCGAAATTTTGAAAATTCAAAGAATATGGCTGGTTGAGCGAGGAGTCATTATTTTTACACCAAAAAAGACGTGGAACCTGCCACGTCTGAAGGGATTACCGGGAGGTCATTGTCCACAATTTCAAAGAGGACTAGTGGATCCAAACTTTTGGGGTGACACATGCAACTTTTAATGAATTATACAAAGTTATAACTCTTCTTGTTGCACCTCCACTGTCACTATTCCTAAGTGAGCAAGTTTTTACCAAAGGCAAATGTGACTTTTTTTTTTAAGGTATATTATCTGATCTGTAGATTAAAAAAAAAAAGTGTTTCCGTGTCAGTTGTGGAACGTATTCCTTTTCCTTAGGAGCAGTTTCATTTTCTGTAATTTCAAGGATAAATACTGTTATTGTTTCTCCCCCAGTATGATGGTGTGATGCATCATTCTGACTGACCTAAAAGAGTGTTCAAACAGTATTTTTAAAAATATCTTTTTGATGAATTACCGTCTTCCTGAACAATCACAGTATAGTTCTCTTATTTTTTTTACATTACTTATCAAGAACTGCTTTAAACTCCTAAGAGGCAAAAAAGGAAACTCGAGGCAATCCAAACCCTCACTCTTATCTCAACAACTTCCAGGGAACATGCATAGTTCATAAACGTCATTTCTCTCAGTTCATTACTTCTGTTACATCCAGCGCTCCAGGAATGTTCCGGTCAATTTATGATGACATCCATTATAAAGTGAGTGTTTAACTGGAGCTATTAATAACTGTCAATTCTTTCATTAGTTTAATCATAACTTAATGTGCTAACATCGTCCTCGGACTGATGTTTATTCCACTTTTCCCTGTGAACTTATTCGGTGGTCTGGCTTTCTCACATAACGCTGTTTATAGTTCCCTTTACTTTAATAGTTCCTGGCTGTGATCCGGGATCATTATACGTGGCCGAGGCTGCAGATTTTTATAGGCTGATGTCGTTTCCTGTGGGCACCAGATTAGCCGCCAGCCTCCCGCTCCAACGGGTTTTTCATCCCTGAACCGTCCCGATGTTCCTGTTTGGCAGTTGAACAAAAGCTGGCACGGCGAACGCACAATTTGGAGCCAGACGTGCGCGGAGCTTTAGGAGCCCAGGCGTTTTACAGATAGGGTCTGTGGGCACTCGTGTGCTTCCTATTTGCTCAGCAGTTGTGGAATTTAATGTTAGGCAGTTTGCTTTTAATGGGTACAAGAGCAGTTTCGGTGAGTTGTAAACTTCTGAGCGTGAGTGTGTGTCTGTGTGTGTGTCAGAGGCAGAAAAATTGCAGTCTTTGTTGTTGCTGTAGGTTGGTTTTTGTTGTGTTTGCTGTGGAGTAATGATAAATCTAAATGCTGATATTACAACATAAGTTTGGCATTTGTCCTAACCTGCCTAAAGAATTATAAATGACATTTTTTTAATTACCAAATTTAAGTTAAATTGCCGCCTGATCAACAATGTGCAAAATGGGTCCACCCACTTAATCTCAGGAAAAAAATGTGAAATGATCACAATGTGAGGATGCAAGTTGAGCACTTGTTCCTGATTTGAGTGGGTGTTTTTTTTTTCATTAACTCGATATATTTATGTCCTTCTCAGATGTGACAAATCTTTTCACTTATGCTGAAATTGGACGCAACAAACATGCATCAGACAGTGAGAGAGTCTGTTTTTAAACCATGCCTGTTACTAACTCTAACTAACCTGTTTTAAACAATCATGTCAGTCTACATGATTTTTTTTTTTTTTTCGTTTAACATGCTGCCTTTTAAACTATTTTGAGACCTGCAGCATCAGCATTAAAAGTAATAGAAGTACTCCTCTTAATTTGTGCATAAACTATTTTTGGCAGCAGTTTTTCACCTCATTTTCTGTTGATGTAGAAATATATGAGCAGCTGTGTCTGTTTACACCTTACTCAAAATAGTATTTACAGTAACTGACAGAGAAACCCCAAGACCGGAGCGCCTCTCACATACGGCTTTGAGGGTCTATCTGCTCTGACGGGATGCACGGGAAGGGACATAGTTTTAACCAGTCTTTTACATTTGTATTGAGAAAATACTCCGTTCTGCAAGTGCAAGCGTATACACACCGAGTGTGCTGGAGTGTTGAAATGTCATGTGACACTTCAATTTTTGTATTTTTTTGTGTCGTAATCAGGGGTCATGTTCACTTCAGCATGAAGTGTTTCCAGAGATCAACTAATAAAAGCAGAGGTCTGCGGTGTGAGTGGGTGTGGGGAGCTCTGGCAGGCCAAAGTAGCGTTGGTAATTGATTATGGTTTATTAAACTTGACAGATGATCTTTTTGGACAGGCTTAAGTCTACTTTGACTGGTAGCCAATATAATCAGTAACAGAGGAAAATATCTTCACTTTGACTGACAGTGAGCAGGTACTCTCAAACATTCTGCTATCAGTGTTGGGAGTTTTATTTTGAAGGGCCTTGCACATGTCTTTTAACTTTATCTTTCCCTTTTTTTTTGTCTTGTTGTTTGTCACTCTCATGAATAGTAGTCCATTTCTGTATTTAACTCTGTGTGTGTGTGTGTGTGTCTCCCTAACTAACTTTCACTGTCCTTCCTGTTAGTTTCTTTCTATTCTGGTCGTCTGACAGAGTCAGCGAATCGTGCAGCAAGCTGTCGACCCTCGCTGACCTATCACACATGATGGTTTTTGCAGCTGAGCCCCGGGCTGGCAGGGCAGGCTCCGTTCTCCCAAACACACACACACACACACACACACACACACACACACACACACACACACACACACACACACACACACAAGCCATTCAAATACCACACACACTCCAAGCGTTTCCCTTTGAGGAAGCCTGCCCTCTGAAATGAGGAGATGCACTTTTCCTTTTGCCGCCCCCCTTCCCCTCCCCTTCCAACGACCATCCAAACAGCAGGAATGTTGATGGGACACAACAAGTGCAACCTGTCAGTCAGCGTCCGCGGCGATGACTTGGGATGTACCAACTCTACAAATAGGGGTCATGTGTAGAGGTGTGAACTAGGAAAGTGTGTCCAAGTCAAAATCGTTTTGAGGATGAGAGGGTTCGATAACTCTGGAAAATCGTACGCAGCGTTTACAGCAGCAGATTGCTGTCTCGGTGATGTCACGATAATGTCATCCTCCTCTTGTGTTAGGACCCTCCCATGGCTGTGACGCTCGGTCTGAGGATGGAAGAGATGATCTTCAACTTGGCTGACACGCACTTATTTTTTAATGACTTGGAGGTGAGTCACAGTGAAAAACATGCTTGTACGTTTTCAAAAACGTTATTCACTCTGAATGTTGCCATGATGTTCAAATCATGCACAAAAACCACAAAGCTTCTTCAAGGCAGGTAATCAATTAGTGAAAAACAACTATCTCCATCTAGTGGTGAAAATACTAATATGTAAATGAAAGTGCATGGAATCAAATGTATTATTTGTTATTTATGGGTTTGTTTCTTAACGCAGGAATGTGATCAGGTACATATCGATGACGTGTCGTCAGACGACAATGGCCAGGACTTAAGGTGATTATATAACATCTCTCTATTTTGAAAAATAAGCTACTGATAGTATTAATATAAGGTCAATTTGCAACAAAAAAGCTTAACTAAATACACTCCAGTTCGATCCAATTAAATCCAGTTTGTTATAATCTAGTAGTAACATGTTGTTTTTCATATTTGATTCCTGAGATTTTAAATATGTTCATATTATTTTGGCCCAAAAACAAAAAAACACATAAAAATCCCACATCTAGCATTACCGTCTTAATTTTTAGGTAATACTGAATTGTGTTGTCACTGATGAATAACAAAATAATAAAAATAAATGATCTTTTTTCCCCCGCCAGAGCAGACTTTTCAAATAAAACATATTATTATTATTATTGACAGTACTTACAGTTTTGCAACTGATGGCTTCCATGCAGCTGCGACCAGCGCCAACCTGTGTCTGGCTACGGGCGTCCGCGGCGGAGTCGACTGGATGAGGAAACTGGCGTTCCGCTACCGACGGGTCAAAGAGTTGTATAGCACGTACAAAGACAATGTGGGGGGTAAGCCAAGAGAATGGACTTAGGAGGAGAGACGCTGGAAGAGGAGGAGTTTTTTTTGTTGTTGTTTTGTAAATAAGTTAGTGAAACCTGCAAGATGGGCATTTTTTCCCATATTCAAACAGCAATATTGAGATGGACGTGCTGCTTTAGCAGTGAAGGCTCGTGGGAAAACCTCCACGTGGGTGAGACACTTGAAAACCCCTGTTGATTAAGTTGGTGCCACTTTGCAGGTCTGCTCGGTCCTGCGAAGAGAGACGCCTGGCTGCAGCTCAGAGCAGAGGTGGAAGCTCTGACGGACTCCTGGCTCACCCACGCGCTCAAGTCTCTGTCCATCATCAGCTCCAGGTTCTCCTCTAACTGCTCTTTTAAATAGCGCCGGAACTGACCCATTTATATATTTTTTTAGCACCAAGGGACATCAGTGAAGGGTCCGTTTATCCATTTGCTCATCCACCTCTCTTCTCTGGGTTTTGTTCTGCCTTGTTGTCCCGCAGAAGTAACTGTGTAAATGTGCTGGTGACCACGACGCAGCTCATACCAGCGCTCGCTAAAGTTCTCCTGTACAGTCTCGGATCAGTTTTCCCCATTGAGAACATTTACAGCGCAACAAAAATAGGTAAGAGGCCGACACACGCTCCAACACACTGCTTCCCTCAGCTCTACACAGTTCATTTGTTTCATTTCAATTTGCAGTTCGTTTTTGTCATATATTATACTTATCTGCATGGCACAGGCAGAAAGAAAAGTTACAGTGCTTCACTGGGTGCATGTTCACGTTCTCTCAACAACACCTGCTGGAGTTATACAGTATATAGGTATTTATTTGTCTTTCAGCATGCAGTTATTTGGCAACATTTTTACCGGCTCTGATAACTTTCCTGTTCCCTGACAGCAGACATTCTCATTTCAGTCTGCTTCCGAGGGGCAAAACATGACCAAAAAAAAAAAAAAGCAAAACAAAAACATCATCTCTAGACAACAGTTCTGACAATGGTAGCTACTCAAGACAAAAGACCATTGGGTTGGTTTTGTTGTGTT
>JAOWBL010000017.1:8099292-8127545 GCA_028564865.1 Zenarchopterus dispar | reverse complement strand
CCCCAAAAATGCAAACACAGTGTTGTTCTCCTTTGACTGGAAAAAATCTTCATAGTCCTGTGGGGAAATAAAATAACAAGATTGTGTGTAAAATATAAACTCTACATGTTTCAGAGACAGTTGTAAAACCTTCAGTCCTGCTTTAAATAAATTAAATTGAGCATGGCATTGCAGAGTAACGTTGGATTACCCTGAGCAGCGAGAGTGATGGCAGGCAGAGCGAATAATCTACCCCGTCCGTGAAACTGGATTACGAAAGGATTACAAAGTAGCGTGCGACTCAAACAAGGAAATAAACTAGAAAGCACCTACTGCACATAGGCAGCTCAACCTTTTCCTCACTTAGGATGCTGTCATTTTAACCCTCAAAAGTGAGCTTTTTTTGTCCAATCAGGTTTCAAATATTTGCCACCTTCTTTACTAAATATAGTCACTTCTGGCTCCAAAAAGGAAAAGACAGACAAAGGAAGTCAAATGTCCAACTCAAGGTTGCAAATGGTGGTAACCTTCATAATGAACAAATTCATGTCCTGCTTTTATGTTATATTGCATCAGCAAAAACATGACATACACAGTTATATAAAACAACAAAGGATTACAATAAAGAGGACAAAACAGGTAACACTGAGCTTTAAATTAAAGAGTTTTTCATGAGTTGGGAAACGTATTCAACTCATCTTTATGTATGTACACCCAGAGCTACTATGAGGCACCGTTTGCAAGGCAACAGCTCCAAATCCTGTTTAAAAAAGTGGTGTGAATTTTGTATGCATTTAGCACATCTACAGGAATATTTATTAAATTAGAAATTGTTAAATATAAATACTGAATGTCAAATCTAAATTTTAAATCTAAAAGTTCAAACTAAATATATCAGTTTCAGTTGAAACTAAATATTTAGGTAATACACAAATTTACATTGCCGGTACCAGGAAGTACCAAAATAAAAGCTCGAGTAGGTCAACTGTGAATTTAAAAGCAATTTAAACCAACTTATCAGGAGAAATTAACATATGGACATTATAGCGACAATAAATTTGTAAAAGAAAGACGTGTTTGAAGAAATGTTATTTTGATGTGTACTTTGAGTTTTCGGTGTCTCTTACGCATGACTGTTTGTCTCAAGCAACAACGTTCCGGGCAGGGCTCCCAGCATCCTTTGCAGCACTGGTTGTACACTTATTATTTATTTTAGGTATTAGTACTTTTATTCAATGTTGCCAGTGACTGGTTATTACATTAATTTTCTGTTCTGGCTTTATGTGGAAATGTGTGTGTTGTGAATATGTCACCATGAGTTATGTCTGTTTGTGTGTTAATGAGACCCCTGCATGACCTGTAACTACATAATCTCAAGAAGAGTTTTAATAAATAAATGTAATATCAGACTTAAGAATAACTTTTGGATGTTCTCTCAGTTTTCCTGTCAACTGAGCTGTGGTGTCCGCAAAGACATAAGTACTGTGCCAAGCCACTGACATACAGACAGACAAAAGTCTTTGCATCATCCAATGTACCCCGCGATTTGTGGTTGGAAAGTACAAACTACCCACATTAACATGTCCAGACACAGTGTCTTTCAAGTTGAGCGTCAACTAAAATTTGTCCAAACATATTTTTATTTTAGCTCATTATTGTCCTGAAAATGCATGGCCATGTGTTAATTTCTTCTAATAAATCGGTTTCAAATCATTTTTTAAAAAAAATCTAGTCTGACATTCGCAAGCTTTTATTTTTTTGTACTTTTGGTTACTGGCAGTGTGAATTTGAATTTTAGTCAAATATTTAGTTTCACCTGAAACATTTAGACTTAGATTTAACATTTATGGTATATTTCTAAGTCAGCAAATATTCTTAAAAATGTGCTAAAAGGCAACTTACAAAAATTCAAACCACTCTTTTTAAAAAAAAAAAACAAAAAAAAAAACATTGTTTGGAAATACATGTGGTAAAATGTTACTGTTATTTTTAGAGTAAGTTGCTTCATAAGGCACCCCATATACTACTCATGCAAGGGGTGGCAATTATAAACATTATAAACCAATATCCATCATACACCGCAGTAATGCTCCTCGTTGAAGATCTGAGGAGGCAGTGGGTTGCCTTTTTCTGGTTGCTTGTCCCTGGGAATGTTGCGGTACATCCAGAGTCTCTGCTCCTCCAGCATGGTGATGTCAACTTCCTGGAAGCTGATTCGATTTGCCTCCAGAAACCCAACTACAGCCTGCTGGTGCTTCTTGACCTGCACAGAGCAACAAATGAGGAACGGGGAGTCAAAATAAAAGTAGTGCTTAGAAACCAACATGTATAACACTTAGACTCCGTGCTTTATTCCCATGATGTGCAAATGTGTACATATAGTTCTGTTTAACACTTGATGCAATTAAGCAAACAAGTGGGTATATAATTCCCTTCTTTGATGACAAATGGTAAACTAACAGTACCTGTGAACACACACATATGAACACTTGGAATGCAGCAGCTACACAAAGTCTCCAGTGGCAACAGGGGCATTAAGAGGGATTATTTATTGGTAGGAGCTTATACTTGAAATCTGAAAGCTGACACCCTTATGGTGTAACACAACATTTTCAATTTTTTCCCACTATTTTCAAATTTCTCATTTGCTTAAAAGGTCTGACCTGCTCATTCAGATTCTGGGTGATTCCAGTTGTCTTTGCTAGAACAATAATCAGCTTTACCTAGTAAAATATTTAAACGGTGACTGATGACAGAGGTGGATGTCTTTGCACTCTACTGGCTTCATTTTTAGCCTTCGTTAGCATCATAACACTGATACCCCTTTAAAAACTGGATTAAGTTTGACGTCTCAAATGTTTTGATTTTTGTTCCTCCGCTGTTATCTCTGATGTCGGCCAATCACTTGCCAAAAAAAAAAAAAGAAAAAGAAAAAAAAAAAACTGAAAATTTCACAGATCCGATCAAAACCTGACCAATCAGTGTAAACCTCATTTGAATTAAGTACAGGTACTAGATTAGAGAACATACATTTAGGATACCTATTAATTAATTTACCAATCACTATGTCTAATAACTCCATTATTAACAGTTGTAACTTGAAAGGTTTCACTTTTTATGTGTAATTCAATTCAATAAACTTTATTAGTGCAATTTAAATAGCACAGTGGAGCAGCATGAAAGAAGGTACTATGATTTAAAGTAAAGAGAAATAAGAGAACAAACAATTGTACATGACATAAGAAACAAAGAGTGATTTAACTGTGAAACATAAACAATTTAAAATACATACAAAGAATGCACATAATGATGCCAAAAAGAATAGTTTGTTGTGGGATTGTTGTGATAAGAGACCCTAAACCTCCAGTACGAAGTCCTAGAGTTGTAAATCCTAAACTTGAAGGCCTGTTTCTTCAAAAGATCTTAATAAAGATTTTTTGCTCCAAACCACAAGGACATTTGCAAAAGACTGCCTCATTCTGCAGAAAATCCAAAAACAAACTTTACCAGCTGTTGCATCTGTCTCAGATGCAACAGATCCCTTCAGTCCTGACCTCCACATGACAGTGCTCTTGAGTTTTGTGGGAAGTAAAACATCCCGAAGATAATTTTAGAAGACGGAAGACTCCCACACTTGAACACCCATCAGATAAAAGGAAACAGACCAAAAACCTTAAAACTGCAGATGTCATCCCGGTGTGTACAGTGGAACTTTAAAATTTGTGAACATATTAGAGTTTTCTGTGCTTGCGCTTAAACACTACAATAAAACTTTAGGAAAAACAAAGAAAATCTGCGTAGGCAAATCAGATGGTTTCTATCAGTGGGGAGACAGTTCCAAGGGAGTGGGCAGAGTGTTTACAACATGAGGACATTTAGGACCAGTCTTACTTTCCTCAACCATAACAATAGCAAATACAAGGTTATGTATTATCACAGTAACAAAGCACTCCTCTGCAACAAAAGACTTGCTTTACATGTTAATGTTCAAGGGTCTACCATCAAAAGAAAACGGATTAACAGAGATGAACATTATAGGAAAGAAAAATACAAAGCTGTGGCTCTTCTGTCTGCAGTTTGCCTTGATCACGAGAACCTGCTTGAAGGCTTTTGAAAACATTGTTTTGTGGGTGTTTACAATTTTTTTGTGTTACGTTTGGAGAAAAGAAAACATACCAGCATAAGAGCCTTATCCTGTGTGTGCAACACTGAGGTGGTAGTATCATGATTTGGAATTGTGTTGCCTTTAATCTAATAAAATGCCGTACCTGAAGATATCAGTCCATGAGAGAAGAGGCTGACTACCCATGGATTATGTAAAACGTTATTAGTTTTCATAAAATATGGTATTTATTGATTTAACTTGCTTAACTGGGTTATCCTAAGCTACTCTGTGTAAGAATATGATAGCATTTTTAGCCACATCAGTGAAAAATAAAAGTTAAACTTCCAGCTCCTACTGTAAGCTTGAGTGTTCATTTGCATTGAGGAAAAAAAAGTTGTTTTTTTTTTTTAAAAAAAGCTTGTAGTTTGTAGCTCAGCAGGTCCCCCTACTGGTGGGAGGGTGAAGTGACTTAAGACTATGCCTTATTTGGTCTCTTTCTCCGTCCCTCTTATTTTCTTGTCTCTTAGTTGCCTCATCGTGATCTTAGGTTAGTTTCATCTTTGTTGATGTGTGACACAGTGTCGTTAAGTGATACACAGCTATCGAAAGAGACGACCAGGACAAGAATACAAAATTACTTTAGCTGGTTTTTTTCCCACGATAGCAGGGACATAAACTCTGAGAGACACTTCCTACAAGTAATTAAATATTTCTTCAAATCAAACTGAAACCCTTTTAAAATGAATGAAAGTCTTTTGTGCTTCTTTAACTTAAAAAAAATTCAAAGCTGAATGGTGAGAACAAAATTAAAATAAGTGCAAATGTGGGTATATCATTTCAGGGATGCAGAGAGGCAGAATGATGGTGAGGACGTTGTTCTAGATAGTTTGTTGTGGATACTTCTCCTTATATGATCATTAAAATTGTATCTGAAACATTAAAGCCCACATGAAACTAAAAGATGATTAGTTTTTAACTGGAAGACTCGTTTTGAGTTGGTCAAAACTGAAAACTTTGACCACCGTTAGGAGGATGCAGTCCATGTCACAGAGAACAGCAAAGTATAAATGATATGGTCGTCCTCTGAGGTGAAATGCAGACAGCATACCTCTAAATAATGAATGAAGGTGCCCCTGGTGAGTGAGTGAAAGTCAGTTTGTCAGGAGGATGAATGAGTTAAGATTTGGGGGTTTGTGCACTTGTATTCAGGACATTAAAACACTCACATACGAGTGCACGTTAGTTGTTTTAGAGGGCTTGCTGTTACGTGGGGATTAGATCTATAGTAATAAAGAACTAATCTTTAGCCACAGGCAGAGAAAGAAACACAAGAGCACTGGAGACAAGAAAATAACAATATAATTATACTTATTGCATAAACCAAAATTGCATCACTGTGTATGATATGTTTTCCTGCTGTTAAAAAACAAAAAAAGTGCATTTTTAACCCCTTACGCTATTTTTGACTTTAAAAACACACAAAAGAATGGATTACTGAGATCTCTAAAAACGATTATTTCACCATTTATGAGGTCAGACAGCACAAAAGCCTACTAGTCTGTGTGATTAGAAAACCTTCATTCATACAAGAATTAGAACATGTAAATGCTGATGAGACCAACACGACACATCTATTTACTGAAGACTGGGGGTTTAACCTAATTTACATCTCATCCATTCTGTGCTGATTATGTCCGCCCCACTAATCTGCAGATTTTTAAAGTGCTTATGTTTTTATGGGGCCCCACTTTGGTCCTTTTATTACTATTTTTCCCCTCTGTGCTTGTCCTTTTGCCATCAGTGCATTTTTCCTGCCTCCTAGACTTCATCTCTATTACATTCACACCTCTCACATTAAGTCCTCACCTTTCCCTTTTAATTCAGTTGCTTGTAACTCAATTCAGGAGAATTCAGAGTGAATTACATTCACGTGGGCTCTACGCTCGCATAACTGGCCCAAATGGTGGACTCACTCAAGCGTGTATGACTATGCTTTGTGTGTGTCAAAAGAGAGAAAAGGAGAGTGTGTGTGTGTTTGATTTGAATGTATGTGTCATAGGGTTAAAAATAACTCTTTTATAAACACTTGCAGATTGGAGAGGCCCTTTTCTAGAAACCAAGGATGATAAAATAAATATATTCCTCATTTGTTATATTACCTAATTCTAAAAGCATTTCTGCAGGAGTATTGGTGGGTAATTTTCTGCTTACTTTCACAACAGCTGAGCTTTCTCAAAGGCATGGACCAAGAGCTGCAACTGTAAACTACTTTGATAAAGAAACAGCAAAAACAGCAAAACGTTAAGTGAAAATTGTCACATTCAAGAACCTGCAATCAGAGCGTGCATTCATTGTGGCATCTATAAGAAATGTCTTTTCTGATTAGAGTGCACTGATTTGATAATGTTAAGTGCTTAGAGGTTACTCTAAAGTTAAACAAAATTAGAAGATGGAGTTATTTTGCACATCCTTAAAATAAAATGAATAAATAAAAACCCTGACGAGTGCAAGTGGACAATCAAGAGTTAATGTCTTTTTTTTTTTTTTTAAGAAAATGCATCAAAGTCAAGAGGCTGCATCTAAACATGGTTAGATGACAAAAGTATTAGAAAAAATATGAGGGTCTGTTATTGGGAAGCCATCTCACCTGTGTGAAATGATGCTTATGGATGTCGCTGCTTGAGAAGAGTCTGAGAGCACCAAGAGGCGCACATAGTACGGTTACATAATTAAATGGAAAGATTTATAACGACGTTAAATCCCTGCCTTCGTAGCAACTGCCACGAAGTTTTCTTATGAGACCTTTGCAATCACTCACCGCGACAGAGCCACTTGAGGAGGCGATGTAAACCTTGATGACCATTTTAATCCCAAATTAATGTCAGACAGTCGAATGACAGTTTGGTGGACACGAGCCGCGTTTATTTGTCAATTTTCCTGTGAAATGTTGACTACTGAAAACAGATAACGTGCAATTTGGTTGAGAGGGGGAACGCCGCTCTAATATTTAAACAAAACAGCGTGCGCTCCTGTTTTATGACGGTCAAAGACGCTCTCGACACAAGTTAAGCTGAAAACTGGACTTCCGGTAAAAATTTCAAAATAAAACAGTGAAACATGCATTTGGTTTTAGTGGCTCTTAAAACAACATAAATGAAACCTAATACGAACGAAATCAAACTTTGAGAATGTAAAGCAGTCAAGGTTTATTTAACAAAAGCTGATATCCAGTCAGGATATAGATTGTAGTTTAATATTTATTTTGAAAGGAAGTCTACTTCCTATGTCTAATTTGTTTATTCATGTATTCATATACGTTTTACGGATAAATTTTGTTGAATTAGTTTTAGACACTATTTTAGAGTTCTCTGGAATGCAGAAAAAGTTCAGCCATTTGAAATATGATTTTGAACCAAAGGCATGAATTGGCTGCTGATCAACCATCCATGCATTTTCTGTAACACCGTGAAGGTAGTATAGAAGAATGCAACTTGGACACACTAGATATGTTTTAGACTGTGGGAGATGGCCAGAATACCCAGAGGAAACATATAAGGAGCAATCAAAATCCAAACAAAGTCTATGTTGCTCCATAGCCTGTATACATATTCAGCTTTCCTGCTGGGCTTCACAGATTTTCAAGTTAACAACTTTTTTCTCTTAACTTTTAATCTAATAACAAACCAACACGTCATCTTCCACATAATAAGGACTACAGTTCCTGTTTTTCATTTAGAGCGGTTAAATATAGATTTGTTTTCTTCTGCTTTCTATCATCTTTTATGTTCTTCTTTGAAATTCTCTGGCCCTTTATCTGATAGTAGCTACTATCCACAGGTGATGAAATTAGCCAAGAGTTAAGAATCCATTAATGTTATTGATTATTAATCACCTCAGAGAATTTCCTTTTGCTTGTCTTCTTTTCCAATATTGTAAAACAGGATGAAGATTAGTCACAGCAAGTCAGAGTTCTTGTGTGTGATTGAGAGGTACGCAAGTCGAACAATGAGGTCACAATGAGAGGAGATAAAGTAAGTGGAGGATTTTAAGTACTTAGGCTCAACAGTCCAGAGCAATGGAGAGTGTGGAAAAGAGTTGAAGAAACATGTGCAAGCAGTTTGGAACGGGTGGAGAAAAGTATCAGGAGTGATGTGTGATAAAAGAATGAAAGAAAAGGCGTATGAGATAGTGGTGAGACCAGCGATGCTGTGTACGGTTTAGAGACAGTGGCACCGAGGACAAGACAGGAGGCAGAGCTAGAGGTAGCAGAAATTAAAATGTTGAGGTTCTCTTTGGGAGTAACAAGGATGGATAGGATCAGGAATGAGTACATCAGAGGGACGGCACATGTTAGATGCTTTGGAGATAAAGTCAGAGAGGCCAGACTGAGATGGTTTGGACATATACAGAGGAGGGATAGTGAAATTATTGGGAAAAGGTTGGAACTGGCAGGCAGGAAGCCTAGAGGAAGGCTGAAGAGGAGGTATATGGGTGTAGTGAAGGAGGACATGAGGGTGTTTGGTGTGAGAGAGGAGGATGCAGTGGATAGGTTTAGATGGAGACATCATTTGCTGTGGCAACCCCTGAAGGGAGCAGCTGGAAGGGAAAGAAGTGTGACACTTCTAAATACATTTTCCCCATTTATTTAGGTATTCTAATCCACACTGTTGTCTGGAGTCATTTCTTTAAAAAAATTAAAGAAATTATAATTTTTTTGCTGTCTTCATTTTTTCATCCTCATTTTTGGTTTAAATTATTTGCAAACTGTGTGCCTTTCTTTCCTTCTTTGTTTCTTTCTTTCTATGTATTTCTTGATGCTTTAACAGACTGCTCTAAAAACCTTTAGTACACCAAATGAAAATGGTTTTGCACAGCAGAGCAACAGCGTCGAGGTGCGACAGCGCCTCCCTGGTGATTTAGTGGTATTACAGACAGTGCTGCGGTTGCCATGGTGCGGCGTCAGCGACTCTGAAGACATGGTAGTGAAGGTGTGGATTGAAGGAAACAAGTTACTAATTGCTGCTTTTCCGTTTTATTGAAGATAAACTCATTATATCGTATATTTATACATTAGTCGTTACTTTTTACTTCCTAAGAGGGGGAACAACGAGGCGTTCGTATATTTAATGGTTCGAACTAGCTTGCTAGTGTTTTAAGCTCGTAGGCTAACATTAGCAAACTGAAATGACAATAATGCGCTAAACGGGAGGAAGTATTGTGGAAACTAAACGTGAGCCAAATGTTTTAAATAAGCGTGAGAATTAACAGACTGGTGCTAAAAAGCTGCCAGCGGGGGCGATAACCCACACACCCACCTGTTGATTGTAACCGTGTTGTTGCCGTGTTAGCACCAGTAGCCGTCTCTCACTCAGCACCGTTAGCTTCCTGAAGACATAAGCTAATGTGTCGTTTTTTTGTTTGTCAGTTTCCCTACATTAATTATACATATCTTAGCAGAGGGTCCACTTGGATCTGGACGTGGCTTCGAGTTTTACGTTTTGTCGCTATTACTTTGAAAACAGTTTGACAACAACAATGTACCTGTCAACAGCATGAGGCCTGTTTTTAATCCAATCGCTGCCACACAGAAAAGTTCAATACCGTTGTCTCGAGACAGATCTTTAAAAAATTCCTATGATCTTATGAAGCGCTTGTTTTTCACGACATTTTTTTTTCTTTTTTTTCAAGATGACTGCGGAGACGAACCAACGTTAAGTCGTTGGGGTTAAGCGATTCAGATGTCGTAATGAAGACCATAGAGGTGATGTGATTTATGTGGTATGTCTAAAATCTTCCTGTTATTTATATTTTCCATAAATAGAATGAACGTTCTCCCTGTGTTTGCGTGGGTTTTCTCTGGGTACTCCGGTTTCCTCCCACAGTCCAAAAATATGTATACATGGTTGATTGAGAACTCAAAATTACCTGTAGGTGTGAGTGTGTGTGGTTGTTCGTCTGTATATGTGGCCCTGCGATGGACTGGCAACCACCTGTCCAGGGTGTACCCCCTGCCTCTCGCTTGCAATGGGCTGGGATTGGCCCCACGCAGACCCCCATGACCAAGTAATTGGATTCAGCGGGTATAGAAAGTGGATGGATGGATGGATGTTCATCAGCGTATTTATTTACATAGAGTCAGTACTAACTTAGAAATAATTTGTCATAAAATGTTTCTTCTTTTTTCAGAAAGTTGTGTTTAAGTGGAAAATAATATTGTTTGCTATTATTAAGCTATCATTGCTTTTTTATCTTACAAAAGATAATAATTGAGTCAATAAATTCATGTAATGAGATTGTAGATTTGCAAAATTAGAAATAAGTACTTATAATTCTTTTAAAAATGAGTTATGTATTTACCTGCACTGCTTGAAGTACAATGATGCTGTTCTTCTAATGATGTTGTTCTGTTTACTGGGTTCTTTGTACTGATGTTGCCATGGATACTTGCATCAAGTGATTCCATTATTAGCAGAGCTTATGAAAGGTCCAGATGTCTGCATGACCTGAATAAATAATTGTTTCATGGACAATTATTTATTCATCAAGGAAAACATGACTCCTTGGGGATAATATGTCTTTTGTAAGAGTTTCATGACCAAGTAAAGGCAGCAGATCAATCATCAGCAGGCAACAACATCATAAAATTCCCCAATATTAAATAACCACAGTTTATTCTTGTCAAAAAGGTTACATCTTAAGGTGTGTACTTCCTCCAAAGTGTTATTTTTGAATAATTTTTGCATATTTTTCTTAAGAGAAATAAAAAAAATGTATATATTTCCATTCTCATGGTTATAACAGTTGGGCTAAAGTGAATATTAAATAGCAAAATATAGTTTTGATTTTCTCCTCTTTATGTATACATGTTCGTAGTTCTATAACTCTGAAATTATAATTTAGCTCCTTAAGAAGTGACTAGGGCACACGGGGGAAGTGTAGTATTCTTCCCTGTAGAAGCAGTGGGCTTAGATAGTTATATCATGGTAAATTTATTTCCATGGACAGTTCCACCTCATGTGTATCATGGCCTAGTAACCAAGACATATCACAGGTAAACCTCTGTGAAACCAATTAGCCTTGCTGTCCTTTACTGTTTATTTAAGTCCAGAGAATTTTCTCACAATGCAAACATTAAAGCCAGTTTACCAAGAGGCTTTTAATGTATGTTTCCAAGGTCATGTTTATTAGGACACCCTTAAAGGCACTTTATGTAGCAATGCTACTTCTGACCACATGGAGTCAAATTGTATAGATGTGCTGTAATGGGTGAGATTTTGTTACAGCTCTATTTTTAAAAAAAAAAAAGTAATTTAAAGTCTTATATGTTTTTTCCCCAAATCCAGCACACCTTCTTCAAGATACAGCATGGAGTCTGAAAATACAACTGAACCATATAAAGATAACCGGGATCTGAGTCGCCAGTCCCACCGGAGTATAAAGAAAGATTCTCGAGCATCATCTCTGCAGAGGCACAAAAAGAACATTCAGGACAAGATTCACAGTGAAGACGAGAAAGAAAGTTGTGCCGAAAGCAGATCAAGAACAAGAACGTGGCGTTCAGATCCAGATAAGGACCGGATATCAGACGGAGAGGGAAGAAGAGATGATGGTTCATTTTATTCTGAGGACTATGAGAACGACACCCTTTCAGAGCGCTCGCTTTCACCGTTTTCCCAGTCTCAAACTCCATCCCTCAGTGCAAAAAGAGAGATGAGGGCAAAGCAGATTTCTAGAAATCCTCTCCCCAAAACAGGTATGCAAAGTAAAGACGTGCAAGTAAATGTCACTGTTTTAATTCACTTTACTGTCCAGGTGATGGCAGTGTAAGGCCAATATAACAAGCTCATCCTTATAAAAAGGAGATGGCATGACAGTTTTGTTGCAGATTGTTTTAGGCAAATTTCTCCCTCCTCATAAAATTGTATTCTGTTTTTAATAGATTAACTTTGATTTTGGTCAGTCGGTTCTTTAAAAAAAAAGTACATTCGCTATTTCACTAGGATTCATTTAATGATAATGTCCATGTGTTTTATCTTCAATGCCATTTTAAAGCAGCTGTTAACATTTCATTTTTATTTTCTGTGTGTTTCTCTTCCGTGTAGGTGGCGTGAGCCGCTGGAGTGTGTCTCGACCACAGCGACCAGGTGGCTTTCCCCTGAGTCAGCAGCATCGCAGGGGAGTGCGGTCACAAAGTAAAGAGTCAACACCACCTAAAGACCTGGACCTGGTCACCAAACGGATGCTCTCAGCCCGCCTCATGAAGATCAATGAGTTGTGCAACTCTCTCGCAGAACTGCAACAGCGCACTGATGAACTACAGAAGGAGAATCGAATTCTGAGACAAGTAGATTTTACCATATAGCTATGTTTGGTTGGATTGTTGTAGGAAAAATAATATTATTTTACCTTTAAACTCATTTTCTCCTAGTGTGTAAGTTGAGAATACTTTCCATGTTACAGGTTCAGGTGCGTCAGGAGAAAGCCCTGCAGCGTTACGACGACACAGAAAGCGAGATTTCCCAGCTGCTGTCACGCCATTCCAACGAGGTCCAGGTGCTGCGTGAGAGACTCAGGCGCACACAAGAGCGAGAGCGGGCAGCAGAGCGGCGGCTGAAGGACAGAGAGGAGCAGTTGCACAGGAGCCAAAAGACCATCACACGACTGAAGAAGCTCGTGGACCAGAGAGAATTAGGAGCCAGAGATGAGCTGAGCCGCAGGCTAGAAGAAGAAAAAACACGGGCCCAAGAGGCAGAACAGAAGGTTAAGGTAAATTCATTACAGGGAAATGATTCCTTCATTGTTATTTGATGCATCCTTTTCATTAGTTTACTATGATGATGTGTTTTTTTTTTCCCAAACATTGTGACTTCTGTTTTCCACTCTGTCAGGTGGCTTTTTTAAATTGTTTGTATGCGTATTTGAAGGAGCTGGAACGAAACATGGAGCTCAGTAACAGCAGTTATCAGAGGCAGCTGGTTGCAGAGAAGAAAAAGACCGTCAGTACTCAGGAAGATGTCAAGACTCTGCAGGAAGAGCTGGAACGTCTGACCAACAAACTCAAGGTGGAAGACGTCAGTTGGTCTCATTTAACTCATGGAATAACCGTCACCGCTGTGCATATAAGTTAGTCACTCACATGAGACTTCAACCCTTTTTTTCTTTAATCAGGAAAGAGAAAGAGAACTAGATGCCAAGAATATTTACGCCAACCGCATGATGAAAGCCTCTGTGAGGAAAGATGCTGACAGTGGCACAAAACAGAAAGGTAAGTTGTTACCGTTGAATAAAGAATGACATGACAGGAAAGCTGTTTGGGATTTGTTATACTCACCAAAAGTGTTTTACATAAACTCTCATTTTATCACAGCTCTTAGCAGGAACAGCAACAAAGCAGTACAGACTGAAGACAGGATGTCAAGTCTGGATTTTCCGACGCCTCCCCCTGCCATCAGCGACGCATATGAGTGCAGCGAACAGGCACCTGACGAATATCTCTCACTTAAGGTGGCACATCCGTTCTCTTCTCGTCTTTTTCTCACCTTTGCTGTCACATACGGCTCGCCCTTCTTATCCGCAACCATATTCTCTCGACAGGAGATTGACAGAGTGGAGAGGCAGGCAGATGCAGGGGACATGCCTCAAAACTGTGAAAAGCAGAAAAAGAGAGACAAGAAAAGAGTTGAAGAGAAGGAGCTGGCGAAGGAAAAAGGGCAGGAACACCAATTAAGCAGGGAGACGAATATACTTGAAGAGAAGGAAAAGAGAATAAGGAAAGGTAAAAACAAACCAAGAACAAGTAAAGTGTGTATACAGGGCTTGAAAATCAGTTTGAAAGTACTTGTTTCACATTAGGAGGATTTATGCACAGTGTGGCTGAACTTTAATAAATTAATTAGCTGTAAGTTTGTTTACACCTTTTCTGAATTATTTGTGCAAAAACTCCAAGAGTCAGTGAAACTCAGTGCAAAAACTCACAATTATCCACTGAAATTCAAGCTGTATTCTATTAATCTCTATTTTTTTTTTTTTTTTATAAAAACCATAAAAAGAACTTGACAAAGCAACATTTATAACTTTTACTTAAATCTGGCATGCTGTGTCTGTAGGCTTGGAGAAGGAAAATAATGAAGAGGAGGCGAGAAAGAGCGCGAGCTTCCTGTTCAACAGGAAGGAAGAAGAGAATTACTGGAAGCGTAGCCACGTCCAGGAGGAGGTGGCAAAGTGGAACCAGGAATCTCTGTCCAATCAGCAAGCAGCAGAGGAAGCGCGGCGCAAGAAGGAGCAGCTACTGGCTAAGATGCGTGAAATAGACCATCAGAACCAGGGAGCCCAAGACTCCATGTTTGTTGAGCCAACTTCTTCTGGGTCCACTAATGGTACCAGTGACTATCCTCCACGTCCACCTGAGCAGAGGGATCACAATTCTTCCATTTTCAAACTCACAGAAGCAGAGGAGGTGAAGAATTTGGGTGCTGGAAGTAGAGATGGTGGAAGGAGGAGACCAGGGTTAGAGAGTGGAGCTGTTACAGGAGGAAAAGGGAGGAGAGGACTCCTGTCTCAAACTTCCAGTGACGATTTGTCGTTTGGAGGCTACGCGCCTTCGTTTGGACACCCAACTTCCAGATCCTCTTTTAGCTTCCCTCCACCTCCAAGCGAAGAGGACAGGAACTCTGCATTAGAAGCGATCGGAGTTTTTAGTGTCAAAGGTGTAGAAACGGAGAAGAATGGGGACATAGAAAAAAGAGACGGGAAGGACAGGAAGCTGAGCCTCATGCAGCAGCTGTTTGGCGCCCAGGGCTTGTCAACTGGTGATGCTCTGAGTTCATCCAATAAAATGGAGGTACTTAACAGCCCTCCGCCCTCTAACAGAGTGCATTCAAGACGGAAAGGACTCCTTAGCTTCAGCTCAGGCTCCTCCACTCCTCCAGCATCCTCCGTCAACACGCTACACGTTGCAGACAGCAAACCTGCTGTGCGTGCCATCACCTCATTTGATGATGAACTTGAAGAACTCACTTTGTGAAACATTATATAACCGCAATAAATGTAGCTTGAAATAGTCTCTGACAGGCCATCACATCATTCAGTCAGAGAGCAAGAACAGTGAAGAGATTATTTTTCTGCAGAAGTAATTGTAAACATAAACTCTTTTTTAAAAAATCAAAGTTTGATATATAAAAGCTGTACAATATTTTTATGAGATCATCCCATGAGAATATACCTCTGAGTGATGAGACAATCGGTATCTGAAGAGTACTTATAGAACTTGTGTTAATGTTTTGTAAAATGGGTTCTACAACAATGGTTCTACATTAAAATCAGGTAATTTAGGGTCCAGAAACAGCAAATGTTTCTCAGCACTAATCTAAATGACAACTGGCACTAAAATGCTCCATTGTTTATATTTATTTATTTGAATTCTTGTAATCATATATTACCTTACACATTAATGAAACAACTTTGTATTTAGTTTTTCTAGATAGTTGTTTTTTGTGTGTGTATTTTGTTTGTATGAAAAATGAATAAATGTTTTTAAAATAGTAAAGAATTGTCTGACCATGGCGCACATGCAACAATATCCATGCAGCAGGAAGCCTGATGGGGATTCCTGCTCCGTCTCCCAGCAACGGGTACGTGACGCAAGCTTTCTGCTCCTCCCCCGGCAGCTCTGCGCTCAGAAACTGGTGGACCACGGTGGATAGAGGGGGGAGCTGGCGGCCCGCACCGACGGTCCTCACTGATGAGGCTGCTGGCTTCAACGATGGCAAGTTGGACCGCTGCTGCTGGGAGATCCTCACAAGGTAAACGAGCCTTATGTTGTTTACATGTGATGCTGGCAAAACGCTCGTAGTCTGCTGCTAGAAAAGCAAGAAGAGAATAATTACATAAAGACTGCAAGAATCTTGCTCAATTAATATAACACTTTTATTTTAAAAACAGGATTTGAAGGCTGGGAAAGTTAATCAGTTTCCCAGTATACATGGAAATTCATTTCTTCTGACAAAGCTAGATATAAAATAGGTCTGATGAGTTCTAATTTTGGGGGGTATTATTTCTAATGTGGAGACCTTATTTCTGCAGTTATGGGAATAAATTAAAAAGTTTCTGGGTTTCATAAAAATGTATTAAAACTTTCAAGTATAGTTCCCTGATCCATATAAAGAGAACCTCTTCTAATCTGTGTAAAAGTGTCATAATTAAACCAAAATCCATTTTTATACAGCACCTAAGTGCTCGATAATGATTTACATGGGTAGTACATATTCTGTTGCCTATACACTAAAATTCAAAGCTTATCAACGCTCCAAAAGGCAGGACTGGCTGTGGTCATGTTTGTTATGTAGACATAAATGCTCCAGATATGGGAGCCAGAATTCCTAAGCTGCTCAGTCAGACCAGGTTTGGAAATCTCACGTTGTCCCAAGCCACAAACTAGATTTTATTGGTGCAACAAATGGGAGTTTGAAACCAGAAGAATCTATGGTTAATGATTGGTGATTCTGAACAATGTAAGAAAAATAAGTAACTGCGATTTTAAACCTTTTATTATTATGATCATAACTCATATATAATAAAACGTAAGCCTGCACACATTTTTTTTTTTGCTCTGCTACTTACAGTCTAACTCATCTTATTAGTGTGCACACAGTCTTTACAGACCCTGCTGTCCTTGAACAGCATAGTCTCGAGATTGATTTATTTTAAAGAATAAGAAGCGGGTCCACTCGCAGGCATTCATAAGTCAGCTACTTTGCGCAGTCAGAGGTCTATTTTACCTTGCGGAACGGCCAAGCCGATCATTAAACAGGCCACAAGGGCAGTGACTTCACTGCTGCTCTGCTGTGCCCATTATGGAATAACTGAGCACAAACCACTTTGTAAGAGGACACGGAGCAGAAAGTCTGCTTTTGCTCTTTCATGTTTGCAGCAGGGAGCATGAACAATGTAGTCCATCCCTTTCTGCAGTACTTTTTCTGTGGACATGCACACTTCATTTAAACCAAAGGCTGATACTTGGATTAGTATGTCATATTTATGTCATTATAGTGTCCCACGGTGCAGATTAATGCTGCATTTTAAGGTGTTTAGTGTAAAAGAAAAAAAAAGGAGAGTGAGAAATTTCTTCACTGGTCATGATCAGCTGAGGAAAACATTAGTACTTGATCTTTAATGATGCTTGATTTTTTTTTCTTGCAGTTTGACTTGCAGGTCACAAATACACAGAGACTGTAAATACCTCATCCCCTGGACCACATGGACTCGCAAAATAAACCACAGACGAAACCGAAAAATAGGACTCGTGTCCTCTGTCTTCATCAGCTGAACAATTGAACTTGTCCAGTATTGTTGTTTAAGACCAGAACTCTGCCAGTCTAATGACATTTCTATTAACTTAAGGCTGATTTGGGCATTTTTCCCTAATTCTCTATTTATAGCATATTAACATGAATGAGGGGGCGGGGGGTGAGGGGGTGTTGGGGGGAGTGTTCTGCATGACATCACATCTGTTGATTACTATTTTAAACAGAATTATTCAAAGGGCTTTAACAAATTCTAATTCCGAAATACTTTATTTATCCCCAAATAATTGAATATAATATAATAAAAGTACACAAAACAATAAAAATAGAAGCAGCATGATATTTGAAACAAACATGCAGAGCCAGCTCTCCCTCCCTCGAGTGTTCCAAGATAAAAACCTCAAGCCTCCCCCTGTTGGTTACTGGCTGGTTTGTTATGGTTTTGGAAACAAGCTGCCCCCACTCTGTTTCCATTTTACGGAGCCAAGGCTGTGTAAATACCTTTATTTAAAAACATATATGTTATTATTACTATTACAGTGTACCACGAGATGGGCAGATAGCAGATGTTGTGGACATATTCACTGAATATGACAAAAGTGTCCTACATGAGAAATCACATATAATTGCATACCCTCCCTTTAATTTAAGATCATGTTTATACCCATCGTGTTCTGGCGTTCCATAATAAACAATTTCAAAATCCTCAATATTAATATTGCTTGTATTCTTCATTCCAGCTAAAGTGCCCTAGTTCCTTGTGGCTTCTGCAAGTTTCGATTGAGGCAATAAAGACTGAAAGCAGAAGGTGGAAAATTGCTAATTCATTTAGAGTCTATGTTTGGTTGTTATGGAGACAATTTGTTCCTGTTTAAATGAAAATCCTTGAAGTGTGTCGTCCCACAAACTGCTGAGCCTGTATTATTTGATATTTGAGACGCCAAGTGTTTGATCTAAATCGGTTAAAAGGTAATAAGGAAAAGGGCGGCTGATATTTTGTTATTTTGTGGGCTATAATTTGATCAAGCCCAAGCTGAGCTGTAGCCTTTCTGTCAATTGGCAGATTTAGTCTCTTGTCATTTGGAAATAGTTTCCAGGTGTTTTGTCAGCAAATATTTCTGACCTAAAATAAAATGAATGGAAATGTACAGAGGAATGACTTTCCAGATGATCGGGGGGGAACAGAAAATGAATGTTGCCTGCCTAAAAGCCCAACTGTAACAGGTCACAACTGAAGTCCAGAAACTTTTATGTTTTGACACTTTTTTTTTTACTTCTTAGAAAATTAATGATGGGTGCAACCTCAGCTCCACAGGTTGTCGTGGACAGAACAAATGGACTGGAGGAAACCAACTGTGCAGAAAGTAAAGGTTTGCCCTCAGATGACCATCTTACCACGCTAAAAGCTCTGGCAGAGAAGTTAAGACTGGAGACCAGGAGGCCTTCTTACCTGGAGTGGAAAGCCCAGCTGGAGACCGACCGCTTCAGAGAGCCAGGAACGGGAAAATACTCGATCCAAGCGGAACCTGACGGGAACCTCCTCACGCACAAACCGGCTGCACCAAAGTCAGATGACATTCGGCATCAGCTGCCATCTGGTGTGCTGAAGGGATTTGACAACATCGATGAAGCTCTTGCTTGGCTTCGAAGAGAACTGGTGAGCCACTCCCTAATTCTTTACATTGTAAGCCTCTAACATAGGTTTTGACATATATGTTCTGGTTCTATATACTGCAAAGTTTTTTGTTTTTTTTTTATGCAGTTATAAAACTTCATGCCTTTTAGCCAATTATAATAGTACAAAGCTGACACTGTCCACTTAGTGTCCCCCAGAACCCCATTTGTGTCAGTTGGTGTGATTGATTATGACTCGGACAATAGAGGTACACAGAGTTCCTGCAAGTGTAATCATTTTCACTTTGCCTAATTGCTCTGCACATTCAGCCCTGGCTCACAAGCTTGGACGGAGTGCACAAGAAGGCACAGATGGAGACACGTTCACACAGCATGTGTGTAAAAACACAAGAATCATCTGATCTAGGGGGCCCTAGTGTTAGGAAAATACAACCTCAGATTAAGGACGTATAACTTTTTTCCACTGCACCACCTTTTATTCAATAAAAAATGAAGCCAAAAAGAAAGTAAATATTAATCACTTGGGTGATACTGAGTACTGCATGAGTCAATATTGGTAAGGCCAAACAACCCTTCTGTGGTCGCATCTGTCCAGGGGACATTGTTCCAGAAGTCTTGTGGTTTGTTCAGATGCATTTCGTGCTTCCATGTTATTTTTAGACAGACAAGATTTTGTCCTGACAACCTTTGCAAACAAGCGGTACTTGATCCGGCCTCCTTTAATGGTGCTGCCATGAACTTCAACATTGAACATGTAGAGTCTGGGATGTAGCTCTTTTTTTTCTTCATCTTCTTCTTCCTCGGGGTAAATTTGCTGGGACACCCACACCTGGGAAGACTGGCATCTGCTTTGGTTATTTCTACTTGTGGCTGATCTTTCTCACCTTTGACTTTTGGACTCCATTTTGTTCCTTTCCAGTTGATTCTCTAAAACCATTGCTTATGGCTTTCCGTCTTGGCATTATGTTAATATACAGCTAAACGTCCAGATCAGCAAACTATCAAAAATCTGACATTTCTAATGAAATTATTTTAAATAAAAAAGAGGAATGTTTTTGAAAACAGAATTATTCCAACTTTATGTGCAACAGTGAAACAAAAAATGCAAACAAGGACCTTCAGTCAATATAGACCATATAAACTATGGGTAATGTGCCACTGGATTTCATTTGTCCAGGATCAAGATGAATGGAGGGGTCACTTTTCCATTTCTTTCTTAAAAATGGAGCTGTTTCCAGTCTATGCCGATTCCATGCTGGTTTCTCATTTTCATTTTCAGACGGACATGCGCTTGCAGGACCAGCAGCTGGCGAGGCAGCTCATGCGGCTCCGGAGCGACATCAACATGCTGAAGATCGAGCAGACGTGCAACCTGCACCGCCGGATGCTTAACGACGTCACCTTTGGCCTCGAGGAAAAAGACGAGCTGTCCGACCTGCCGTGCGAGTGTCCGGTGACCCCGGGCCTCGGTCTTTCAGCCCCACTGAGACTCATCGGTGTTACCAAAATGAACATTAACTCTCGCCGTTTCTCGCTCTGCTAGATGGGGCTTAAAAAGAAAAAGAAAACAACAACCTTTGATGCGTTAGATGCTAAACCCTGTTTTGTACTAATTTCACTACAGTGCCATATATTTTCCACAGTCTTATGGTGGTGACATGATTTTGTCTGTTTAGGAATGATTTTTACTGCTTAGTAATCAGTTTAAAGAAGTATTAATTAGATTTCTGTTCATGAAGGAGTTTGACTTTGACAGATCCATATATAGTGTTCAAGCCATTAATTATAAATGGCAGCTATTGTAAATACAACTTCTTTGTCTTTAAAACGTGCTCTTTTTTGTTTTGTTTTCTTTTGTTTCTTAGAGTCAGCCCATTCTAACTTGAAGCAGTGCATAAAGTTTTAAAGAAATGCTCCAGTCCACATCTTTCATATATCTTTACTGCTAATTATTGTTAAGCAAAGACTGAATATTTACATGTATTTTACTATATACACACTTCTGTTTGAAGTTTTCAGTGACAGTCCCTTGAATTTGTTCCACACCCTCTATCTTAACTTAAGCCTTTTGTGCTTTCAAAAAATATGCCTTAATGATGTTTCAAATGGTAAACTTTGAAGTTATTTAATCTTTGTAATGATTGTCAGATTCTGCTATTTTTTTTGCAGTCCTGATGTTCTCCAGTGTTCTGGTAAAGTCTGTCTCATTAAAGTAAGGTTCCCTTACGCCGTCCCGAGGTCTCGTTTGGAGCTTTGCTCTAATGGTAACCATTGCTTCTTTAAAAGATACACATGGTTTCATTTTCTGGATAGGCACTGCAATTGAACTCATCTTGATTTCTTTACATACCCAACAACATGATTACGTGGCTTTTCTTGTGACCCTTGTAATTTTGGAGTTGCAGTTATAATTGGAGGCAACTACTTTTTTTTTTTTAAACCAAGAACCCAGCTTTCAGGGGGGGTTGAATTTAAAATATAAGCATATAAACTTTGGGCCTAGGATGCCACTCCCTGTGGTTTAGGTGTTCGTCACAGCAGAATCCTATTCTGTCGACTGTTTCTCACTTTACTTAGACATGAGATTATTAGCCTTCAGTATTAGTACAATACGTATCCTGTAACTGTGTCCCATGAGGATTGAGACATGAAAACAGCCCCTATATCAACTAAATTTTGTGTTACTAAGCCTATAACAAGGCTTTAAAAAGGTTGGTTGAACATCGCATTTTAAATGCTTTACTTATTGTGTTTTGTGTTCATGTATGAGACCGTGCACTAAAACAGAATAAGAAAATCTTTTATCATTATAGTCAAATTAAAGTGTGCAGTAATACATGCACACATCTGCTAGATGAGGCACGGGAAATAAAGATAAAGCCTGCAATTAGATGCAGAAGGAATACTTATTCATTGTTTAATGTCTAGTCAAAGTTTTTCAATCTAAAGTTGTTTTGGGTTGACTATGGTGTTTTTATTATTTTTTTTATTTACCTCGGAAGTCAGAGATCGCAAGTCAGAATTACATCACATTCAGTTGCAAAGTCAAAAAAATATTGAAAATTTTTTATAAACAATAGATAAAGCATTCGATCACATGACAGTTGAGACCACAATGTTTTTTTTTTAAATCAGGCTATAAATATGTATAAATATCTAAAAGTTATAAATATTTCTGCTCTAAAGTCAGTCATTTTAACATGAGAGTCAGTGGAGATCGACTTGATGGTTGGCGCCTGGTAGCTAGCCATTTTTAGCAACACTAACAACACATGTACAATATTTGCATATACAAACTGCACAGCAATATGCCCACTGATTAAAAGGGAAAAATAATGTCTATGCCTGACTTTGTGTGAATAACATAAGCCAGAACTGTTATAAACAGTAAAATTTTGTGTTTTATTTTGTTGATGAATGTAGCAGCCATGTTGAATTCTGAAGTTGGGGGAGATGTGGTTTCTCTTATTTCCTGAATGAGAGTTTTAGGGGGCAGTCCAGTTGAAACATCTAATGAGGCACATGGAGATTTTGGCATACAAATAGAGCACATTGTCAATGCCAAAAGCACAGTTTTAAGATTCTTTTTGATAGCTGACACTAAACTAAATCAATCTAAAGTCAAGGTTAAGGCCTTACAACACCTGGTAACCTCACTAGCCTGGCATCTATATGACAGGTTTAGTCTTCTTATAGTCAGAAAAATGACTTAAAACACCCTGTTCTTTCCTTTAAACAAGTCTCTCATTTTACTTGAAGTGGCTTCTGGAAATGATTTGGGTATGTGTAGGACTGTACTCCATTGACTGATCTCTGCATCCCTCTCCATTCTGAAAAGACATGCCATTCATGATTTCTCAGCATGAGCTCCTGCTCTCTTTGTGTTTCCTGCTGGTGAAAACCCACAGCTCGTTTGGTGTGAAAGGGTTTCCAAAGGGCAGTCACATACATTTGCCTGATGAGATGCTGGTAGTCATAGTGGGTTTTATTCAAATGGTTCCTTTTTTTTTTTTTTTGCATGCTACTGCAATGAAATGTTGTATGCAAACTCAAAACCCTGTTTGCATAAGAAAAGAAAACCTTATGATTGTTTAGAGTCCAGCTCTGCTGAACAGCTGTCCCTCCAGTGTTATTAATTTCATGCATAAGCCATCACATTTGCAGGATACTATCAACTTGACAGCATGAAATCAGCAGCTCAAGACCAAATACTGTGTGCACGTTAAAGAATAAGCATCATAGAGGGTTAAATATTGTTGTGGTTTGGATGATTTGGATCAAACCAACAAAAAATGTTCCTGTGATCTGGAGGGGATTGTTATCTTCTGAATGTGACATTCCCTCACATATTGTTTAACACTCAAGAGTAATGAATCCAGCAGGAGTTGCCATCCTGTCTCTATAATGAAACACCACTGAGAGGTACTTCTCAACATGGCTGAGCTGCAAATTCGAGCATGAATAGCTGACAGAAACGTCACTGAGGTAAACCACAGAGCAAGTCTGGCGAGGATTCCAGACTGCAGCTCACGAGCCTCTGGTCTAAGAATATTAGTGCAGCTCATCCTGCAAACGTACTGCAAAGACGAGGTGGTTTTACACCATGTCAACACAGCCCAGAAGAAATCAGTCTCAACAGATAAAAATCAGCTGAAAACAGTTTTATGTGTGATGGATAACTCTGTTTTCTTGGATGCTGACTTGTTAAAGTTCCCTTTCTGTCATTCATGACACTTCTGCAATCTGACTTCACCCTCCGAAGAAATTTATGTGAAATTTTCAACAAGAAATGACATTTTTATTGTTGAATGGAGGTGAAATAAGAGCTTTATAGGACAGAGGAGAACTTGGACCAGCTTGTGGACACATATAAATATGCCCAGAAGTGGAAAAAATAACTTTTAACACCACAGTTCTCTTTGTGGAAAATTCATTTTAGTAAAGCTTTTTCCTCAACAGAGATTTTTCTTTTTTCTGTTCAAATCACCCTGTGTGCTTTCTGGATCTAACAACTATAACCCCACATTATACATTTGAAGCTATTTAATTTGTTGACATGCTGAGTATGAAAAAATGGTCATATAGAGGGACATTATAGAGACATAAATGGGTCAAACAAATGAAAAAATAACCAACTGCTAATTCCTCCATGAACATGCCTCTTTTTAGGGAAAACAATTACGAACCACATAAAAGGCAACAATTTTAAATGGTCCATGCTAAATGAATAATGCAATACAAAAATGATTACTGAGCTGTTTGAAGCTAAAACAGCCAATTTGAAATCACTGATCTCTGATTTGGTCCCCTGTGATGATAAAAGCCCCCCTTGCCAGTTGGTTGTATGATAAGTTTAACAAATCAGAGAAGTCACTGATGAAAACAACAATATTCAAGTGGATTTGGAGACAGTCGGGGTTAAATTATCGACAAAAAGCTGAGAGCAGTAATGAAAGGTGTTTTGGCTGCTATACAAGGCTCACGTGCTGGCTCACCAGTTCCCCTGCGTCACCTAAGCTCATTATCTTCAGGGCACAAAGAAAGCTCTTATTTTTTAAGGAATTTTGAATAGCTTTATCCTGACGGAAAGTGGTACAGTTGCATGTGAGCTGCAGCACATGGTGCAGGCAGCTGTTGTCCACTTTGCAGAATCCTACCCGGTCTTATAAGTAAAATACTTCCCTGGGAACTTTCTTACCTGAAGAGGGGTAGAAACAAATCTGCAGACCATTGAGAGACGATGCTGAATGAAATATACTCAGGAAAAGGGGATCAAGATATTTTAAGTGAAAGTTTCTGTCAGTCTGGCCAGCCATACCCATTCACTTTGAAAAATTCTTCTTCATGAAGAGGGTCTGATTCTGGATCTGGTTTCCATTCCCTTTACATCATCAACTTCAGTGATCATCTAATAACATGGACCTGTTGTAGCCTATGACATTAGCGATGCAGAATTTACTAAATATTCCAGTAAAAGTCATAATTACAGCTTATTAAAGTTCAAAAATCCATTTCAACACCAGAGTGCGATACCTAGCAAAGATGAAAGCAAATATTAATGGTGTAGTCTGATTTCATCCACTTTTACATCAAACTCTTTGGATATTTTAACTTCTGCAGTCCTTTTTCAGTTAAATTGGACATCTTTTTTTCCCAGCTCAAACACATTTTCATGTAAATATTAAATAGTACTGCTGTTTTGTTCATACTTTAGTATCTCTTCTAAGTAGGAGGAGCAAGAAGGGGTGGATGGAGAACACAGTCTTTAATTCGACAAATAAAACAGATCTTGCTCAAATAATTAACACTTTTAACTAAAGTAACGCCCATCTCATTACTGTACGAGCAGTACGCTCATGCAGGGTGATGCAAACACAGCAGGGCTCCAGTCATTGTTGCTGTGAATTGGCAAAGTCTTCTTCATAAAACAACAGGAGATCCTTTAATGGCTCAATCAGACCAGCTGATCTTTTTTTTCCACAACTGTCTGCTTCAATGAAGTGACTCCCTGAGTAATTTTCTGTTCAGGCTGAAATTGGATTAATGATGAGGATTTACAAGAGGCCAATTAAGAGCCCTGAAGAACTGAGAAAGAACAGTTCGACCACACGAATGAGACTAAGGAATATCTGTGGTCTGTTTATTCATCTGGATATTCTGGAGTTAAAATCAATAACAGTTCAAGCCAGAGAGGTTACCTGAGGTCAAGCACTGTGATCCAGTCAAAACTTCCCATCTCAGCTCAAATCCAACACAAGAACCGAGAAAATTGATATTTCACACTTTTTGACTCTTTTTATTTACTGGGGGTAAATCATAAAAATAAATCCGTAAGGAACATGAAGTGAAATCCTGCTGGGAAGCTTCACAGAATGGAATGTGCTCAACTCGCCTGTTTTCCCGTCCCAGAGACTCTCAAACTAATCTCCAGCTATGAGGGAAATTCAGCAATATCCAGCGCGATCGCTTTGATGAAACTGCTTAAGTGCGTTCAAGCAAAACGATGAAAAGATCATAATGAGATTAAAAAATTATCACCTCATGAGTGAATTTTGGTGAATGAAAGTCAAATGAAATGAGATCAATTTATCTCAATTTAAACTGGAATGTAATGGATGATGACACAGCAGACGAGCGTGAAAGACTGTTAAGATCGGTTTTATGCAACATCATGACACTTGCAATACCAAACACACAATCGGTGTAAATTATCTGTTATTTAATAACCAAGATTTGCTGAACAACTGTAGTTACAGTTCCTAGTTACCTGCCTGTGTCAGACAGATGGCAGTAGTACTGCAGTGTAAAGGCACATTGACAAATGCGATACCACACAACATAAAATGACCTGCATGATTAAAAGGAAAATCTGAAATGATGAATTTACATCAGCCGTTCATTAAGTGGCTTTGTCGAATACAGTCCCCACCCCAGACTTTGTTTTTACAGCACTTCCTTGGTCAGTTTGAAGATAAAAACATATAAATGAGTCAACACTGATAAACAAATGATAGTGTAAAACAAAGCAGTACACAAGTCTTACTGAAAAATAAAATTATACATAGCATGTTACACTCTCACAGCAACACAGAGTGAAATAAATGAAGAAAATGCAAAGTTCTCCAGGTGTATGAAGCTGATTGATTTGTAGTAACACAAATATCACTAACTTCAGTGCTTACCTATTAAAAACAGGAACACTGGCAGATTCTCTGGAGTCTTTGTTATGCTTACTTGAGATTTTTGCTACATGACTTATAGCAGTGGCAGATGCTGCCAATAAATGAGTATAAAACCAAAGTTAAATTTTTAAAATAAATCAGAGACTGTAAATCTGAAATGCAAAAGAAGCCAACTAACTGCTTATTGACTACACAGTCTGCGTAAGTGCATTTGTTGACTCAATAGTAACAAGTTGAGGTTTTCCTTGAGTGTGTGGGGACCATGAACGTCCTCTTGACAATTAGAGGAATATACAATTAAGCAAATTTTAGGTCAGTGCTAAGGACCGCCTTCATCTGATCTGCTTAGCTGCTGCTCGTCAGTGCATGTCCGCCCCGTTCTCACAAAACCACCTCCCTTCTGTCCACACGTCAGGGTGCCACCGCCTCCTGGTCCATACTACAGCCAAGAGCTTCGATGTCGTTGCTGATATCGGTGATCATACGGTCCCATTCGTCCCCCTCCGAGGTGTCCTGGCCCTCATCTGAAGCTGCGCTGTCACCGCTGCCTCCCGCTGCTCCATTGCCGTTGGTGGTAGAATCGGACGCAGAGCTGGCCGTACGCTTGCAGCGACCAAAACTGTCCGTGATGATACCTCGGCCGTCCTTCACTCCGATGGTCTCGAGGAAGTTCTCAAAGTGCTGGCTGTCCTTCTCGGGAATGAAGGGCCGTAAGCCTGTCGGGACAAGATGCATTTGTTTTTAGAATCAATGCATGTTCAAGCACGTACCTCGGTTGTTTTACACAATGTTTTAGTGGGAATGTTCTAACTGCACTAGAACAACAAAAACAATTTCAATTTCTGACTAAATTCTGTGCTGGTGATGGAAGATTAGCTTCAGGATGCTGTTATCCACCGAGTAGGAGGAATTTCCTGCTGTCTCCATAGAGCTGTCGCAGATTTATGCAGAACTCATGAATGGAGGCACCGTTACGGTATTCATGGAGCAGAGTGGCAAACTGCTGGATCTCTTGCGATGACAGCTTTGTCCGTAACTAAAAGGAAAATGAATAAATGTTGAAAAAACATGGATAATATATGCTTTCACTAATTTCAATAAAGACAAAGTTTCATACTGTGGTCATATAGTCCTGCAGCAGCTCTGCAGCTGTGGTACTGAGTTCTCCTTCACTGGCGGTCTTCGTCTGAGGGGATGCTGGGGTGGATGCAGATGGAGAACTTCCTTCTGTATCTATAGTGGCCTGGAAAGGACTGAGGAAATCCACGACTTGTAAGCAACAAGAAACACTAACGTACGGTCAGTGAATGCAACTAAATGTCTTGACCTGTGAGTTAAAAGTGATGTACTTACAAAGGGCTGCCTTCTGCCTCAAAAGCCTCTTTGACATCCACTTTACTTGAAGAGTCATCTTTGAAAACGACAAAATAAAACATTTTAATTGAGAAATTGGTAAAAGTTCTGAAACTTCAGTAGCCCAGTATATATTGAAATTTCATCCCATTTATTAAATAAAATAAGAAAAATAGACCAACATGTTTATGAATGTGT
>JAOWBL010000017.1:8065002-8081370 GCA_028564865.1 Zenarchopterus dispar | reverse complement strand
TCGTTTGTTTCCATAACGTGACAGTTTTGGAAACGTCAGCTTCTCATTCTCTATTGTCATTGGCTCTTTTACCAACTTAGCAGATCAAAAAGGGAAATCACACCAAATTCTTTAAAATCTTCTTTAACATATAAATTCCTCCAGTAAAAGAAAATCAAAGCCAGTTTTAACTGCAGTTTGACTGGTTTTTAAACCCATAAACGGGTTTTAGTTTCTCAGACGTGCCAGCAAAAGCCCAACTGTGGAGAAAACAGTCAAACCAGAATAACTATTATTGTAGTTTATAGTTATCTTACCAGTGACTTCAGCTATTGCATACAGGCCGGCAGATGCAGGGTCTATGTGCCTGAGCCGGCACAGATAAATACAGTGCTTGATGTGAAGGCAGTCAACCGAGGACTAACGGAGTAGAAGGGACAGAAATAGACCAGACAGTCATACTCCCCAATACAAATTGAGAGGCCAAGGATCTAAATCCATTTCCTAAACGTAAGACAAAAATTCCCTGCAGCATAACAAACAAAGCAAGAAAATGCGTATGAGTGGTTCTCAACATAATTAGCTCTTGCATTGGCTATTGAGTAAGAGATTAATGCTTTAATTGAAATGAGGTTGAGATCAGTGCTCTGGAAAAAAAAAAAACAAAAAGCGCACTGTCGAGTGGGGCCTGATTGCTTTGGGTTATTGTTTTGACTCAGATTTAAGCATTACTTGTTCCCGTTTTTCTTGCAACTTTAATTAACTCACCGGATTTCCAGTTAAATGCTATGAAACAAAAGCTGCCACATGTTAATTTTCTATTGTTTTTCTAACTTGTGCTCAACAAGTAGTCATTTTCACACAACCTCAGTTTCCCTGGAAATCAAGGACACTTGTAATTTCCCTGCAGTGTACGGGACACTATTAAGGGACACGTCACCATGATACACTTTTATGTATTTGTTTAATTTTTTAATGGAGCTATGCTCACCTTAATGCATTTTTGTTTTCTCCAACTCTTCCAGTGTAAGGGAAGCTCAAATGGAGAGAGGGGTCTGAATGTGCAAGGAAATGACAGTGAAGTGGGTCAAGACAGGGAGACAAACTGGGACAGCAATTTTTTTTTTTTTTTTTTTTTTTTGGGATCAATAGCTCTGGGCAGGATGAGGCACCATTGTATCCAGAGGTAAAAGCTGGCTTTCCATGACATTTCCAGTCAGCCTGGTAAATGTCACATGGAACAAGTCAGCCCCGCTCCCTTTACTAATAATACGCTGAAGAGACCAAGGCAGACCCTTTGTCTCCATCCCCCTTAGTATGTTTTCTACTGGTAAATCTGACTGGTCTGTAGGGCGTCTGTCAGAAACCGCTTCCATTTTCAAGTTTATTTAAAAAAAAAACAAAAAAAAAAACAGGATTCTGCAGAGTTTGAAGCTCTGAAAAGCTGTAATGTACTGATGACAGTAAGTTAACGTGTGTGCAGTGGTCATTCAGTCATGCTTTTATATATATGTATATATAAGAAAGGAGAAGGCGACATGGAAGAAGGCACCATCATTACTTTGGCATTCTTCATCTACACTAAAAAAGACAGCGTAGCACCGTTCCTTTGTCTATTTTCATGGGTTCACTGTTCCACCTGTAACAGATATTTTCAGTGGCTGTTTCTGTCGGCTTATATGTTCAACTATAAAGGTGGTTTTGATATAACTTTACACCTTGCTTCTAGTATGGAAAATACAGGAGAGAACTTTAATCAGAGCCGAATTAGCTGAATCAGTACCTCAATAAACACTTTTGCAGTATTTGCTAGTTTTAGGTCTCCCTGCAGCATGTTGTTAATTTTGCTAATTATGTTCCAGCTTATATCGAAATAGATAATAAAGCAGAGCCTTGTCTAGTGTTTGCATTCGCTGTCCTACAGGCATGGCCGATGTTTCTGAGTTCTCAGCCACAGATCTTTTTCATGGTAATTTCCAAAGACCTTGACAGTGACAGCTGGAGGGTTCATCTGCAGTCCTGAGGACTACATGAGACAGTGCAGGATGCCTTTACCTCAGCCAACCTGCACACATTGACTTTACCTCAACCAAACTTTAAAACATGTCTCTTAACCTTAAAAGTCGGCAACATCATTATCGAGGGAAGATCTTGTGGTTGTGAATGTTATCTGAATATAACCTTGTTTGTATTCAATAAGTAAAGAGTGGTTTAAAAAAAATTTGTGAACAAATTTTGTTTTGTAAATATTTAGAGATGCCGTTTTCTCAGCTGAATTTTTTGCAATATTTTTTTTTCTTTTTTAAAATTTTTGTTTGGGTTATTTTAATAAGCCCTGCCATTCACAGCCATTTCCTTCTGTACAAACCATAGTGAACTAGTTGTTTTGGATCAGAGGTGTGGTCCATGTCAGGACTTATACCGGAGCATCTAAAAGGGCCTACTCTTTTAGATGCTCCGGTATAAGATGATCCGGTACAACCAAGATAACTGCTGTCGCAGGATTCAGTTCTCTTATTAGTTATATAATTCTTTTGTATCGAAGAGAAAAAAGAATCAGGACCAGGCTGCTCAGGCTAGTCAATGAAATAAAATCAGTGCTTCTGTTTTTGAAACTTTATAAGTGTATTTACAATCAAACATAACACATTTTGCATTTTATCCAAAAACCCAAGTAACATGGTATCTGGAAGTCTAAAAATAAATTAATCCAGATTCTCAGTGCACGTATCCAAATAAAACCCGTTTGAAACAGATTCATGTAACAAGGGACCAGGTGACTGTAGTTGTATTATTTTCCTCGTGATGGCTTCTATTTTTTTTATTACTGGTACCGTTGACTATTTTTACATAAAAAAATAGTGGGGTGACTTTTTTTTTTAAATTACAACCGACTAATACAAGGTAATTAAATCTGTCACCATTAAAAAGTTGTGCTCAGTCACTGTGACATTAGGCAAAGCTTTTCTCTTCTTTTTTTTAAAATAAAAAGCATTATTCAACAGCAAGGCTATTCATAACGTGTCACATAGTGCATTTGTGAGAAATATATCAATAAGAATACAACAAAGGGCTGGGGAAAATTAAATGATAGTAAAATCATAAAATGACAATAATACAACAAGATAAAACTAGGTTAAAGTGGGTCATTATAGCCCTTCAGTTTAATCAAATGAATCAAATGCAGTGCCAAGTTTTTATTTCAAACTGTGGTAGACTTTACAGAGTTAGAGCCAGAAGTATTTGGACATTGACAGAGTTTTTATGGTTATGCCTTTATACACCACCACAATGAATTTGAAATAAAAAAATTAAGATGGGATCAAAGTGTAAGCTTTAATTTAAGAGGTTTTATAGAAATATGCAATGTACCATTTAGTAGTGTACAAATAAAGATCATTAAAGTCTGATTATTAACGTATTTTTGAATTGAATGGAAATCTACTGGGGTTGTGTATAAAGGCAAAATTACAAAAAAAAACCTCTTTAATTATCCAAAAACTTGACAAGTATGTATTACCTTTGTGTTGAAAAATATATATAATATATATTTGAACAAAATCCAAATTTAATAAGTTTTCCAGTAGTCTTTGGGGTATTTTATTACTCCTTTAAATCTGTGAAGTGGAGGGCCAAACCAACTGACTGAGAATGTTGCTCATGGGGATTTGTCTCAAATGTAGATAATTACTGGATTACTCATAAATAATATAAAACAGTATGAACATTTGATTTAGTTTTTCTTCATCAACGTGTTATTTGTGAGAAATAAATGCAACAATTCATTCTTATGTCTAATAACCAACAGCATAAAAGTAAGAAGAACTGACTGACAATTATTTACAACTGCATTTTTCTAATCTGAAAACAAACTTTGTTCATATTCTTTTGTTCTTCCCTTAGCAAAAGCAAAGAAAAAAAAAACATGTACAGTTAAACACTTCAGTTTCAGGGCTGTCAGAAAAATCTGAGCTCACTTCATCACATCTTCAACACTGCAGCGCTTTTATTTACAAGAATCTCACACACTTCCTGCGATTGTGATGCACACTGTTAACACTCCCACTGTGCCTTTTCAGATGTAGTAACGCAAACAGCTTCAGAAACGCGAGCACGCACGCCCAGGCGAGCGCAGACGCACACATGAATGCTCAAACATACTTGCTTGTCGGAGCTGCAGGTAATGGGGGATTTCCCTTTCTATTTCAGACGCATCTGTCAGATGGATCCTGCTCTGTCTCCCAAACACACACACAAATTCCCCCACTCCACCAGGGCTGCGATGCATCTCTCTCCTGGTTCTCTTTGAGCTCCATAGCTCCTCCACGGGGCTCCTCATGAATTATTTGTAGCAAGATCATAGCGATCATTCATGGCTCGTTAGGCAGCGTATGCATGGCCTAACAGCTCAACACGGTGCCGGGGTCATGTTTCAAGCTCAGCTGTCTGCCATTGTTGTTATGATGCAGGCAACCTCCCACTGCCAATCACCAACACTGCCATAAACTGACTAATGAAAGAAAGACATCTGCTGCTAGGCACAGACTCAGATATGAAGTAGTGAGAGTGTGTGAAGGAGCAGACATCTTGAGATTGGAGCAGTGAAGGACAGGTGGAATGACAAATGCACCATGTGGACAGCTTGGCCACATTGTTCCTCCCTCTCCTCCAAAGTCATTGACCGATGAGTCACCCAGCCACCCTTACACTAATCCCTTCAGTAGGTGGTAAGATGGACCACACACACACACACACACACACCACATGGCCAAGTTCAACAGTATCTGTCTTCTAAGTCATGCTCCTGGGAAGGCTGAGCAGCTCGGCCTGCATTCATATCTTGTCATAAGCTGATTCATAAGAAGATCCCGAGCAGTATTACAGCGGCACGAAGCGGAGCTTACGCATTATCTGTAACAGGTGGAATCTGGCAGAACACAGAGCACGGAGGCATATAACATACACCCGGCCTGGGGGTTTATGAAAAAAGTGTGTTTGCATTTATATGTGTAAGGTGGAGGCACTGCCAGCTGCAGTGAGTCACCCTGAGTCACTCTGAGGGGCAGAACGCTCACCGTCAATGAGGCTTTAACCGACCGTTCTGGGAAATTTGCATTTCTTTTTCTTTACTTTTCCATCTTTTCAGGACAGAGTTCCATTTCTGTGCCTGTGTTCGACCATTTTTCCTCTTTTTCAGCGCTGATTTTTCCGAGACAAACGCTGTGGGGTGTTTTTAGCCAGTGAGATTACATTAGTGATGCTATCCGTCACAGATCTAGCTTAAGAACACACTGCGTACCTATTTATGTTGTACACACATTTTTTTCACCATCTTAAAACCCTAGAAATTAAAAAAAAAACTTTTATATTCTTCTGTCATGTTTCTGTTTAAGTTTGCTAAGGCACTTACAGCTAAAAGTTTGTAGGGGCGATTTATCACCTGTAGCTTTGCGCTTCCAAACATACATTTGGAAAACAAATTTAATAATGAAGGATCAGATTTTCTATCTCCACAAGCACAAAGATGGCAGTAGTGGGTACGCACAGATAGCTGTCTGTGCCATTTCAGGATGTGATCTTTGAAGAACAATCTTCCTACTTTATCAGTATGGGTACAGAAAACTAGCAGAGACAGAGAAAGCTGCATCGCAAATTGGCCTGGTTTTACCTTTTGCTGTAAGTGCTCGTTCAAATGACACAATTTTAGACGTGATTTGTTGATCACAGAGCTCCTTCATGCACCTGTGGCAAACTGCCATGTGATCAAGAGTCAAAAGTCAGCACTGGACTGTTATGTGATTGAGTTTTCATTACTGCTAGAATTGCACAAAATCTAAATATCACAAAGAAAATCCTATATTCAAAACACAGAGAATTTTTAAAAAAGTAAATTTTGCAAACAAACAAAAAAAAGTTTTTACTTTTTCATGAGGTCAATTTTCAGATATTTCGATTGTCCAGTTTAGTGCAAAAGTGTGACGGAAATGTTTTTTTTTAACATTTTCATGTCTCTGGCATCACTGGATGTGATGTTGTCAGTCCATCCAGAGCTATCAAAATCTAGTTACACCATTTGTCTAAAAATACAGATGTTTTTGTCCATTTTCTTTGAAGCTGAGGTCTTCTTTTTCTTTCTTTTTGAAGAGTCTTGCAGGATGAGATACGAAGAGTTATGGAGATATGGAGAGAGAACTCGGAGTGTTATGCTCGTATAAAAAAAAAAGAAAGAAAAAATGCTATTCAAAACAGCAGTTTCTTCACTGTAATTTCACAGTTACTTTGGTATTCCTTTGGTTTTGCCAAAAATGTAATGGAAGTGTATCTACTGTCATTTGCTCAAAAAAATTGCATTTTCAAGTGGTTATGACTAATTTCCCACTTATATTTTGTTGACAAAAGATGGTTTAAGAGGCCAGCCATGTGATCATGTTGCTGTCAGATCATGGTGGCGTGTGACTGTGTGTTGGGGATCAGTCACATAGTGTGAACAGCAAAATGACTAAAACTCCCAATTACAAAACAGCCAGTTGTGTAATGTGAACAGCCCAACAGTCTGCAGACTCTGAAAGTCACACAGTCTGAACTCACCTTCAATTAAAGTATCACAGCCCTGGCAGGAGCTTAACATCATCATGATATCAGTGTTTTTATAGTGCCTAAGAAAACTATTATTGCAGAAATATCTTCAACTCAGCATTTCATGTAAGTGGAAACTGAACTCGGACTGCCTCAACTTTAACAGTTATCCGTTGATCCAACACTAGATTCCTGTTTATCCTCCTTACAGTGGTGTACGGCCTCATAAGGAAGACTGGCAGAGTTAAAGCCCTGGTTCTGCAGGTGAGTCAGATATATTCATACAAGAGTCTGTGATCAGCGCCTTTTAGCCAACCACCACACAGAGGACTGCTGGAACGTTGAATAGAGATCGATCTGACAGGATGCAACCTGAAAGCGATGGGAAGCAGTAGGCCGTGGTGAGTGATTCTGTGTCAACTCTGCTCCGCCTCATCAGTTCTCTGAGTTTGTAATGGTTAATCAGTTTTGGCATTTTGACTAAATATTATCTCTGTTGTTGCATCAGGTCATACATTCACAACATTTCATGTGGTCTGTTTGGACATTTTGCTTTTCAAAATCTATCCGTCCATTAATTTCCACTTATCCAAGTTCAGGTCGTGAAAGGAGCAGCTTAAGTAAATTTGTCCAGTTCTCCATCTTTCCAGCCACCTCTTCCAGCTCTTCTAGGTGAATACTGAGGTGTTCCCAGGCCAGTTGAGAGACCCGGGAACTCGCTCTCTTGGTCACTACTCAAAGATCATGACCAAAGGTGAGGACAAGAATGTAGACGGGCCAGTAAATTGGTTTGTTTCAGCTTTTGGTTCAGTTTTCACTTCAGACAGACCGCCATAGTCCGCACAGTCCACCTCCCACCAGATGCTCCTCCAATCTGCCTGCTGGTCTCCCACTCCATTCTCCACTCATTTGTGAGAAAGACCCCGAGATACTGAAACTCCTCCACATAAGGCTCCAGTACGAGCCAAGAACACAACAAGACCACATCAAAGCAGTGGTGTTCAAAGGGTTTCAAAATCTAGTTAATCAAAGTGGGCTTTATTCAGTTTCTGTTTTTCTTAAAAGGTAAAACTAAGCAACCCACGTCAAATCATGGGGACCAGGTTATTACCCAGGTAGGTAGACACGTGGAAAGTTATGACACAAAGAGAAGAACAAAAATGCCAACATCACCTAAAAGAAATGACCAAAAATAATATGGATTGCTTGCAGTCAGTGAAAAAAAAAGTTACACAATGATTTCTGCTCATTAAACACACTCCTGCTCATCCTAATTAGGATTTGCAGACATGAACGAATTCACTGTTTTCCAAAGAAGCCTGAAGAGCACTGGAAAAAAAAACAAAAACTCTGAAGTCTGCAAGCTGTTTCTTCAGACAACTTCCCAGTCTTTAAATTAAGCCCCCAAGGGCACATTTATCATGTGATTAAAAGGCTGAATGAAATCAAATAAATAGTATTTCTTGCAGTTCAGATAAATGGACACTACTATCTTCACCACTAACCCCCTAAAAACATGTTCTGAAAAAAATAATAAACAAGATTGATGGCTTTGCTCATGAGCAGCTACTTTCCTAAATATAAAACTAAGTACAATATTTTTTGTATATAAGTAAATACGTACATATATTTAAGAACAGAAACAACATAAATACAAAGACAGCAGTCAGACTTAAGTTCTTGACGAAACAACCATAACTTAGAGATTTTCTTTTTATTATTGTTATCATAGTGATCTGGAAAAATCTGAACAATGAATGTGCTTATCTGAATAAAAGTTAATTTCATAGAAGACCACAGGAAAAACACTTGTTAAAAAATTTGGCTCTTTTTTTCCCCCCAAGCGAGCCACTTCAGTGAAACATGACAACGACAGTTTAATAGCCATTTATGGTGTAACTCAGTAGAAGAAGATATTGTGACCGTAGGACTCTATCCAGACCTGGCATTAAAATGCATTCAAAGATGGATTCAGATCCGATCACTCAAGATGCATCTGAAGATGGTCTGGGACACTTGTGTTCACACTCTCGTCGTAGTCTGGACAGGAAAGCGTCCTGGGACGGAATCAGGGATCGATAGCTCGTTTGATTTTGCCAGTTAGCCTTTTTCTTCATGTTTGTGGCCGATCTTTCACTGTATTATATTCACCTGCGATTTTTACTGCACTTATCATTTGTGGAATAAAATATTCAAAAACAAAACTTGGCATTTGGGTAAACATTTTAATGCCAGGTGTGAACGTGCACTAAGCACTGGCTACTTGTGATCGGATTTCTCAGGTCAACATTTAACTGAACAGGCCCTTTTTCTCATTTGGTGTGACGTGGAGTTGGTGACGTGAATATTGGATGCTTGACCTAAAACTGTGGTGATTGTTTGGATTCTCTGTGCTGGTTTGAGGATTTTTGTTAAGTTCTGCATAAATCATAAATTGGAAATTAGCACCAAGGAGAATTGCAGTTTTTGCAATAATTTATTTATTTATGTAAGCAAAAATATAAGCGACCCCATAAATGGAAGCCAGGAGCATACGAATGCAGGTTGGTTTCTCAGGTTCAGACCTTTGAATGTGTCCACTCCAAGGAGCCTGCTGATTGTTCATAATCATCCAAAAAAGAACAAAACTGTCCAATGAGGGCCACGCAGCGCCATTGACAAAGCTGACACCCTTATTAAGCTGTAGTGAGGGGCGTCCAGCAGTGCGCCATAAAAAAGGAGGTGGAGGGGTTTACAGGTGTGTTTTTCTTGAAGCATAGCTACTGAACGACGAATGGAGGAACGCTGTAAGCTGTTTCTCCTGTGTTCAGCTCATAAAACTCTTGCAAAAGCAGCTGTGTTGGCACAGCTTTGCATCTCTGTCGACCGAGTACGATGTTGAGTCCAGGAGACGGTGTCGGTTTCTTGTGATTGCTTAGGGAACATTAAATACCTTCCTCCACTGAAATTGATTGCAGTGCAGCTCCACGCTGGGCCAAGGAAGAAATCCAGTCTAGACTCTTATACTCTCCTGGGTCTTTATGTTCCTCATCTAATACTCGAAAAAAAAAAAAAAAAACTAATTAGCAATCTTACTAAAATGTCCAACTAAACAAAAATTCAGATGTTGAAGTATTGTTTTACATTTCATATGTTAGTTCTTCCCTGCTCCTCAGTCTGTGCAGAGTGAACACAGACTCCCATCATGTACATTAGCTTTCCTCTTGGCTGTACGCTTCCTCTATTCCTCTCGGCACACCAGTCATTTGTCACCATTAGCAACAGTCCTCAGGTACCCCAAGTCATTGAGCTGTGATCATGTGACCTTGTGCAACCACTGAGATGACAGAAGTGCATGAAGAAGACAAAGCAAAGGTTATTAAGTGACCTTTTTTTTTTTTGATAGGGAAGGACAAAAGTAAGAGTTATGAGGAAGGGCCAGAGAAAGAGGTCATGTGACAAATGGCCTGCTGCTTTCAGATGGATGATAGCCAGAGATTCATTGTGATTTGACATCATTTGGTGTCATTTTTCAAGAAAAGACAAAAACAGGCTATGGATCAGTATCTGTGGATTTGCTGTCACCTCTAAGAAGGGTATTGTCTTCCATTTAAAATACAGAATATTGATCACCTCAGCTGGGTGTTAGCAGGCATCAAGAGGTTTGTAGATGTAGTCTGGCTAATTCTTTTCCTCTTCAATACAAAGACTTAATCTGGTTCCTCTGGATTACACTTTGATGTCCAATGGCCAGTGCCAACAGGCACAGAAGAAATGTCCTCTGGATGCTATCAACAAAAGACATCCAAAGTGGGGTGCAGTGGAGCAGGAACACTGGCAAATTATTTCTCGATTGTGCAGTAAATGCTTTGTGATCCAAGACGTTAGAAATTCTGTAACTATCTTGGTTATTTTGAACAGGTTCCTGTATGAGTCATCAGATAAAACCTGCCTCATTGCAACTGGTTTGGTACATTCTGTGCCAGTGGAAATGTCCGCAAACAGGAGCGAGACCAGACCCTTTCCACAAGAATGAGTATGACCAGTCAGGCTGTTGTACATGTGTGTTTAAATATAAAGAAGGAAGATCAAATAAAGAGCATGGCTTTAATAAACGAAAAACTGAATTTCGTGGTTAAATTTAAGGCTAGATGTGCAAATGTGGCCAATATTATCAATAAAAGATAATATAAAGACAGATTACACACCATCAATGGACGGATTAAAAGAGCAACATCCCTAAATCTTTCCTTCAGTTACTTTCACAGTCTGTTTTTTTTCCCTCAAAGTAGCGCCATAGGAAGTCTGCCTGATAAAGATATTCGGCTTAATGTAAGACAAAGCAAAGCTGTTAATTCTCCCAATTCAAAAGGTAAACATTAGCAAAGGATGCTTCATATGTATATATAATTGTAACCTTCATATGAAGCTAACAATTTTAGGTAAAACAGGGAGACTGAATCTGACTAATCTGACTATTTGTTACAGCATTTTTGGTTTTTAAGCCCAAATAAAGATATAAGCAAAACATGCCGGAATTAGCTCTCCTTTCTGTACTCATTTGAGTCTGATTAGAGGTTTTTGTTGTTGTTGTTGTTGTTGTTTTTTTTTTAAAGATTTTGGATTTTATTGTTTGTTTTTTAAAGGTGAAAGTGTCAGCTGCAGTGATATTTATGAAATACCTTGAAATTTGTGACACACTGCAGCTTGTTTCATGGCTCTAAATATCAAGTGCACTGCAGAGTATTTACACAGAGCACGAGAAAAAAATAACAGACTGCTAAGTGACTCCCTCTGCTATTGAAAAAAAGAAGAGTTCACTTTAAATATTAGAATAGGAGCTCCTTACAGTAACAACAATCTGCTCCTTTGTGGTTGTCTGCCATCTCTGAATATTTTTTCCCTTTTTTTTTTATTATTAAAGGCAGAAAGAAAAATTCTGACAGCCAGAAGTGAAATCCTCTTCCTCTTTGCCTTTCCTGCTGTCTGTCCTTCCCTTCGCCACCCTTCCTGCACTGTTTTTGAGACAGCTCTTCCACGAGAGCAAGGGCAAGATTATTTACGGATTAGGAAGAAAAGGCTTGACCCACTTGCTTTCAAAGACTACCATCCAAAGAGAGCCGTGTGGAGGCAGGCTTTCATTCAGAGTCAGCACTTGTGTTGAGATGCGTGTTACACTTGAAGCTCATGTTTATTGCTTTTAAGACCATAGTTAGTAGGGTTGGCTTATGGCGTTAAAATGCTTCCCTTAATTACCAGCTGATAAAAAGTGCTCTGTATAAATCAGCTTGGTGCCGACTAGTTTTTACCACTATTACACTAAACCCCCCAAAACTCATAATCACCACGAAGTGCAGTTTCACTTTTTCAAGGTTTGATGAGTTTGCTTGTAGGTTTGGTGGCATTTTGCATTTTTCAAGCCCTGAAGATAACAGAAGAATGCAGGCGAGAGCCAAGTCAGCACACAGGGAGGAAAGAGAGAAGGGGGAAACTGCAAGGAGGGAGGGGGGGCTCAGACGGAGATAGAGAGGAGAGCCGGTGGAGATAACCGCCGAGAAAGTGGAGGAGAGCAGATGAGAGAATAGAGAGAAGTGACAAAGTGATGTAGTGTGAGAGGAAGAGGAAGGGGGAGAGGAGCAGCAGAAAGTGGCGAGACAAAGACGCAAAAGGAAAGAGACTACAGGTAGAGAAGAAGCTGGCCAGTGAGAGGAGAGTGAAAGGAGGCGAGTGAGACAGAATGAGACCCGGGAGGTAAACTAATCACCGAGCACGCAATGCAATTTTCTGGCTCTGTGCCTCCACCCCACTGCACTCCTCCCTCATGCACCCCCTCTTCGTCTTGGGGTCTCTTTTTATTATTCTGCTCACACACGCTGTTTCTCCCTCATCTATCTATCAGGCTGTACCATTTCCATGCTCCCCCTCTACTGTTTAGTACTGCTCTGTAATCCCCTCTGGCTCTCAAACATGGATGGAGAACCTCTGACCATCAGCATGAAAAAAAAAATTAAAAATGCTGGAGATGGAGAGGTTTTGGTTTTTCTATTACAACGTGGCTCAGATTATTCAGTACTGAACAAGGTTTTGTTATAATCCAGCCATGGGATGGTGATTGTGTGTGACATGGGGAATGACGGAAATGACTTCGAGTAATATTAAAAAAATCATTTGTCTGCATGCAGCTGTGCATGTGTGTGCTTCCCCAGAGGTGCGAGCATTTAGGAAATGTTTGATATCACTGCAGTAAAGGTTTAAAAGTCTCAAGTCTCTCTCCTGAGAGCAGCAGCGCCTGCCTGCCTCTCTGTTTTGCAGCGTCTTGATGATGATGATGATGATAGATGTTCACTCCAGACATGCAAATAAAGGAGGCGGCTCCTCAGAAGTGTGCATATGCTCTCACTCACAAACCCACGCACATTCACACACACACATGCACACACACACACACACACATCCACCACATTTGTATGTTTAACTATGATCAAGTCGTCCGCTGATGTATCAATCTTCCTCTTTTGGGAATATACCCCTGGGAAAAATGCAAAGGCTCCCACACACAGCAGTCTGTCCTATTTTCACAGACACAGTGACAGCGGAGGAAGATCAGTTACATTACATGCTAATTTTGAAAACAGGAATCCTACGGTAAGAGTCAGATGTGAATGCAGAAGCGAAAAGCGATCTCATTATTGACATGTAGTATCTCACCTCATCCATCATAAGCGACACCACTGTTGCATCCCCTGAGGTTTACACACAAATCCAACCAGGCACACCTAAAGCAATAAGGGGATAACATTTTCCCTTGCATACGACAGTCATTCGGCACACAGACAAACATCAAGCAAATAAAAAGGGGGAAAAAATGCTGGTTGAACACTTGCACACACACAGCTTTAAAGGAATGAAAACGCACACTCACACCAGCGTTCACACCATCACACAGTTTTACTACAGGAAGCTCCGAGCTGCAAGCTAACCTGAGGGGATCCAGTGACACGAAGCATATGTGTGAATCCTCAACTACCAGTAACTGACTGGCCCGCTGAGGAAAACTTGTTGTGACATATCTAAAATATCAGCCGTGCAGGAGCAGGGAAGGAATCAGACACAAAGTGAAATAGACTAAGAAGGCCATCAGTACAGGTACTCCAGAGGTACTCTAGCCATGCTAGGTTTCCTTAAGGTCACAGACACACAGCTCGAGAGGATAAATTTACTGATTGGGAAGGAAATTTAAAACAAAAATCCTACACACAGACTCAAATTTCTGCAGCATTTACTCTCCTAGCAACAGTCTGTTCACGATAGTGCCTTTTATATATGCAAACATACAAATACCGGACACGTGTATAGCGTTCTCTAGATGGAGATCTCCTGGCTCTGCTCTACCTTTTCAGGCTGGGGGATGGTTAGATGGAGGAGAGGAGGAAAAGGAGATGGGGGATGGGCCCAGATCAATACAGGTATCCTGAACCCTTCCTTTCTTCAGTGAATTTATGCAAGGAAGGCCGGTATGCTGACGTAGCAAAGCTCAACTCCCAGACACAAAAGCAGGCCCCCTCCACCCCCGCAGGTTTTTCACAGATTGCCTTTTTGCACAGACGCGAATGTCACTTGTCATCAATAAGAGCAGCGAGTGTATGATTGCAGTTGCTCCTTACTGTCTGCGCCTGGGGGCTGTGATGTGTTCAAAGATACAAAAAAAAAAAAAATTTACAGTGCAATAGGTTGACAATTCAACAAAAGAGAGCGGTGAAACATTACCAGGAAGGATGTCAAAACCACTCTGATTGACAGTCTTTAAAAAAATACCATCATATGTTTGTGATATGGAGCATGCTGGACTGCTGGAGCGTGAGCTATGGTTGATTTTAAAGCTGCAGCTGAGGAGGAGGATGTGAGGATTCTGGGCAGCGCTGGCCACTTTAATGAGCGTGTTTCTACTGTGAACCTTCACCTGGAAACTTCCACTATCAAAACAGCACCAGCAGCTCATACACGTAGACTTCTCAAAGAAGGAAGGACGCCATCGGTCAAATGATGCCAGTAACGTGATAGTCGTTTAAATGAAAGTCAGTCAGTTTCCTCAGCTGTAAACGCTGTTCATTAAAGAGTTGTGCTTAGCACTTTTTCTGTATTTAAAGCTGCAATAATTGGTTTCTTCAGGCCAGAATCTAGCTAACAGATTGATTTGAGCACTCACCAATGATGGATAAGAGCTCAGTCCTGGCATCTGCTTTGACTCTGTTTCCTTTCCAGATGCCACAATAAGAAGAACTCAGAACTGAAATTATGTTAGATTACTGGAGTCCTTTGTGGTTGTTAAATGCCAAACTAAGACTCGGGTTTATAAAGATTGTCCAACCGTTGGCTCTCTGTGAAACTCCCATCGCTGGCCCCATGACTAAGAACTGCAAAGAGGCACTCCACATAATTGAAATGAAGATGCCGCAGTAGTCCGTCAGCCAGCCATGATTCATCAGCATCATAAATGAGCACAAAAATCCAGAAATCGAGCCAAGCCACCAAGAAGACGATATGTCCATGTTACTCAGAGCAGAGACCAGTCAGTGTTTACAATTATTTGAAGCCATGTGACTTGGTACCATATTAATGGAAGTCCATTGTTTACCTGCCTTAGAGCTACAGCTGTACATGTGAAAACGGAAAACACTGTAAGGGAGTAACACTCAACTTAAAAAGTCATTTCTCTAATTTATACATAGAAAATCTCCAGAAAAGTTGGGAAGTCTTCTACTATACAATAAAAATAAAATCAGTCATTTGTTAATTCACCTGGGCCTTTATTTAACAGTAACAAGTTGAAATAAAATGAAAAAGACTGAAAAATGGCTCAACTTGCTTTTGTTGCATCAAGGCTGCTGAGTCTCACCACTGATGTTGTGGGTTACGAGCCCACCATGCCAGCACCTTTGGGATCTTTTCACTTCTGCAAGTTGCCTTTCCAAGCTGTCACATGGACGTCCCTTGTTGTTCAACTGGACTAAAACTGCCGAACACCCTCCACACACACGCTAAACCGTCCCTGCTTGAGCTTTGATCTGGAAGAAGCCAAACAGCTTTCATGATGGAGTCTGAGTTCCTTAGGTAAGTAAACTGTTTCCCTTCACATGACAAAAAAAAAAAAAAAAGGAATCCAATTAAACAACCACAGCATTAGTTCAACTTAACTGTGCATGTAAATGTACTATATGTTGAAAAAAAATGGCATCGGTGATGATGTGTGTATTTGCGCTCATTGTATGAGTGACTTGTGCTTGTGTGCGCATATAAAACATGCTTCTCTCCAATTTTTTTTTTTTTTTTTTGCATGTTGCTGACATCAAATTCTAGTTTAGTTTACATTTTCTTCAACTAAACCCTGCAACAATATCAATAGCAACACTCTTCATTAGTACTGGGTGATATGGCAAAAAAAAAAGGATCAAGATATATTTTTGCATATCCTCCAATCACGATTTTAGTCATGATATTTTTTTAATTATAGTGAGTTTTAAAGACTGTACTGAAAAAGAAAAAAATCATAGCAGATGAGATTTTGCTGTCAGCTTTCTTCATATTGTTAAAACAGTGTCACGGTCCTTTTAACAGGCTGAGCTCTGCGTGTGAAATTGTGCATGCACATGAGAAGTGCATGGATGAGTGGGTGTGTATGTGTGTGCGTGTGTGTGTCAGAAGAAGTTGAGCGGGAAGGTTTGAACAGCGTAACCAGACAGATTTAGCTGCATGTAGAGAATCAGTTCAGTAAATAAAAAAGCTGCAGCTCCCTCAGCTGGAAGTGTCCGGGTCTTCCTCACCAGCTGGAAGTGT
>JAOWBL010000017.1:8034578-8052846 GCA_028564865.1 Zenarchopterus dispar | reverse complement strand
AGATAGATAGATAGATAGATAGATAGATAGATAGATAGATAGATAGATAGATAGATAGATAGATAGATAGATAGTGTAAAAAGTGTGTGTGTGTGTGTATGTGTGTGTGCGTGTGCGCACGCGTGTGCATGTGTGTGTTTATTGTAATATATGGCTGGGGCCTATGCCAGATAAGCTCCACACAGTGACCAACAACCAAAAAACCAATACAGACTCAGGTATACTCGTCTGGTCAATTTAGAAACATCATTTAGCCTAACTATGCAATTTCAAAAAAATTAATTCAATTAGTGTCATCAACTTGGTTTCATCTTTGTTTTTCCCTCTGATGTACTCATTCCTGATTCTATCCATCCTTCTTACTCCCAAAAAGAACATCATTTTCATGTCTGCTACCTCTAACTCTGCCTCCTGTTCTTTCCTCGGTGCCACTGTCTCCCCACCATGCAACATCGCTGGTCTCTCCAGTGTCTCGTACACTTTTCCTCCCATTCTTGTTGACACCCTCATATAGACGAGAAATACAGATTTTCCTACGCCAACTCTCCGGAACTTTACTATCTCACGTCTTTTGTGTGCAGTCGGTGTGTTTTTGTGGACGTACCAGTCTCGCCCGATAACCACATAAAAGACTCAGGTAAATTTTATGATAGACCTCTCTAGCATCGATAGAAAACGTTGACTTTTATTCTCCGTATTCACAGTATCGATCATTTCAACATCCACAGACATAAATTTTAAGATGACAGACATTTTTATTCGGTACATAACGATCCTATCTCAGTTAGCCTGCTAGCTGACGTTAGCATCTTCGTTTCCTGATTCAAACTGACTTCAAGCAGCTGTATATATGTGTGTGTGTGTGTGTATTTCTTTCTTTCTTTCTTTCTTTTTATAACTTCAGTGTGTTTGGGGAATGATTGAGTAACAACAGAAAGTCAGTTGTGGATTAAAACCCCTCTCTGTGTGTGGTTATCTCAGGTCAGATCATGGAGTTCGCGGAGCTGATAAAAACACCCAGAGTGGACGGCGTCGTGCTGCACCGACCCTTCATGCCCACCGTGGAAGGGACTCTATGTCTGACTGGCCATCACCTGATTCTCTCCTCCAGACAGGACAACACAGAGGAGCTGTGGCTGCTTCATTCAAACATCGACTCCATTGAGAAAAGGTGAAAATTGTCTTGTGGGCGTTTAACAGCTATTTTCTGTACAGTTTTTCCATAAACTTCCATGATCCAAACGAGAGATGCAGGTCACACTTTGGCTAGAGTCATGATTCGCCTTTCTAATTGGTGAAAATTGTGTGATTGTAGTTTTGACATGTGAATGTCAGATTGGTTTTGTTCGAATAGTCAAATAAATGACATCATATCCCTTAACAACCTTCTTTGACCATCATGGCAAATGTTGTGATTTCAAGAATAGATGCATGGCAACATTTATAAGGTTCTGATAGTAAACAGACCAGGTTTTTATAATCCTGTCATAAAGAATGAGAAGCATTTGTATTTGTAATTATACAGTTCTTAATGGACTACAAATGATCAAATTTTGTTTGCGAGCAGTCAGCAGTGCATTATTTTGCAAAACCATAGCATAAACATGCAAACTAGAAGATAAGTGAACCCAAAATGTAATGTCTAGAACTCTTACTCATCTTTACCCTTTTATGTCTTGACATGTATATAACAGTGTTAAAATAATTCATAATTTATGCAAAATAGGTATAAAATGAGTGGTGAATCTCTTTGAATGTTACTGTCTCAAGAAACCCAGGGTCCCTCTTTTTTTTTTATTTATTTATTTTTTGTTAATGATCCAGTGAATTCTGAGAAAGCAACAAAGCTCCTTTCAGAGAATTCAGTCAGGTCATGCGAAAGCTGCCACTTACATAAAAGTCATTTTACTTACTGATGAAATTAAAAAATAAAAAAACATACTATTGACTCACTGTTAGTTAAACCGGTTAGAGGAACTGAAACAGTCATGACGGGAACTTTGAGCCTACTACAGTGTTTTTCTGTGTACATTCTTAGAGCACCCGTTTGCAAGGGTGGGGGTGCACAAAGGTGGATGCAAGAATCCGAACAGTACAGAACGTCTAGTTAGACTGACTCAGGAAAGCCTCGAGACAATCCTTAAAGGGCATTTTTATTTTTGTTTACTGTCACTGTTTATCTCATACTTCCACTGTGATCACTTTTTTGAGGAAATTTTGATTTTGTCTTTTAGATTTATTGGGTCTTTGGGTAGCATCATAGTTAAATGCAAAGACTTGAGGGTGATCCAGCTCGATATCCCTGGTATGGAGGAATGTCTCAACATTGCCAACTCTATTGAGGTAAAGGATTGAGATAATGTTTATGCTCAACAGGGGAGTGTCTGCAACTGTTGCTTAACATTTTCTTTTTTTTTCTTTCAAGGCTCTGTCTACACTTGATTCAGTCTCTTTGATGTACCCTTTCTTCTACCGGCCCATGTTTGACGTCGTCGAGGATGGATGGAACTCATTTCTCCCCCAGGATGTCTTCAAAGATTTGGAGTCTATGGTATGGTTATGATTAGTCCTGATTGGTTGTGATGTCAGAATGTGATTCATACAGTCTGGTGTTGTGAGTGAGCCCATGGCGTTCGCTCATCTACTCTCCTAATATGAATCTGTCCCCTCGCTCAGACAGATGAGTGGAGACTGAGTGAAGTCAACAGAGATTTCAGCGTGTGTCCGTCGTACCCCGCTCTGGTGGTGGTACCAAAAGACATCGATGATGACGCACTGAAGAAAGTGGCCACTTTCCGCCACGGTGGCCGTTTTCCAGTGCTCAGCTACTATCACAAGAAGAATGGCATGGTTAGCACTCAGACACATGAGCTACTCACTCTCTGCCTCTGTTTTGTTTGCAGTTTCTTTTTTTTTTTTGTGGATTAAATAAAAGCTCTTCAAACCATTTCCTCTCTCAGGTGATGATGCGAGCAGGGCAGCCACTGGTGGGAACCAACGGGCGGCGGTGTAAGGAAGACGAGAAGCTGATCAATGCGACTCTGAGACCTGGAAAACGGGGATACATCATCGATACTCGCACCATCAATGTCGCCCAGCAGGCCAAAGCTCGAGGTGGAGGGTTTGAGACTGAGGGAAACTACCCACAGTGGAGGAGGATCCACAAAGCCATTGAAAGGTAGTGCTGAGTTTTTGAAGTCATAGTTTTCTCGGTTCTTGAAAGTAATATATTCATAAGGGTGTCAGAAGTGTCCTTTTATTTACTTGGATGTGTTTAAATGCAAATGAGCTGTCCCATTTTGCAGTATGAACTTGTCAGACTTTTTTTTTTTTTTTTTGACTTGTGAAATATCTGTCACTTCCAGGTCTAATATCCTCCAGGAGAGCCTGATTAAGCTTGTGGAGGCATGTAATGATCAGTCCCACAGCATGGACCGTTGGCTGAGCAAATTAGAGGCCTCCAGCTGGCAGGCTCATGTCAAGGAGATCCTCACCACCGCTTGCCTGGCTGCTCAGTGCATTGACAGGTTGGGAAGTAATGTTTCTTTGGCTTATTGCAAATTCTGCACCAGTGCCCATCGACTTAGTAATCAGGAGGCTTAAACTGCGATCATGTGCATTCGACTCAGGGAGGGAGCATCAGTGCTTGTCCACGGCACAGATGGGACAGACTCCACTCTGCAGGTGACCTCTTTAGCTCAGATCATCCTTGACCCGGCCTGTAGGACCATCAAAGGCTTCCAGAGCCTAGTGGAACGAGAGTGGCTGCAGGTGAACTTCCCCTTACTAATCGGTTTTACACCTTTATTGAAAAGTATAAAATTTAGAGATAATATTTGTTAATGAAGTTACAGAAACGGTTTCTGGACACAGTTTTAATACTCCTTCTCGTGGTTCTCTTCACCCCTTTGACCACCTGCTAAGGCGGGTCACCCGTTCCAGCAGCGCTGCGCCCAGTCCGCCTACTCCAACAGCAAGCCTCGCCATGAGGCTCCCGTCTTCCTGCTCTTCTTGGATTGCGTGTGGCAGATCCTTCGCCAGTTTCCCTGCTCCTTCGAATTCTGCGAGAGCTTCTTAGTACTGCTCTTCGAACACGCCTATGCATCTCAGTTCGGGACTTTTCTCGGAGACAGTCCAGCCGAGAGGTACGTTCACATTTCGACATGTGTCACTGTTTGTTTTTCTGTCAGATTGTCAAAACAAGCTAGTTTTGTCCTTCTATTTTTATTTATGTATTTATTAGAGCTAGACTGTCTCTGCCTGAGAAAACCGTTTCCCTTTGGTCATGGGTGAACCGGCCGCAGGAGCTTGAGCGTCTGACCAACCCGCTCTACGAGGCCAACAGTCTCGTAATCTGGCCCTCCGTGGCCCCTCAGAGTCTCCTGCTGTGGGAAGGTAAGCTGCAAATATGCAAACATGCAACTGCACCGAGCACCTACAGTAGATGGCAGCAGCTGATTTTGTATAAACAACCAAATTGGCAAACATTTCCTGGAACATACCAAAGCTAAAGTGAACAAAAATGTAGAATATTCATCACAATTATCCAGATATTTTATTTCAAATGATAAAAGTGAACAACATTGAGTAACTGAGCATGTATGAGTGAAATAATTTATTTTTTTTAACAAAAAACAGGATTAGTGGCACACAGAGACCGTCTTATGGCTGATAAATTTGATTTCTAGCTCGCACTTCTTCAGCTTTTGTAACATTTATTGAAGTATTTAAATGAAACCTGTGAAATTATTTTCAGGTTTAAAAATAATGGAGACAAAATCTTGTCAGTTAACCTGGAGATGAGTTGTTTTACAAGACTGACAACATATAAGCGATTCCGACACGTTAGTTCTCACGTAAGAAATGTTTGCGAGCCCCGCGCGATTACACAACCCAGCAGAAAATCTGAACTCCTACCAGAAGGTGGCACCATTGATCGGTACAGTGAATCCTGAGTTGACCCTGTGAGGCGCCAGTAAATGCTGCTGCATGTGCGCTCGATCCCCATTTTCACCGGTTCTCCTGTACAAAGTCACAGCTGTCATGGATCGGGGCTGCACAAACCTGAGTTTATGTCCTTTTTCCCTGTTACACTGCCAACATGAAAACCACCATTTACTGCAAAGATGAACATTTCATCTGAGGAATAATATATCATTTAAAGTACCCAGCAGCCTAACGTCTGACATTTTCTGACCTCTTGGTGAATGCGCAGCTTTAACCTGCCTCGTGAATCTTTTGCATTTTCACCGTCACGCTGATCGCTCTGGCAGTTCAGCCCGCCTGCTGAACTTATTGCGGGCTGTGTGAAGGTCTGTCCTCCATGACGTCTCAGCCCGTTGACGTCGGACATTGTAGAACATTTTACAACCAGCGAGTGATCACATGCAGCCTAATCTTAGTCCTGTTCTGCATGCTGTCAAAACTGTGAGGTAACAATTTACTTCATGGTTTTAGTAAATATTGTTCAGTTTAATAATATTTTAATCATCCACAAAAGCAAATCATAAAGGGTCGAGATAGATAAATAAATTCTTACTTGGATTCTTTATCTTGTATTTTGCTTGCATATCTGAGGTCTTTGTCAGGGTGATCCGACCTCCCCAGACCTGCGTGTTAATTCGCTATAGTGAACCAGCAGCAGCCAATCTGGGAAGATGGCTTTCAGCTTTGTCTTTTCCCTCCAATTTCCCCTGATTTTTTCTTTTTAAAGCTTTGTTTCTCCTCTTGTCTTGGTCACCATCGTAACAGGATGTAAAGCTGCTTCATTCTGTCAGGATGCGTCAATTCTTTACAAAGAATGAACATCAAAAGCCAGCTTGTCATCTCTTTGTTTCAGTCCTGCCGCAAGCATGTTTCTTCATTTTTCTATAGCTAAATGGCTTCATAAATAACTGCAATGCTTTATAACTGCATTAAAGATTAAAAACGTGTCACCCTGATGATGCTTTATGAAAATGATTCCATACAAGTGTAATAACTTGTGAATATACTGCAATATAAATTCAGCCTCCATAATGTTTACCAGTCTTCATTTACTTAGCACAGGGTATATAGTTAATGGATATAAGAACATTAGAAATTGTTGTATTGTATCTTCCTGAATAATAATTTTAAAAAATCGTATAAACCTTTTGTACTTAATGTACATTTTTGAGAACCTGTGATCAGTATTTAATACTTTCAGCATTCCCGTAATTTATACTAAAACATACTTTGATGTTGTTGCCATTTATGGTTATAAAGTGTTTTATCAAAGCTAAATTAAGCTATTAAACCACACATGAATGCAAATATAATTTGTTCTAGATTTGGGCTTCAACAAAAATGTTACTAAACTTGTTAAAACACAGTCACGGATGTTTCAGGCATAGAAACACCATATATGAAGATTTTAAAATGCACTAAACTGAAAGTAATATGCTTAAATCACAGCTTTGAAGGACTAATAAAACTAAAACAATTGTTTAACTGTAAAGGGATCTTTTTTTTTTCTCTGCAAATAAAAAGCACATAGCTTCTTGTTGATTGGCTCAGTTTTCAGAGGTTTAGTGTGTCTAAAAGTGTCGAGGGCGGGAATCCGTGCCGGGCCATTCATAAAGAAAACTTGGGGGATGGTGAGGTGTCACTGGGTTCAGGCATTCTTTGTGAGGGGCCTCTCTTACCGCCTAAAGCTTCAGACTAACACCCCCATTAGAAATGAAGTCGAACCAGACAGTTGAGAACTCGCTGGAGCTTGTGACATCCTGCTTACGGCGCACTTTCCTTAAAAATGACACACAATTCTGGGTCGACTTCAAAGAACTAATGAAAGAGCAGATCTGCAGCTGCTGATGCGGACGCTAGCGTGGCCTGATGAGATGCATAAAATCTTTGCATTTCACTTAAATATTCACAGCGAACTGGGTTGAATTTGAGGCAAAATCACTTGGCATTTCACTTCATTTACTAAGCATTGTGGTATTAATGGATAAAAATTCAGAAAAAAAAAATCATTTGCAATATCTCTTTCCTGCTCCCTAACTAATCTCCTAAAACTGCTGCACAGTCCACTCATTCAGCAGATCTCTGTGGTTACACTTGCTCTTCAGTCCACCACTCACCACGGAGGTCCGGCAGCCGAACGGGAGGGTTTCATAGTCGCTTCACACAATCTGCACCTTGTTTCTCAGCACTGCTCATCTTAGCTGCACTCTAACACAGATGCACATGGAAGTTGGCGAAACCTGTTGAGTTTTGCTTCAATTTTACTAAAAAAAAAGGAAAAAAATCATCATATTTTCACACTAAAACTTGAAAAGGAAATCTGGAACATGGACTGAAACTATGCTCTGACTGTATGCATCTCTCTTCCTCGTCTGTTTCAGGAGTGTTCCTCCGCTGGAACCGATCCTCCAAGTGTTTGGATGAGGCTTACGACGAAATGGTACACATAATTGAGTACAACAAGGAGCTTCAGAACAAAGTAAACAGTCTGCGCAGGCAGCTGGCGCAGCTGGAGACAGAAGATCCTCTGTTGCAAACGCCTTAGAGTGCGTCAGGGGGAGAAACCCGCAGAAAGGTAGTAAGATGGTGAAAAAAGGAGCAAAGGTGAAAATAGTTGTGAACAAACAAACGTATAGGCAACATTTTAGTTTTCAGGCTTCTTCGAGGTTAAATTATTCTCATATATTTCAAAACATTATATATTTCTCTTATTCTTAACACAGTGGCTTACATTTTACCATGTTGCCTCATTACAAACGAAGCTAAAGGGAAGGTAAATGTTTTGTGTCATAGCCCTCTAATATCATTCACCTTACCAAAAACAAAAAAAATAATAATTCCTTTACATTTCATTAACTCGTGACTTGATTTCATGGTCCAGTTCTCACTATTTCTTGCTAGTTTTCACTGATAAAAACGGCATTTTCTCCCCCAAAACTCGACATATTTGACGTGTATGTTATCTGCCAGGATTTATCTTGTTAAATGAGACGTTTGGGGATTTGAGAGACACAGTGTGTTATTAAGAAAGGGTTCACAATCTCACCAAACATCCTGCTGAATCTATACAGCCCTGCAGCACTGCGGAGTAACTATGGCAACATATGGGGTGCTATAAGACTCTGTGGCGTGTTGAGATGGAGTGTGTAGGTTGGGTCAGCACCTGTTATAGTGTACAACCAGGGAGTTTTGCATAATATACATCTGATCATAATGTGTTGGCCAGGTCATTACTTGATACTCTGGTTATTTGTGTTGTCAGAATTTAAACTAATGAATTGCACTAATGATTTTTTAAATACAACGTCATCACACAGCAATGATCTTAAAAGTCCAGCCTCCTTGTGCATGGAAACTATTTAAAAATGCTGAAGAGTGATGCAGAACAATTGCAGTGGTGGTACTAGGGGGGTTGTTGTCATAGTGATGGCACACAGAACCTCTTATAAGGGAAACTTAACTGAGTTTATCACTCGGAGGATAGGACCAATCTTTATTTTTGGTAAAATTGTGAAGTAAATGTTTATGTACATTAGCATACAAAATACACGTCTGAGGTTTATAGTTTAATATTTAGAAGTTATGCACTTTTTGTGAAAATTTCAGTTTCCCTATATGACATATACACTATAGAGAAAGCCATACCCAACTTCAATCAACATTCAGGTGTTAAAACGACACAAAGTCTATTATTAGACAGTAAGGAGTGAAAACCTTCGCTGGAGACGGAAAGGTCAGGAATGAAAGCAGTTTTGAGTTAGAATTACAGTTAATGTTGGCACAGGAGGCAGTGGAGCTATGTTAAAATAGCTCCACTGTTAAAAAGGTTTACCATCTAATAATAGACTTAGGAATGTTTTAACTCAGAAGTGTTCCTTCAAGGAACACACTTCTTATGATATATATATGTATATTTAAACAAATATATGTTGTACTACTCAGTATCCGCTGCCATATTAGACTACATTGAAATGAACATGCCAATGTTTAAAAGAAAATTATGATGCAATCAATCATGGAAATGTCTACCTTTGTCATCCTCTTTAGTCCAATGTACTCATTTTCCCACCAACCCAGAACTCATGAGAGCAAGTCAGTGGTCAGAAAAGCCACATAAACACCATAGCTGTGTCAAAACCTTTAACTAAACTGTCATGGAGACCTGTCATTGAAAGCTCCATGCAGCGCTCTTATTAAAGTAAAATAGCAGGTTGGGCTAAGAATTAAATGCACTGTTGGCCAGTTGTATTTGTTAGGGAATGCATTACCTCTGCTTTCAGTCTGTAAATTCTATTTTACCTTGAGCGTTATATAATAATCACTAAACTACTTTAAACTCCATCAATGAAAAAAAAAAGAAAAAAGTTTACATCTGCATTCAAGGTGTGCACTATTGAAATTGTCACCATCAGCCAAAAAAAAAAAAAGAAAAAACAACAAAAAACAACTTACTAAGTTTATTTGTATGTGCATGAATGGAAATGTCTGTTTAATCATTTTGTTGTGGGTGCATGAATGGCCCAGTGTCTTCAACTACATCAGTGGTGTGATGCATTAATAATTATATGAATTTATGCTTGCACTAATACCTCTAGATCATTTTCTTTTCTTCATCAAAGTCAGCAAAACTCTAAAAAAAAAAGAAGAAAGAAAAAGATATATATATATATATATATATATACTCTTCTGTGGACAAATGCTCCTTTTTGGTTGTGCAATGCCTTACTGTAAAACAGATTAAAATAATGTGTGTATGTGTACATTTATCAGTGATGATCAGATGCTTGTGAAAACCTATTACTGCTCAAAAGACTTAAATGTTTCTTTTTAAGTTTTCAAGCCATTAAAAACTATAATTTAAATATGTCACTTTTATTTTTTATTTTTTCAATCAGTGGAATATCTGGAATATTTTAGTGACTATAAATTCTTTGTCAAGGTTGTAGTTTTACAGAAACTTTACTGTTCATTTTTCTATTTTTAGCCATGTCACGAAGCTGTTTTGAAATAAAAAGCTGTAAAAACTTGTGACTGTAAGGATTTGTTTTCTTAAAAACAACAAATGTTACTACTGATCTTGATTAAAAATCCAGGGACGTGACTGCGTTACAGAGGAGCGTATTTCCACTGTAACTACATGTGGGATGGAGTTCGATGCTCTGCTTCCCGTCCTGTTATAGCTTGTTCAGAAGTTGGTAAACATGCAACAGAGACATTACTGCTGCTGTGACGAAGCAATCATCTGATGAGGTGACGGGGAAATAAATAGACAGAGATCACCTGCTTCCTGGAGGTATGTAATGGTACCCGTGGTGTTTACAGTTGTACCGTTCAGGTGTCAATGTTTATGTGAGTTCAGAATCTATAACTATGGTGGTTTATGACCGATTATCTTTACAAACACACACAATCACAAACTATCCCTGGTAACCTCCTGTAACCTTCTGGAAGTCAGGAGATTTTTTTTTTTGTCGGGTTGATGTTACAGTCAGAGAAGGAAGGGGTGTGTGCATATTTCAGCGCTGGCACTGAGTTGTCATCTCACACTTATCAAGTATCGTGTTTCTGTCATGCGTCATAGAAACGAACGGTGGAGAAGCCTGAGGTTATTACAGGTCACTCTCATTTTAATCAGGTTTCCCTCATTAAAAAAAAAAGTACCAGTTTACAGATTAACTCATGTTTCAGATCAGGTTAACCATCTTTACTTTTGTGCAAACAAACCTCAAGGACAAACAAGGTGTCCACTCCCACATCATAACTTAACATTAACAAGCAAGAGTGGATTTCAGTCAAAAAGAGCCCACTGCCAGGCTGTGCAGATTGTAAAGTTTGGGTTTACAATCCATTTCTGATTCTCTGTCTAAATGACTGTTGGGTCACACTTGGTTTTGCTTCCTGTTGACAGTGTCTACTTTTAAATGACGCACGTGAGTTCTACTGGAACATGGATGTTATTAACTGTCCTCTCCACAGAGGCTGGAGCACTTCTGTTGCACAATGCCGGATGACATTTGCTACACAATAATGTTACAGTGAATTATAATTCTTAGTTTTTTGTTTTTAATTAAAAAAAGTTATTGATACAATATATTTGTATGAGTTGACATTTTATTAATATTTTAATACTAAATTTGACTAGTTTTATATTAGGCATTTGATTGAACAGGAATTGATTTATACTGTAATACATTAGGTTTGAAATCATATCTATGTTCTCTGTGAAATCCCTCTATGAGAGTATTTTTGTTGTCCAATACAGTTGATCGCTAACATACAAAAGTATATGCAAGTAAATTAACAAAGAGTGGTAAAATCACACACAAAATGGAAATGAATTCCAAAGTAAAAATGACAAATAACGTGAAACTGACATAAAAAGACAATATCTGGGTCAGTGAAGATTTTGAACATATTTAAAATAGGAGTTTGCTTTAATAAAAAAAATTAAAAGCAATAATTCAATCTTGGTGTATAGTCTAAAATTATACAACTGCACATATGTGCTTAATTCAATCAAACTGTTTTCTTAAAGATGACTCTTGCACAAATATTTTGCTCTAGGTCAATTAATAAAAGGACTAAAGTGTCAAAATTGTGAGTAATTTATTTTCTTTGATATAATGAATATTACTGACAAAAGTGGAGCAATGAATGAAGGCCAAATGCCTCTTAAGAACAGATTGCCTGTCTTTTTATTCTTTACATTCTGCAATAATTCTTATACATCTTTTTTTAACACTGCCACATCACTGCCTGCATTAGTACCCAATAACTTACTCTTCAACAGACACGTTTCTAGAACCACACGCTTAATTCAACAAAACTGTTTTCTTAAAGATGAAAGCAACACATGAAAGTGAGAGATTTGTCAGGCTCGCATGTCTTCATCATCCTCGCTGATCGAATAGTAGCAGGGCGACAGATTCCTCTAAACTTCAGCTCAGTTTCAGCCTCACAGCGCCAGCTCACAGCAAGAAGCCATCTCAAATCCCCGTCACATAAAGAAACCATAGAGAGAAAGCCAACTATTCGGTCCGTGACGTCACTGGAGGGCGTGGCCTCCGAGGGTGGACCGCACCTCCGCGGCTCCGCCAATCAGAGACGGAGCCGGCTGCTCCTGAAGCCAGATGGCCGCTGATATATAGTTGAAGGCGAAGCTGATGCAACACTGAAGGGAGATAAGAGACATCACGTCAGAAAGCTGTAGGAGCAGCTCGAAGCAGGAAGCCTCATCAAGAAACGATTTCTCAGGCTGCTTTTTCTTCTTGCCTTTTAATAACTGGTGAGTGATATTTTGCAACCAGATTGCATGTTTTTTTTATCAACCCTCTCACATAATATATATATATGTATATATATGTATATATATGTATATATGTATATATATGTATATATATATATATATATATATATATACATATATATACAAATATATCGAAAGGATGCTTTAAGAAAATATACAATTCTGTATCCAGTTTACTTTCGACGAGAACGCGCATTTTTTGAACCTAGTATATGATATTTTTTTAATAAGACAAAGAGAATGAACCAGAACACATATAGCAGGTATTTGACCATGACGCCTTGGATTTAGGCCTCGTGCCAAGAACTCGTCTTCTCCTCGCGCTCTCCTTCTCGTGGACTGGTTTCCGATTTTTCACCACGAGGACCCGGCAGCAGACGTAAGACATTTTTAAAAGGCCCCCGTTTCCCCCCTTTAAAAAAATGACTTCCATGTTAAATTGCGTTTCTCATTCATAATTTTATCAGATTTTTACATTGTCTTTAACAAAAAATAAAAAAATGAAGAAGAAGAAGTAACCGGCGAGCGCGCTCCAGTCTCATCGCAGAGCTCGCGAGTATCTTCAAAGATGCCACTGTGGCGAGAGGAGGAGGAGGAGGAAGGGCGCGCGCTCTGACCCGCTATTACACAACTGTGAAGTTTACGTAAATAGATGTGGACACAGCCGGAGACGGCACTTCCAGATGAACGAGAGGGCTTTAAAATAAAATAAAAAAAAAAAAAAAACTTAAACGTTTTATATTGCATAACTTTGTTTATACCCATTTGCTTCTCATTTTTTTTAATCACTCTTAACTAAGGAGCTTGAGCGTTGACGTGCTTTCTGTGGTTCCTAAGTCGTTCCAAAAATATTTCCAAATCCGGTCACACACGTCGTTGACCTGTTCTTGGCTCTGTTGTCGTCTGCTGCCGTGCTCCGCTGTACGCCCTCTCCGGTGATTGGTCCTCCGTGAAGGCAGGGCAGTATAAGTACTCTCAAGTAACAACCCCCTGACCCTTTTTTTGGAAGCCCATTGCTCTTATGGTAAGCCCGCTTTCAACATGCAAAGTTGGTCGAGGCTCACCCTCTGAGCTGCATGCAATTTATACAGCCCAAATCATTAAAATGTCACCTTGTCTTAAAGTTTTGATTGGAATTTTTTCACGACTTTAAAATGTTTTTAGGCAAGGTTGTGCAATTAAAAGTGGTTTTTGTTAATAATTGAGTGTCCTAATGCTTTTTGTGTCTATCTCTTTGGCCCCTGAGGTCTGGGCAAGAGCCAAAAATGACAGTCAAATACTTGAATGGTTAGTGTTCCTGTTACTTGGAAGTGAGCATATTGCCTTTTTTTTCCCCTACAGATACCAGCATGCCTGTCATCAGAACACTCAGCAAAGTGGCCAAACAGGCCCTGCTCAGCACCCCAGGCTGTGGATGTCAGCCCTTAACGGTGGCCGTGCGCAACATTAGCTTCTCCCCACGGCAGGTTACATCTGATGCAAGCTTCCACTCTGTGTCCTTCTCAGAAACAGACCACCCCAAGGTGCTCATCACAGGCAAGTAACATCTGGTTTAAGCAGTTTGCAAAGCTCAGACATATTGGATACAAAAGAGTGTGTGTCTTTTTTTAAATACGTTGTACAAAATGTGCTGGGAGGTGAAGGAACACAGACCTTTCAAGTCCACCAGGATTTGTAAGAAGTCTGGCAATGAAAGAGAGAGTGGATGTCAAGTGCTGTAGGCTTTTTCTTATGGCCCACCTCTCCACGGAAACCAGCTACACTATTAACGTCAAAGAGTGCCATGTCCTCACATGACTCCTTGTCTTTCGCAGGAGGCCTAGGGCAACTCGGAGTCGGGCTGGCCAAACTGCTGAGGTGAGAATCCTTAGTCCTCTGAAGATTTGTGCCGTGTGTTTTGCCCTGCAGCGGGTGTCAGTTCTTACGTAAACTGCGACACAAGAGTTCAACAGTTTGCGATTCTTTTTAAGTTGTGCGACATTCGCTTCCTTGCAGGAAGAGATTTGGGAAGAACAACGTCATACTGTCTGACATCAGGAAACCTCCAAACAGCGTTTTCCACAGTGGTGAGTAAAGTCAAACAGTTTTGTCGTCCAGCTGGGGTCTGTGATGTTATCTGCGACTGTAAAGTTTGTGTACAGAGTTGGTCAGTCGATGCCGTAACAGGAACATCAGGTTCCTCTGAAGAGTTTATCTCTGACTAATACAGAACATCTTCAAAATCTCTGTTATTTCACAATAAAGGACTGTACTTGTATCATAGCCTGTTGTGTCATACTAAAATGATCACATGAGCAGATAAAACCTTGTTTAATATTTACCTCGCTTTAATACTATATGTTGGGTTTTCAAGGAAATGACAGTGGTGATTGTTACAGCTGTTATAATCAGTATCTGATACTGGACGCCTCTGTTCTGATAACGTAGTGTAAGACAGAATACAAAAATGAAACATTCTTTAACATATTAGCAGCTGCTTCACTGAAACAAAGAAGGACAAACAGTTAAGGCAAAAACAAGTCCAAAACTCAATAAAAGCTACAGTCCCCGTGAAGACAGTGAGCAATAAATGAGTTTAAACTTCATTTTTCAATCATCTCTGTCACCATCAGGCCCCTTCATCTACTCAGACATCCTGGACTACAAAAACCTGCGAGAGATTGTGGTGAACAACCGGATCACGTGGCTGGTCCACTACAGCGCCCTGCTCAGTGCTGTAGGAGAGGCAAACGTGGCCTTGGCACGCTCTGTTAACATCACTGGTGAGGGAACTCTTAGACGCTGTTACTACACGGTCCTCACAGGCTGAGGCAGCAGTTGTGTTCCTGATTGTATGAAACGACTATTTTCGCATTCGTCAGGGCTTCACAACATCCTGGACATCGCGGCAGAGCATGGCTTGCGCCTGTTTGTCCCCAGCACCATTGGAGCCTTCGGACCCTCTTCACCCCGCAACCCTACACCGGATCTGTGTGTGCAGAGACCTCGCACCATCTATGGCGTTTCCAAAGTCCACGCTGAGCTGATGGGAGAGGTGAGAGAGCTTGTTTTTTTTTTATTCATTTGTTGTGGGTTTTTCTTTTCAACACGGATTGGAAACTTGATACCCATTCCATGTCTTACATGGGTGTTTATGTGGTCTTAAAAGTTCTTGTATTTACCTTCACCAGTACTACCACCATCGTTACGGCCTGGACTTTCGCTGTCTCCGCTATCCAGGAATCATCTCTGCTGATTCAATGCCAGGAGGCGGCACGACAGGTAGGAGAGATAAAGCTCTGAGCAAACACTAGCTTTTATAGAGGGTCATTGAGGTCCATCTCGCTGCTACTTGAATTTTTTTACTACACAAAATACAATTACTGACTACTGCACAGTAGATCTTCCTTTTAGCTGGATCCCAGACATCTGAACTCATTTTGCAGTTTCTATATTATCTTATTTACATTGAATTTGCTGACATGACAGTTTGCTGAGGACCAAGTGAGTGGCTTATGCAACAGCACTGGTAAACACTGATGGCATTTAAAATGCCACTTAGAGCAGTATTTAAAATTAGCAAGTGGTGATATTTAAAAACTTCAGAAGCCTGGGAAGAGTGAGATGAAATGTGACCTCAGTGGCTTCAAAAGGTTTCACGTTTACCGGATTTCTATTCCTGCATGCCTCCTACAGTGTTACAAGTTTGTGATACAACTAATTAGTTTCAGAGCTGTCGTGACTTGTTGCATTTTTTGGTGCAGACGCTATTGCCTGTCTGAGATATTCACATATTTTTCTTGTCTGAACACCCGCCATATCATACTTGTCTGTTCTTAGCCTTTTTTTTTTTTAATGAACTGAGGTTTTATTCAAAATTGGTGTAATAACAATGTATTTACCTTCTTTGTCCAGATTACGCTGTCCAGATTTTTCACGATGCGATCAAGACCGGCAAGTTTGAGTGCAACTTAAGACCAGACACGCGGCTGCCCATGATGTATATTGATGACTGCCTGCGTGCCACGCTGGAGGTGATGGAGGCGCCAGCTGAGACGCTCAGCATGAGGACTTACAACATCAACGCCATGAGCTTCACGCCCGAGGAGCTGGCCCAGGAGCTCCAAAAGCAGATGCCCGAGCTGGAGGTCACGTACGACGTGGACCCTGTGCGACAGGCGATCGGTAAGTCTGCCTTTTTCAAATTTGCCCACCAGCATCGCTTTGAGCCCCCGTTTAAACTCGTCGCTCTTCTTTTCTGCTTCGTTTTAGCCGACAGTTGGCCAATGAACTTTGATGATTCCAATGCACGAAATGACTGGAGCTGGAAACACGATTACGACCTCCCAGAGCTGGTCCAGACGATGCTCAGCTACCTAGGTGTTGAACCACTCATGGCTCGCGCCAACTGAGACGCCGCGCCCGAGCGTTTTCTTTGTACATAATGTAAAGACTGACCAAAGAGAGCAGAGAAACTTGGCCTGTACATAGTCGTTCTCTCAATTCTCTGTAAAACCAGAAGGGCTCTGCTCGACTGCGGCTGCGCGACCACGTCTCCAGGATGTCGGTGCGGTTTAGACAGTCCTGCCTGTAATCATCTACCTACTCCTGCTTTATTCGCTTTTCTGCTTTTTTTGCTTGGATGTTTGGGTGAAGAGCAGTCTTTCAGTGAATGGGTGTAGCTAGTGTCACGGGTGCATCAGCAGGGCTTTCGAAAACTTCTTAAGATTTTTTTTTTCTTTTTAAAAAGATGAGTTACTGATGAGGAATTGCACAAAATTTTGCAGTATTTTCTTTAAAAAATTAGTTTAACAGATATGGAGTTTTACAATGTGCATTTGTAAGCATTTCTGTCTGTCTTTTTTTTTTTTTTTAACAGATCAGCACTTGGTTTTCTTGTAGATTACCAACAATTGTGAAAACAAAAGTATGTAGGCCCAGAAGCGTTTGGGATAAAATCAAGATAGAATTATACAGATGTACAAAGTGTGTCTTTTGATGCACTTTAAAAGCTGAAAAATGAGAAAATTAGTCTTGTCTATGTGTAGAGGGATTATCTGTTGGTGATGCAGCTAAGTGATTCATTAAAAATGTTCCTCCGTTTATTCCACGTAACATTATTTATTCTGTCACTGTTGTATGCTTGGGAGCTTCTTCGTATGAAAGCATGTAAACTCTTGTATCTAAGCGCTTCTGTTTTGTTATTTAAGTTGTTTTTCACCAGCTCTTGTATGATTTTTTTTTCTTTTCTTTTTTTTTTTTTTTGTTAAGCAAAAAGGGAAATGTGACACATCTACACACAGCCACGTCTGGTGGTGTCTGAAAGAGAAGTGGGAAGCGTCTTGCTCTTTCAATCATAAATGAGCTTTAACAATAAAGTCTTTTTTTTTTGACATACCTCCTTCTGTTTCTGTGATGATTGTTCCTCCTTCACAAGACTATTTCTTTAAATTTCAAAGTTTCGGATAAGCTAAAAAACATTTAAAACAATGTCTTCCAGCTGAGTCAATTTCCATTTATCACTTCAGTATCAGCATAACAAATATTTTCCTTCTCAACTCTACTGTGAACTGTGGACTTTAATTTATTTATAATATATGTAATATGAACCACAGTAAACAGATTTACCTCACTGATGCATTAATTTGTTCCAGATTACAGAATTTATTTGATGTTTTAAATACATTAACATTTTCACAATTAGAGAACTGGTAAAAAGCATATTGATCATGAAAATCGTCATAGTAAAGTTGATATTTTAAGAGGGAACTTTCAAGAGCCTTAAAGTGATCTCGTCAAAGTTCAGACCTGAGTGTGCCTGATGGTATCTGGAATAAGTTAAAAGTCTGAATTTGCATGTTTCTTTGCTAATTCAAATAATCATGTAAGCATGCAGATCCATCACCTGCTGAGACCAAAGTCTCAACAATCAAGTATATATATATATATATATATATATATATATATATATATATATATACTTTATATACTCAAAAC
>JAOWBL010000017.1:7998073-8034292 GCA_028564865.1 Zenarchopterus dispar | reverse complement strand
TATATATATATATATATATATATATATATATATATATATATATATATATATATAAATCCACTTTTCTTCATGTAGTATTGTTTCAAAATGCTCAAAATAGAAATATTCCTGATGGGCTGAGTAAAGTGTCCTCCTCAGCACATCTTTAAAACCACTAAGTGGGATCTTCAACTGCCAACTCGAGGCGAGCACTGTCCTTGACCACATGCCGCACAGCTTTCCTTCAATTTCTCGGCGTCAGTGTTCCCAGCCGTTTCAGGTGACCTCGGCTTTTGTTTTGCTTGCAGTTTGGCTGCAAAACAGAGAGAAGACAGATCACATTGATTCCCACTTCCTGCCACTGAACCGTTCAATCTCTAGTTTCACCTAGACAACACAAGATTAACTCATTATCATTAAAACTAAAAGTACAACATCCACTTGGATGGACTGTTACTCTGTAATCTTAAACCTTAATGAACCCAATGAACCGCATAAACTGATGGATACTAATTTTAGATTGCATAAGCCATAACTGCTAAAATCAGATTTTGCAGGTGTGGAATTCATATAAGACTTCGGGATAGTTTGCTTGAGGGAGTGTTGCAGAAGTTTTGAGTTGTAAATGTAAGTTTCATCTGAGGTTTCAAATCTGCTTTAGCTTTGATGGAGCTGAGCAGAGCTGCAGTGGGTTGTGGAAAATCTCCACGTACAGAATTAATTCAGAACTTACAACACATGTACACACATGCAGGAACATACTATTTATATAAAGGCCTATGCTGCTTCGGGCTGAAATGTGAGATAGAGAAAATGTTCCCACACACAAATTCACTTTTACATGCCTATGTAAATGTCGGAACACGTGACTGCGGGTGTGGTGGAGTGGAGGAACCACTCAGGTATCTAACGAGGTTTTTGCTTTGCATTTCAACACCTCAGCAGGTAAACAAAGGCTCTTATGTAAGATTGTCCCAGGGCGGTACGACATACACGAGTAACTCAAAGCCCCGCCTCCCGTGAAACCCACGCGAGGACCTCCTCGGTTACCTGAGTCTCGGTTTTTCGCTTCCGCATCAAGTGCAGCACTTTGCGCTGATTTATCGCAGGAGAAATGAAGAACTTGGTTTTTTAGAAGGAGGGATGGCTACGTGTCCCGGGAAGGAGGCCAAAGACGCTATAACATTGTGTACCAGAGATACCGTTACCACACTGGCCGCTGTTGCCATGGCAATGACACCACTCTCCTACCCGGTGCATTCATGACCCTCCCTCACAGTCTCTGAGGGCTTTTAACCAGAACGTGTATCACCGTCTCACTGTTCCGGCTTTGAACCGCTGAGTCACAATGAAACCTAGCTGTTCCTGAGCCGTGGGACTGCAAAAAAAAAAAAGAAAGAAAAAAAAAAGAAAAGAAAGAAAGAAAGCGCATTTCAAGGGCTTAACTGACAAAAGACAAAGTATTGCGTCGGGATAAAGATATTGTTTGTCTCCATCCCCGTCAGGCCTCGGTTAGATAATCTTCTCTCGGCTCAAGTTCTTAACTTTAAATGCAGTTTTTTTTTAAGGGTGTTATTTTATTGTCTTTCTGTAATTGTATTTATTTATTTTTAACACGCATTTCAGTCTGTATTGTTATATCACGTTCTTGGGTATTTGAATACAGATGGTGTTGCACTGTTCATTCAATAAAATAAATAAATAATTTAAATAAAGAAAAACTTTTAAATTAATTTTTGGTGCAAGTTCTCTCATGCAAAATTTAATATCAATTGTGTTTGCCTCGAACCCACAACATACTTTTCCACTCACCTTTTGTTGAAATGAATGTTTAGTTTCTGGTAGGACTTAAGAGTTGAAGAGCAGGTTTTGTGGGTTAGAAGAGATTTGAGGACATTAACATATCGGTCTCCACGCAACTATCTACAAAGTGGACTCTGCTGGGATCTAGCAGAACTTTATTACAATTATTTTCTAAGTGTTAAAGGATTTAGATGATTTTAAGCATTGCTGTAAACCACAGTGAGCACCTGGTCACACCAGCCACTCATCAGTGGGAGTCCACGGCTGTTATCATAGCTGCCAGTTTTTTTTATTTATTTATATATTTTGGCACACCATCTCTCACACGGAGTGCATGTAACATTAGACTAAGTTTGATATTAAGTATTGATATTAACAGCTACAGTGGCTGTTTGCTTTGTGGGAAAACTAATGTTTCGTCAGAAGAATCAAAACCTGCTCTAATTTCACTTTGTTCCTTAACTGCACAAACAGCAGTAAATGAAACAAAAAAACATTTTATGTGCTTCTGGATAAAAGTGTCTGATGTAGCTCCTGGAATCTGCTGGTGGAGCAACCTGGTCTAGTTTGGGGATCGGAGCCCCCTTTGCTCCATTTCCTTAACTTTCCACATCTTTCTTAACAGTTGTTGTTTTTCAAGCTTCTTTTGTTCCTTGTTCTTCATGTCGCTGTCGGTTTGTCGACCACGGCAATGTCTGGTTAACTAACCATCCCCAGTTTAATAGTGTTACAGCAGCTTTGCTTGGAAGGATCTTCCAGCTCATAATCAGCACAGATGTTCCTGAACACTATTCCAGCTGCTTGTTTTTTGGCGTTCCATGTACAGTGTACCCATCTGCAGAACAAATATTCTTCTTTCAAGATTAAATGCTGCATGTGTTTATTTTTAATATCTGGAGTTGCACATTTGTGTTTGTTTTGAGAAGTTATTGCATTTTTTTTTAAATGTTTGCTCCAAATATTATCATTAGAACTTCACCACAAAACATACATTTTGCAAATGTGAGGCAAAGCAGGTTTGCTTGGTGTTGCATCTTGCTTGCTTTGGGGTGTTGTTGGAGAGTCTTGGGACTAGTGCAGCAGACTTGTATGTTTATGTATCAGTTTTGTTTTGTTATTTAAAATCCCCATTACCTCAACTTGCAAGGTTCAAGGACATCTAGGCATGTCAAGGAATGAAGTGGGAGATTAGAAAAGCGATACTGATTGAAAAATGCTTCACATGCTGAACTACAGGAACCCTCTGTCAATTTAGACAATTTTATCTAAGTAGCTGACATGAAATTTAAAAAAATGCTATTATTTAGATTAAAAGCTGCATTGCAGAAGACAGAAGAAGATTAGATTTCCATAGGCTCATAGTGTATTGCTGGCAACGAAATCTCAGAGTTGCGCCATCTCTACATTGAGCAAGCAGTCACGCTTTGCAGCACATGCCTTTAGTTAAATGTCTCTGTAAAAATAAAAGAAAATGTTTGAATTTGGTCAATGTCTCTGATTTCTATAGTTATTTCCTTGAATATACCCAGAAACCCACTGTGAGGGTGCCCTGGCTGATCCCTGAATTTAGGACACCCAGAACTTTCTTCTTGAGTTTGGATTTGGGCTGTGGCGTCCTCTGCTGGAAAAAACAACAAGGTTCTGTGGGCATGAAAAAAACAAAACAAAAACAAAACATATGACAAAAATAACATACAAATGTACATGACAATTATTTCTTTGTCTTTACGAGTGCATATTTATGTCCACTGTGAACAAATTGTGTTAAGGCATTTTAAGAACCCTCATAAAAGTGTTTAAAATATTGTTATTTATGATGAAGTTTTGTAGAAAAGTGGAAGAAAAGTAGAGAAGAAAATCAAGGAGAGACTAAATCAGTGATCATGTAGATAGAAATGGGATTATTTTTATTTTTAAAATAAAGGACTGTTCTCTATAAGAGGAAAAGTTCAGTGAAGTTCAAAACTGTATAGGACTCACTTAGAAAGAGTTAACTGTTTTTATGGATAAGATGATATGGAAAAAAAGCACCAGGAAAGTGGTGAAAAATTGCAAAAAGTAATTATTAATGTACTAAACAGAGGCAGGCATCTTTGAAGAGCATCTATTTATCTGGCTTTAATCATGTTGAGGAGCTGTATAAAATTCTAGGCTGAATATAATGTAATTAAGACTTAAGCTGCTAAATTTTGTGATGCGGCTGGGAAGACTCTCCTTCTTAAAATGACTGAAGCTGGAGAAATGTCAAGGCGCGTTTCCACTACCACGAGAACAGGACCGAGTGGAGGCCGCAGAAACGAAGAAACTCCAAAAGATGGCAGTAGTGTCACTCTTAGGGTGAAAGCTGCCGTCAAAAAAGCGAAGAATAAGAAAACTAGCGGAAGGACCGAGGATGTCCATGCTCGCTGAACGTATGTACATTTTTGTCATGAATTTGAAACTTTTTTAGTTGTTTGTGAATTCAGATGTTTTTATGTCTTATCACGCCTACATATTTTCTGAAAGTCTTTGAAAATATTCAGTTTTTAGCACCAGGCTTACTTGTCAAAGTACAGCGGTAGCTAGCATTAGCATTAGCATCAATCCGTTTAAACACGTGTTTCCACCGGTTTAACTCCTGTAAATCATCATCGCCTAGTTACTCATTTAAACAACAAATACTGATTTAATAGAATTGCTGTATGTTTTTAAATAAACTAATTTTACAATTTATTGACTCTCGGTCAACTGTCTTAAATGCACTCTTTGACAGTTCAGATTATCACTGTTGACAGCCTCCATTCGTCATGTTGTGACGAATATGGAGCTTCGTGGTCTGTGTTTTAACATAAAGTAATTGACAGTGGGTATGGATGCACTGTGGGTCGTTGGTACTTTGCTGGACTGTTACGTAATAACGCTGCTGTAAATTCAGCCCGCAGGAAGCAGAAGTGGTCGGTGGACCCCAGGAACAGCGCCTGGAGCAACGATGACTCTAAGTTTGGCCAGAAGATGCTGGAGCGAATGGGCTGGTCGAAGGGCAAGGTGGGTGAGCTTAATCGGTGTTTTTCTTTTTTTTTCTTTTTAAAGCATAGAGCCACTGTAGGTCCGAACAAAGTTTATTCATAAAGACAAAAACACAAAAAGCTGGTGGATTTTGTTGAGAATGCAGAATGGAGGGGATGAGCTAAAATTATCCATTTGTGTCTCTGTGTCAATATTTTTTAGACTTGACACAGTGTTGACTATGTTTATACCTCCAGGGGTTGGGAAGGACTGAGCAAGGCTGCACAGACCATGTCAAAGTAAAGGTTAAAAACAACAGCTACGGCCTAGGAGCCAACGCCAGTCATGAGGTGAGTACTGTCAAAGCTTAAAACAAATTTCTACTTTTTATTCTTTTCTGACTTTGGCTATTTGGTTTTGATTGCTGTAGTTTAGTTGACTCAGTAGTTCCAGTTTTAAATTAGTGTAAAAGTTCTCTGCAAATACTTAAAAGATTTATTGTCTATAATGTTTTTGTAACGTGTTTTTTTGTTGTTGTTGTTGTTGTTGTTGATATATGCGGTTTTTGCAGGATAACTGGATTGCTCATCAAGATGATTTCAATGAGCTTCTTGCTCAGCTGAACAACCATCACAGTCAAAACCCCAGCAATGGTACGTGTGTGTATGTGTTATGTTAGTACGTAGGTAAGTATGCATGATCTGTAATTGTTGGAGTACAGCAGAACGTACATGTTAACATTCATACTCAGGCTAAATAATATTATCATTCAGTATGCTGGGAATGTCTAGTTGGTCTCTGAAATTGACAGCTTTTTATCTTGGCTGGTTATTAGTACCCCGCTATATGCAACTTAGTGTTTTTGCCCCCCTATGTTTATGTGAATCTTTAATTGGGCTGGTCAGTTAAGATGCAAGAAATGATAATAGTTTTAGTTATTCAGCTTCAACACATACCACCATATTGTATCTGTGCATCCCCAGCTGCAAACAGCTTAAAACAGGTCATGATGTCACAGTAGGAAGTCTTATGTAACTTCAATATTTTTGGGTTATGGCTGTTTGAGGGTTTTTTTCTTTGTCTATTTATCAATTCAGCTAAATTATTGGAAGTAGAATAAAGTATGAAGAAGCAAAATGGTCTTTTAGAGTGAGGAATCAGTTATTATGAAGGATTAGTAGCATTGAAATATGTTTTGGCTGTGTGGCCTAAATTTATTTCTTTTTTCTGTCCATCTGTATCCTTATGGAAAGTGCTGTGTGTGTTTGGATTAGATCAAATTAACAAATATTATTTGTTAATAAACTAACTTATTTTCTTTCATGCTTTTTGTTGTTGACACATTGTGGTGACATTTAAAGATTTGTAATGATTTTGTTTAGAATAGTAACCTCTCAAACATTAGTTTCAGTATTTTTTTTTGTGCCAAACTACATGTGACTTAAAAAAAAATGAAGTGATGGTTGTCTTGGAGAACAGCGGAGGGCGCTACAGTGCAACATTTACTGTTGAAGCCTCCACATAGTCATAATCAACTATTGAACATTACTGTCAGCACTGCGCCAATAAGACCATGTTTAAAACTGTTAGAGTGTTAAAGGTTTGCTGTAATTAAAACTCAGATCTGCGACTGTGAGTCACAATGCTTTTTTAACCCCCTCTTTGATTTTCTTTTATTGTTTGTAGAAGCTCAGCCAGATGAGAAGGAAGGCTTCAGCTTGGAGCAAAAGTCCAAGACCTCCAAAAAGAGGGTTCATTACATGAAGTTCACCAAAGGTGGGTGAAGTATGACAGGTTCATCTCATTGAAGACCTTAAAAGCAAATCTAATTATCCTGCTACAAACACACCAAGCCTAGAGTTTGTATTTGTTAGAAAGTAAGTCATATTGCCATTAAAATATTTCAGAGCCTCTGCAAACTACCCCGAGGTCAGCATTTTCCTTCCAGCATTAACCTCAAGTGGGGCTGCTACTTTCATAATTTTCTGCCTTTGTACACCTACGTACTATCTAATCATTCAGGCAACCTCATTGACCCCCCCCTCGATGAGACCTGTGGTCTCGTCTCAGAGCACAGATGCTGATCAGAGATCTGTGGGCCTGTGCTGGGTCAGTTGACCTGGTGAGTGCTAGGGGAGGTTATTTATAACTCTTCCCACTCCTTTCATTACTCTTTACACGTCAGGAAGTTAAGATTTGCTGGTCAAGGCCAGTATGCTGATAGGTTGAAAGAGGAATTTGGTGTTCAGGACCACTGGAGGCCAAAATGAATAACCACAGCATTTTATTACGGAGTTGTAATGCCTCCAGTATGCTACGTAGTTTCATGGCTGCTTCTATGGCTCACTAGTAGGAGTATCAAAGTACTTCTGAGAGACCCAGCTCAATGATGGACTTTGTTTTTTTTTGTTTTTTTTTGTTGGGGGGGCGAGTAGGGGGTGGTGGTGGTTAGTTGTATGCTCCATAATAACTGTACGTCACTGAGATTAAATATACTTCACTTCACCAGAGCTGCATACTTGACAAAACAAAGTATCTCAACTTTTACCTCACCTGGAAGATCCTTGAATATTTTACGTCATTCAATAGCAGCTTCCTGTTTCCTGTTTGAGGCATCTGGCGTCTCCATTTACTGGTCCCCCAAAAACAACATCTCCCATGACCTATTAGATGACCCTGCCAGATAAGATGCGACATTGGTCTCTCCCCCAGACTCTCTCACCCTGTTTTTGTTGTCTTAATTTGGAAGGAGCCAGAAAAAGACCTTTTTCCTGAGAGATGAGATGCACCTTTACAAGGGAGACGCAAAACAAGAAGGAGTGACATCAGGAATGTGATGAGGATGCATGGTGTTTTTAAACTTTGCTTCAGCTGTTCTTGTCTTGTCTTTTTTATACATAAATGTATCCTACCAAGCTTTGAACAAGTTAAACTTCAGTGATTCACCCAAATGAGCCATTGTCTCCTCTCATGTCCTCTTCTCAGTTTGAATTAGTTTTATGTAACTGTGAATGCATTCATGGATGCCAGAAATATCACAGAGTTGCACATCGACACTATTCACCAGTTTGCATATTTAGATTTACAGCCTTCTTAGGTGATTGGATATTACACCTGCCAGTTTTTACATAATTCCCATTTGACTGAGCTGACCCTGATTATTTCACCTAATCAGAATGACTTCTGTTGACCTTCATAACTGTATGAAACTAACAATTATTATTTTGCCACAAATTGGACTTCATTGTCACTCATCTGAGATGTAGAACGGTTGTAGTTTAATGCCACACGTGTCTCATCTCTGAACTCAATATGTTTGTTGTGGTCTGTGGTCACATTGTGGGTTTAAGCCAAATGAACAAAGAGTGTGTAGGATTTGTCAGGTTTATAGCAAAACAAGTAGTGGTCGAATGCTCTAATAATACCAATGATGAGATAAAAACCAAGAGAATAATGTCAGTTACTTTTCACGACAATGAAGCCAATTAAAAATATGTTGTCAGCTATTTTGACTGTATTCCACCCAGGCTGTTGGGATGAGGACAGTTGTTGTTCTTTTCATTTTTAAGCTATTGTAGTATAGTAAAGCATTGACTCTGAGCTTCTATGTGGGCAGGTTTATATTAACATATTTTTGAAAAAAGTTGCACTGTTTTCATGAGGCAGTGGTCTGTTCGTCAGTCAGACTGAGGTCAGGTGATGGACTCAGCAGTCATTTTTAAGATTGTTGACCTGTTGGAAGATGAAATGTCTCCCACTTGAGGTGACTGGCCGAATCTCGGACCACATTCCTCAAAAAGAGATGTCATATAAAAACACCAGTTTATCAGTAGACTGTATTCCCAAACCATCATACAACTATATTCAAGTTTGATGAAGTGGTGGACTTGAGGTCCTGAATTTTTTTTATCCCTTCACTTCCCTCTCCCCATTTTTTTTAGATAAAAGTTGATTTTTATATTTGGCAACATAGCTTCTCTTGTGTCCTCATTAATTTGTTTTCTGCTTCTTCCTGTAGTCAAAAATATCTCATATTTGTCTGTAGGAATGAGTGTCAGCATGCATGATTGTTGATCTAGTCCGGATCTTCTTTTGATCCCGCTGTTGCATTTAATATCCTTTATCTTTCCACGTTTTTATTTTGTGTGACAGTTAAGAAATCGAGAAGGAGACAGTTTAGGGGAAATTGGAAGTGGTCGTGTTTCTATAGTCACTTCATGAGACTTTTGGCGGTTGTCGAGTGGATTTAACTGTCTTTGGCAACACGACACCGCTTCCACCTGCCTCTTCTCAAAGAGGCTGCAACTGCTGTCAAGCAACAGAAGGAACGCAAGCACAAGACGTAATTGGAAACGTGAGTTTAGTTTTCCGGATTAAACTGCGCTGTGATCAGTGCACTCTGTGCAAGTGTGAATTTTAAGATGTTTAAATGTAAATATTTGCAGACCATGGCAGCTAGAAGATGTCTTACATTAGTTTTTTTTCTTTTTTTTCTCTAGCTGAGATTGCAAACCTGTGTCGCATTTTGTGATTGGGCAACAGGGGTGATTGAGTTTTGTGCAAATGTTGAACCTGCCACGCCTCTTTGCATGCTTGCACTGACAGCAGCGATGCCCGCTCCTCTTACGGAGAGGTCGTTTCCAGGTTAAGGCTTAGTAATAGATTTTCAGTTGTTAAGCTTGTTATGGGAAAGCCTGTACAGGTCGGGTAAAACTCAGATCTTTCCTCTTACTGTTGATCACAGTGATTGAGTATGAAAGGAAAGATCAACCTTCTCAGTTGTTCAACTTTTAAATATGTGAATTCATATGTAGTTGGATTAAACTAATGATAATCAATTTGGTTTAGTTTGACATTTTGTTATAATATTGTGACCACATCAGAAGACCTTTCCATAGGTCTACATCTGTCTGAGTGCAGGCCCCACTCCTCTCTTTTTTTTTTCCTTTATTGATATCCTGCTCACGCTGGCTCCCTCTCTACCAGTGCTGAGGATTGATGGCCTTTGTTTGTGGGGAAAGGTACCAAAATCTCCCCTGCTTAGGTCCAGGCTCCGCAGCATAAACCAGTAACCCAGTTCTAATTGCTGCCTTCATCTATCATCTGTCAGGGCAGCCAGGGTGGTTGATGCAGAGTTTAACTACATCTCTTCATCCGCACCTCTAAGTGGTGGCTCTTACGCAGCTTAGGGATTGTAATGAAACAGATTTTTTCCCCCCACATTTCAACCAAATGAGTTCAACAACCACATAATACTTTTAATTTATTGTTAGTTGGACCCAAGCTTAATCTACCAACTTTTGAAAAAAAAAAAAAAAAAAAGAAAACTCCACTCAACACCTTTATTTGCCCTTTTCCAGCCAGAAAACATCTGATAGGCACTTCCTTTTCCAAACAGTAAAAAGGTCAAGATTGGGCATAATTTTGCATCCGACCTTGGTTCACTAGATGACAAACGCCATAGGCTGCCCTCCTCGTTTGTTTTAGTTTTTAACATACTTTCTTGGTTTTGCTTCTTAGACCTGCATGTGCAGTGACTTTCAAAGCCAAGAGCAGGGGAGATAGAGGCTTAAAAGCAATAAATAACCAAATGTTATCAGAGCCCCGCTGAAGGAAAAGGATGCAGCTGTACGAACAGGACCCGGTCTTGAGACAGACGACTGCGTGCTTCAGGAGTCTTTGAGGCCTGACTTGAAAATGGGAATCCGGAGGCCAGCCATGGTGGACCTCATGGTCAGTTTATTTTTCTTTGCTGCTTTAGCCTTTACTGAAGTGGATGACAAACCTCCCCTGTCTTTACTGTGTGACCACCGTCTTAACACCCTCCCTCATGTATACACAAATCTGTGTACCAAGATATTTGTGTAACCTTAGGTAAATGATACACGACATTATACACCGTGTCGTTATTGGTTTAACACAAAACTGTACACATCAAATGACCCAGTAGGTTCTAAAAGCAGTAACTTTAACTATTCTTTTTTTGTGACTTCTTTATGGATGAATGTTTGGCCAGTATGTCTGTGGTTGATGTCTGGACTTGAAATGAGCCATGGCGACACCTTTATTCTTTCCTTTTCAGCCATACTTTTGACAGTTTAGATCATTGGATCATGTTTAGTGAAGCCTTGTACTCACATTTGTGTCTGTTATGGATTAATTGAGGAGAAAAGTTCAAAGTTGACTTATGGATGGCTGGAGCTACAAAACAAAACCAATCATCCCTCTTCTACCACTGTGCTTGACAGTTGGAGTGAGGTGATGTTGTACTGTGTTTGGTTTTCTCCAAACATTGTGGCATGCATTAAGATCAAATGTCCTGGTTTATTGTGTCCAGGGGACAGAAAAGTTGTGTTTGGTTCAGATGCAACTTGGCAAACCTAAACTGTGCTGCTGTGCTTTTATTGTGAAAGAAGACACTTTCTCTTGGCACTCTTCCAGATATGTGGAACTACTGAGATGTTGCTGGTTTTTTTGTTTTGTTTTTTTTAAAATACAGTTTTCCACCAGTGTGTTCAAACCGTGACCTGACATTGGTTTTAACCTGGGATGTCCACTGCTGGAAAGGTTGGCATTATTGTATATGTTTCCCACTTGTTAATGATCTCACTCATTATAGAATAAGGGTTCTCTTGCTGATGCTTTTCTTCACTGGCATTGTGTTAATACATAATTCTGCTTTTATAGAGCTTGTCAGACGATGAATTAATCAATGGATTTGATTTGCACTGCCTGGCTAAAAATCTTGTAAATGACATCAGGTTCATTTAGTGTTTATCTCACTGCTTCCACATTTTGGTTTACACTTTAATGATGCAGTATGAGGCTTTATGGTGGTGTTCATCTGAGGTTGCATTTACTTCTTTTTAAGAGCTGTTAAGACCATATTACCAACAAGAGGATAAACTCTGTGTATATAAAATATTATAATCTTTTGATGCAAGCACAAAAATGATATGACCTAGATGAGTGGAGGTTACAGTCCTCTTCACCATTTCCTGTCTCATCATTATGAGTAAAGCTACTAAAGCCACAAAAAAAGAGAAAGTTACTTTACTGCAGTGCTGAAATGACTGTTAATTTTATGGGGACACATACATAATTTATTTCAAAATAATCATAGTTTGTTTTTTTTCTGTCTTCTCAGGAAAGGATCTATCTTCCCGTAGTGAGACGGATCTTAACTGTATTTTTGGGAAGAGAGGAAAGTCTAAAAAAGATCAAGAGCAGGTAAGTTATTGAACTTGGTTTTGTTAATAACAGAAGGGAAAAAGAAAATCTTTGACCAAAGGATTTTTGTTTTTTATGGTTAGTTTTCATTTCCATAAAACTGGTCAGTTTTGATGTGTCAGATTTTTATTAACCCAGAAACCACACCAGAGCGGAGTCGTTGCACTCAAGCCAGATGGCCTGAGCTTACTTGTCTCTGATTCTGTAATTGCTGCTGACCGTCAGTGCTGATCCCCTCATCAGTGGCTCGCTCTGGTATCATGTGATCCTTCTGCTTCTGCAGGGCGCAGCTCCAGAGCAGCCTCTGGTTATAGATTAGCCATGTCAAAGTGCACAGCTTTAATACAGCCAACAGGCCACTGATGGTGGCAAGAGCACCTAAATCCAGTTAAGGGATTTACACTCCTACCCCTTCCTCCTTACTTTCACACCCCCCCACCCCCATTTTTTTTTTTTACTTCAGTCTGGAAGCATCACATCAGGTGGTTAAGTATGCCAGCAGGCATTATTAAAAAAAATGTGTTGAGGTGAACAGAAATCTACAGTGATGATGCTTGCAAAAAAGTTCTGTTTGCTCTTGGCATCAGTGGTTGGCCACATCAAATGTCACTTTGCCTTGCGACTTCATGATGGGTCTCACGCTTTTGAGCTGTTGCACACAGACTTGTTAAGATCCAAAACTGCATTCTGAGCCTGGTAAGAACATTTTGCTAACAAAATGTATTTATATACAGTACATTAAATTTACCTGCTTGTGGATCTAGCATGACTTATTATTGATAGGACAAGCAGATCTTAAACTTCTGTCTGTATCTTCTAATCAAAATGCAGTCTTTGGAGAACAGTTTATCCTTTTAGGAATATACAAGATGTAAATGAGTTTCATGTCAACCACTTCTCTCATTCAGCTGAGTGGAATTCCACATTTAAAGACACAATAATCATATTCATATATATATATATATATATATATATATATATATATATATATATATATAAATAAAATGTGTGTGTGTTTTCATGCTGGAAGTCTCAGTGCATCTGCAGCATTATTTCTGTTGACTGGATTTCCAAGATCAGATTTTTGCATAATCATAACAGATACAGACAAAAAACTGGGACCATTACTTATAGAGTTCTGTTTTAAATGATTACTAACCTTAGGAGAGAGTTTTTGTTGTCACAAGTTTAACTGGCTCAATAAAGACAGGCAGAAAGACGATGACATCACTAGTTTTTGGACACCAGTGCAGTGAAAAACCTCTTGCTACCTTCCGGTGTTTATCTCAAGCATTTGGCTGGAAGAAATTGGCACCTTAAAAATCCGTAAATTTTACAAAAAAAAAAAAAAAAGCCTCCATTTCCCAGTAGGTGCTGAGCCATAACATCACAATGGCAGATGCTCCGGAGCTGATTAACATTGGAAATGCAAGCAATACCCACTATCCCTCTCTCCCTAATCATTTGGTTATAGGTTGCTGTTTTTTCAGCCAGAAGGGACACGATTGACTAAAAAACACCAATGACAATTACAATAGCTTCTCACGAGGCCTTGTGTTGAGGCTGGAAAAAAAGCGCGATTGACCAGTCAAGCTCAAAGCTGTTAGCAGGATCTGCTGTGAATGTGTTTGTGACACGGAGTGACCTTCATGTCATAGGGATCAGGTTTAAAGTAATCTCTTGTTGCTGCTATAACACAAATATATTCTGCAATATTCACACACGGAATAAAATTCCAACTCTCCAAAGTGCTGTGGTCATAAACGCTTCATGAGGTACGACCAACGATCGTATCATGTCTGAGTCCTGACGAGGTGAGGCCTTGAAGACTTGACCAAATGTGGATGGGTTTCTCCAGACCTGCTCTCCTTCCCCCCTCATGAATCTTCCCGCTCTTCACCCGCCACCCGCTGCTGTCTCTCCAGCCTCCTTTCCACCATTCCCCCCCCACTGCGGGTGTTTTCCTTCCTCCACTGTGATGCTTCCTGCTCTCTCCTTATCGCTGCTCACAACGCTCCGTAAAACAGACGAGCACACGCACACACAGCCGTCACACAGACCTCTGTTCATCAAAGGCAGCATTGCTTATGTTAAAAATAGCATTTGTAAACTCATGAGAAGAACATATTAATTGGTTTTATACTTGTAGGTTGTGTCCAGTATTGTGTTTTACCTGAACGCATTTCTTTAAATTATGTTTAGGTGGAAAACGATTAAATCATCAAAGCTTAATCCCTCTTTAAAAATAGGATTCAAGATGTTTTAGGTATATCATCATCAAATTTAAGCTGTTTTATTTTTAAGCTGTAAGGAAGCATAAGTTACTTGAGATGCTTTAAATCAATGGTGGCTGTCTAATTTGAACAAATAAGTGTGTATATTTAAAATTACAGGAAAAAAGAGAGTTTCTGGATTTAGATAAACATATTAAGTAATATTTAAACATACTGGTATCATTTTTGGATGTTTCACTTTTCAGTTGTCGGTATTAGATATTTGCCTCTACTTAGCAATGTGACTCAATACACATTTGTTAAAAGTGTACTAAATAAACTCCTTTATTCTTCCCATCACATGACTTTGCAGAGGTTTTCAGCATTTGCACCATGCCAGTTATCTTCAGCCATGCAAATTTAATCTACTGGTGCAGTACAGTAGAACAGTTTAACATTATAAATTGATGACCACTATTTCACCTACAACTTGGTCCTTTATTGTGTAGCTACTTGGAAAAAGTGTGCTTAAAACCAATATTTGCAGCGTTTGACCGGTGAGGGTTGTAGTGTAGCACCTGTCCATCTACTTGGCTCTCTGTTATCCATCACCCATCCCACGCTTGCGACTCTCTCCATCTCCCGCCTCCTCTTGCGCCCCTCAACACAATTACTCACCGCATGACAAACGACAGGCTCTCGCTGCCGAGATATCAAAAAGCCCCGGCCACTTCTAAATGAAGGCGCTTTGGCAGCCCCGCGCTCCCCGCGCTTATCGGCGGGCGAGCAGTGCCCCTGGCCGTCCTGCTCTCCTTCCTCCCCCTTCTCCACCACCCCTGCTCTCCATGCCCTCCTCAGGGGGTTTAGTTAGGGGAGCCACATGGAGGGCCAGCCCGGCTTGATTTATCTCCCTTGCCCCTCTGCCCAGCCACTCAGGCAGGCCGAAAGAGCCGACGAGGCTCCAGCGGGCCCCGGCTAGAAAGCCAGGCATTAGCTGAAATAAACCATTCTGGCGCCCAGTGAAAAATGTCTTCTGATTGGCTAATTAATCAGTCAAAGGGGAGCGACGCAGCTTGTGACTTGAGGGACCCAAGCGGGCGACCGCAGAGGGCCTGCTGATAAATAGACTCCCCGCCGATTCATACATCAAGAAAAGTTAGTCATTTTTTAAAGCCGCCAGCTCAGATGAAAGGTGGAAACAAGCTGTAGTTTTCTTTTTCTGCTTATATATATATATATATATATATATATATATATATATATATTTTTTTTTTTTCTGTCTTTTTTTGGGGAGGGGTCAATGGAAAAATAAATAATTTTATTCAGCATTTATTTATTTTTATATTTATGCTCTATTTTTAAAACCACTTTCTATTTCCTGCAATAGGGTGACTGTCATTGATCAGAATAACAACATCAGATAACGACTGTGATCTTTTCTCTCTACATGACTCATTTTATTTTACTTCAGCTGAATTTTTAGTTTACCACTTTGGCCTTTTTATTGTGCAATAAAAAAAGACCTTTCACATGCAGAAAGTTTTTACTTTTATGCTCGACTGTTCCGTTTGACCACCACAAACACTGAAGTCATGTCGAGCATCGATCCATTCATTAGTTCTCTCCTCCCTTAAAGTGTCAGGAAAGAAAAATGGCTGAGTGTAATTTGGTACAAGGCTTGTTTTGACGTCTGCACCTCCAGTCAGACGGTGGGTATGGTGCACCCTGCTCTTGGGTCAGCGTGACCCCTGCCGCCTCTCCCACTCCCACTCCGGCTCAGGCACAAAGGATGAAGCATAAAGCCTCATCGGGTGGCACCTGTTGCAAGTGTTTGCTGCCCACGCCTCGTCCACATGAAGGATCGCGCGTCAGCAGGTGCTCCCCTGATACCGCCATGTTAAAGAATATGGAGCAGCGGCGACACGGGCTGGGGGCTTGAGCATTTGGCAGATGTGTTACGATGGCGCCAGGGAGCTCACAGGGACAGTCCAGTAGGGCAACTTTGCTGACAGTGCAGAAACAAGCTGTCTGAAACCAAATCACTAATTTTATATCTTTTAAGAGCTATCAACAACTATGGAGATGCATTTAAGAGGATGTGACTTTCATCAGTTTGTTTTTGATAATTAACCGTATGGGTAGAAATACAGCAGCTCTTGTTTGGCTCGCTTGTCCATCAGCTTGTTGTACTGTGCGAACGTGCACGGTCACAGGTTGCTTGCTGCCATTTAAATGGGCCAGTGCACTCACACAGGGTGCTGGCTTCCCTGTGAAGCCAGGAATCTGTGATTCATTCCCAGATAAGATTTAATTGCCTGAAGTAAAAGTGCTCCCCGTCTTGAGCATGTTTGTATATGGCCCTTTTTACTTTTACCACTAAACTTATCAAGATTTGCCAAGACACCGGCCTCCGCCCCCCCCCATGTGTGTCTTTACGGGTGTGTAAAGACACACACCATGCCATTTACCTCCCTGGCAGTTCTGTGGACTGCTCCCTCTAGCAGTGCCAGCTTGCTGACATGTACAGATTAGCGCAGGACATAAAGGAAAAAAAAAAAAAAAAAAAAAAAGATGGTTCCTGTCTCTTAGTTACGAACCTGAGTTCCAGTACAGGAGAGCAGGATAATCACTGCCTGATAGAGCTAACCGCCCAAAGATTTCCAGCCCTCTCGACTGTTTACAGTCCCAGACTATCGTTTAATCACTGACTCTTTAATCTAATAAATCACAGCTGGGGAAAATAATCACAGCGTCTTCCCTCCCCGGGGTTGCGGTTGGGAACCCCAACGTTCACGAGGGGGGCATTGTCGGCAAGCGTTTGCTATGTTGAACAAGCACGGGGCAGTCACGCTGCATGCATAATGTTGTCTTCATTTGTTACTTATGATAAACGCTCTCGCAAGGGGGACGAAACGCAATTTTTCAAAGACTTTTTTTTTCTTCTTTAAACTATGCACAATGTGTGCTTTTAGGTATTGCTTTGTTGAAGCTTGTTACCAAGTGTTGCATGTAATGGGCTTACAGTGCATCATTTATTGTTTTAAAACTTTGTTTCTTTCTGTAAACATTTTATCAGCGCAGAAAAGGAAGGTAAAGGGGGAAACGCAACTTAAAAATGTTAATGGTCAATTGAAGCATTTTTCTTATTTGCCAGGGGATAAGGCATCCACCTGTTTTTCTGTCCACCCACATCAGGCTCATGAAGGATGAGCTGCTGGACTTGTGCTCTCATCAGGGAGAGACAGCTGGCTAATCAGGCCCTGATCCATATACCCGGAGTATCACCAAATTTATTATTGTGGCAGGACAATGAGGGCATACTCTCGCAATTATAGACCCAAGCAATATTGGCGAGAAATTATTGGAAGGGAGAAAAAACAACAACAGATAATGCAGAGGCAGTTTTTAAGAAAATAAATGGGCAACTGGAGCACCGTCAATTCCTAATTAACAAGATTCAGAAGGTGAGGCTTTGAAACAATTTTGCGTTATGTGTAGCTGTAACGATATTTCTGTTTCTAATAACCTTTCAAGGATTCCAGTACTTGCGAACCTTACAATTTGGCTTTTGATCGTCAAATCTTGTGTTTTTCGTGCAGTATGTCAGTATTTTTTCATGTTATAACCACAATTAAAAAGACCAGTTTTGTTTTAGAGAAGTGATTAAATGATCAATTATTAGTCAGATTTAATGGGAAGTTGTACTGAATGATTGATTTATTTTGGATTCTTTTTTTCCCTTAACTATGTTTAATACCACAAAAACAGGTTATACCCAGGTAAAATTACATCTTACTCCTCGAGACCAACCAGATGTTGAAAGAATTGGCTTTAATTGGACTATAGTCATTATTTTCAGTGTTTCTATTGCAAAGTGTAATTGAAATGTTAAAAATTGTGGGTTAAATTGTATTGTTTCCTAATGCGTATTGATGATCCCACATATAAATCTTAACCACTGTCTTCATCTGAAGAAGCAGCAAACGGCTTTTTGATGCAACTTCATATCAACTAATACCAGAACTTGGATTGTTTTCCATTACCAAGGTTAAAAAAAAAAAAAGTTGAATAAATAAAAATTCCAGCTCCTGAGCAACACCAAACTTAATCAAATTGTGAATCAGCAGTGAAAAATGACATCCATTTCTTTCAGGACCACACCAATAATAGCCGAGTTAAAAACAAAGGCTTGTTCTTTTTTTTTCATGCAGAGATTTGAGCCAAAGTTTGTCCTGTCATTACTTTGTTGTAACTGGGAAACTTGTATCTCAGGTGTGCAAGGATACGAAACTGAAAGATGAAGAGTCTTGGTTTTATTTCATTAGCCGCAATGACACGGCTTGGGTCAGCGTAAACTGGGACTGTTTTATTATCAGCACGATGATTGTGGACACTCCTCACCAAAAAAAAAACAAAAAAACTGTGTTTCAGTTGTGGATCTGTTCACCCTGAACTGTTGCCATACAACCTGCCTGCTACACAGTACACTGATGTACCGCTTTGTAACAAACAATTTTAAAGCTTGCAGTGGAGTAAATTGTGAGAAACTTATCTTATGGAACTGACGTTTCCGTGCAACACACAGCAGCAGCAAATAATTGCAGAAGTCAAACTAAATTTCTGCAGAACAACAAATGTTTGAGCTACGGCACAATATTTGTTAGTTCAACAATTTTATTGTTTAGGTGCCAAAATAAATTAGTGTAAAAGAAAAGTGCTGGAAATTAAAGGGTAGAATCTTAATCTGGTGTTGCAGGAAGTTGGTCGTGGTGCTTAATAGTCGTTTGTTGAACATCAAGCAGAACACACTTTGATCGGTCATCAGATAGATTATCACTGGCCAAGATGGTGATAATATATCTTAAAACGCTGGATTTGGACATGGACAGTTTTCTTTTAAAACTATATTTTATCCAAACTTCACAGATGGACTAATACTTAGGTTTGTCGTTAAGCATCTGTGTCCCCATCCTAACCCTCTAGTCCCCTTGGGAGTGGTTCAAACCATAGTTAGTCCTGGTACACAGGTCAAAAGCTCAGTATAATGTAGGGAGTATAGTTTATAATATTTTATTTAGATATAAATATGAGGGCTCAGGTTTCTGTAGAAACACGAGCATGGCAGCGTTCAAGAGGTTCCCTAATACTGTATTTTTCCTTGAGTTGCACATTAGATTTGGTCTTTTTGTGGTTTTAAACTCCTGCTTTCTTGTGTCTTTGCTCACTGGACTTAAATAGATACTGAGTAGGTTTTATGTCATGAATTGAGAATTTGTTTTAATCGTTTCTTTGTTTATTGAAAATGCGCTGGATGAACTTGAACTCTTGTGGAAGATGGCAGAACGTTTTGCAGCTGAAGAAATCCAGGCAACAGAATGGATGCTGGCAAATGTGTTTTAAAAAGAAGAACAAATCAAGAGGACTAAAAGGTTAAATAAAGTCAGATATATCTTAATTGGTTGGGAACCTTTAGCTTGTTTTCATATGGCCTTCCTTGCTCTGCAAAACTAATCAGCAATACATGGAACAATGTTTGAGAGGTTTCTTTTTTTTGTTGTTGATAAGACTGGGGAGAAAAGTTCCCTGTTCACGTCAGCGAACCTTTGCATCATCTCTCCTGGCTTGATAGACTCACTGAATATGTTGGCTGCAGTATCTTGGCACCTTGGCGCTTGTTTTGCTATTGGCTTTCCATTGGCCACATTAGCGGGGGAAAGATAGAACTGGAGTGTCTTGAAGGAGGCGGCCTGTTGAATGTCTTCCCACCCTCTTCTTTTCTCTGGGACCCTCTGCGGACCCTCCCTGTGTTCCCTGCCCAGCCCTAGCCCCCGCCAGGGGAGCGAGTGGAACAGGAAGGACCCGATAGCCAGCCAGACCGCTCCTCTGCAGAAGGAGCCTTATCTCAGAGCTGCACACAGTGCACTGAGCGCATCCTTTTCCTGGGGTTCTGCGTCTGGAAGGAGAGGAGGAGGTGTGGGAGGAGAAGGCAGTAGACACGACTCAGTATAGGTGTGTTCTCCAACCCTCCACTGCTCTGTCTTGCCTGTTTTGCCATTCTTTAAAAGTTCAGGAGTTATGTAAAAAGACTTTGCAAATTTGTGGAATTGTTTGAGATATAAGCAGAGGCTTATTCCTGCTAAATAGTGTTGTATTTACATAGCTTTCCTGGAACATGGAGCTCTTTTAACTCCACAACAAGGTCTTTCATTCTCTTAATGCACTCTTACATTATATTGTGCTAATAATATGAAAATAATATACTTATCTGGTGTAATTTTAAATTGAAGTTCTTGACCTGACCTGTTCACTGAGTGTAACTACTCTTGGGTGAACATGGGAAATTCCACATGCAGATTGACCCTGAAAACATGTACATATATTTAAAAAAAAAAAAAAAAAATTCAACTCTAACAGAAGGCCATTAAAAGCTAATTATAATTTTTAATCAAACAAGGTGTCCAAGAATGAATCTCTAGTTGTTTTTTCACCATTCAGCATTTGCTTAGAAGAAAAACTTTGACTTTCTTGTTGGATATCGGAGCACAACTAAGTTTTGTCAGTCTGATTTTAAACACCTTCAGCGGAAACTTATGCATTTTGTGACATTGCTACTGAAATTCTGGGATGCTGAATATTGTATGGAGTGAATAAATAATGGATAATTTTATTAAACTGCAGCATAGAACATTTTGAGAAAGGAAATGACACACTAACAAAAATATTTGTAAGGATTAATCTTAATACATCTAAGAGATCCATGGAAAAGTTTCAGTAGTTATTTGAAGACTTTTTAAACTAAGATGCTAGTGTTGTTATAAGTGTTAATGTAGGATTTTCTCTAAAAATTTGAACTGATTAGACACAGACACATATCACTCCAGCGCTCATAGATGGTCTGCTTGCACGTTTTCTTCATCTTCTCGATATAGATCTTTAAAACAGAAGAACCAAGCAGAGGTTACAAACTGCTGATGGGATGGAGATGAGAGTTGTGTGAAGTAGCTGGCTCATGATGCTCATGAAGATGTATAAATTTTACTAAACTTAATATTTGATCCATAAAAGAACCCTGCAAATTACTCTATCATGACTGTTTCTTGACAACAGTGTTTTAGTTTATTGTTAAGTATTTATTTGGAGTGTTTTTTGTAATGCATTCTGAGAACATGACTACATGATGACATTTCAGAGAAATAATGATCAGAAGCTGGAGAAGGAAAGACCAAAACAGAAGTAGGGAAACATTACAAACATTACTGCCATGCAGTTTGAAGTAACATGTTGCCTTCAATACTCCACGCCAACAAGGATCTCCAGGGCTGCCAATAACGCTGACTGCATCTGTATGCTTATATCCTCACGATGTGTGTGTCCAGCTTCTGCCCCACGCAGCACTTCTCCCGCTGTCGGATCAGAGTCTAATGGAGATCCCCAGGCAGCCCATACCAAGCTCCGGCCACTTTTGCTTGATGATGAAGAAGACGTTTCTCTCAGTCACTCCCCCCCCCCCCCCCCCCCCCCCCCCCCCCCCCCCCCCCCCCCCCCCCCCCCCCCCTCTCTCTCTCTTTCCTTGCTCATTCCCCCTCTCCCTCTCCTGAGAGTAATTTCAAAGGCAGTTCTAAAGTGGCCCCCAGCCATCTTCCCAAATCCCAGTTACATGTTGTTTGGCGCTGTCAGCTCTAAGCCTCGTCTCCACTCTCCCAAGCAGAGAGGATGCCATTGTGCTGTAACAGGGAGTATAGATTTTCTCAGGGAAGTTGAAAAGTTTTCTTTAATGGCACCTTAGCTGAAAGGCCTTATCCTGCTCGTTAGAAGTTGCTATTTTTCCTAGTCAAGGTCTTCGGTGGTGGAAAACTTTTAGCTTTTTGTGTTTCTCATGGATGTCTGATCAGTCACTGTATCACAAATAACATTTTCTTTCTTTTTTTTATCGGATACTTGTGTAGACAAATTATTTTCCTTCAAATTTGAATCGGTATATTAGGCCTCAAAGATGATGGATGATTTCCATAATAACACAAACCTTTCATGTGGTTTCAACTTGATTTTTAAAAAAATATAATCAATAACCAAACAGCATATACAGTGCAGAAGCCCTCCACAAGCCTTGGAGAAAGTTCAGCACAAATCTGTAAACAGCTCTCTTTATTTGACTCTAAATTTTCATTGTTTTACATGAACATCAATTAGCTTTTGTATCTCAGTCGGAAGCGAGGCTCAAGTGTAAACTGAGTGTAAAAGCTTTAAAGGCAAACTGTGAAGCGACTCCACATAACTCAGTGTTTTCAATTTAGCTCTAATCAGTAGGGCCTGAAAACGCTGTTCACTTCAACATCTGAGATAATACGTGGAGCGCTAGTATTGTTTAGTGTGATCCTCCAGAGGAGCTTCTGTATTCTTCTGGACAAATCATTATGCATTGAGTAGGTCATTAGGAAAATGAAGACAAATGGGTCACAGGGGTGAGGTGACAAATTGTTCATGCTGCGGTTCAAATCTGCAGAATGTTATGGCTAACCGTTGTGAAGTTGGCCCTTTCTAATTTATAACTTTAGGTTGGGGGAATGATTTTGTGACAAGGCTTAATCATATTCTGAGGCGTTAAACAAATACAGGAAGACTGGTGATTTTTTTTTTCCCTACTTTTAATCCTTTAGCAAGGATTAAAAGTAATTGTCTCTCAGTCAGCCAGAAGCTTATTAGTTCCCATCAATCCCTGATAAGTGTGAGAGGATCAGCTCTCGGTTGTCTTTCACTCCATCATTTGCTTAGTTTAAGAATTTTTACTTTAATGGTGGATGTCAGGGTGAGACTTTGTTGTGAGCTTGAGGATAAATAAGTGGCTAGAAGAGGCCAGCTGGCTACCATACAACTAGGTTGGCAGTCAAACTGATTCATATTTTTTGAATTCCTTCAGTTGGAAACTTCACTTTGACATTTGGCCAACATTGCTACTGAAATGTTGGACTCCTCCTAGTTAAAGATGCCCGAAACACCTCCTCAACAGGCTCCTCTCAGTGTGAAGGAGAAGCAGCTCTACTCCAAGTCTCTCCCAAATAACCGAACTTCTAACCTGATCTCTCATTTTACCTGTTTGCACTCACCGTCTTGATTTTCTGATCACTACACAGCTCATGACCATAAAATCTCAAGGTAGTTGATCTCCTCCACTTGAAGCAGAACCTCATACTTCATAAACTGGATGAGTTTAAAAAAAAAAAAAGACTTTGCATTGCTGCTGTGGAGTTTTTATTCTCTCCTATTAAAAAAGTAAATCATTAGGTTGAATGCTGGATGTCATGACAACTTAAAAAAAAAACAAAATCACCCTCTACTTAAGTTTGTGGTCTTTTGTAAAGAGCATCTTGATTAGCAGGAACACAATATTTCAGTTGTCAAAATTTGTTAACCAACACCACCCGCACGCACACACCACTGCGTTGCATTGCACACTGCAGTATAAATAAATCTTCAACAGAGGCTTTAGATTAAATATAATTGAAATGTGGATTTTCACATCAAAATGAAGTAAATATTTCCAAATTAACCGAACCAGCTATGATGAGATGAGCCGTAACAGAGAAATGACACTTGGAGCTGATTGTGCAGAAATCAGACATAGTTTACTCTGAAGTGTTTTAAGAAGTGGGTGATAAATGTCAGAAATGTGTGGTTAATGTTGAAGACTCACATTTTAAGACCTAAATCCTGTTGTTTTATCAGGATCCTATTTTGGTCTTATGCTCACTGAAGGAAAAAAGTGATTTTTCTTGGTGATTGACATTCAGTTAAGCTCCTTGGTGGATCATTGTATTCTGTCTTTGGGTGTGTAGTTTCTGTAAATGGTGTAAAGCGTAACAGCTTCCTTGTTTGTGTGTTTCTGGTGTAGGAGAGCAGCTGCAGTGATTCTCAGGGCGAAACGGAGGAGAGCGGGACCCCTGCTGCTTCCGAACTGGACACGGAGTCGATCACAAAGACTGTAACAAGTAACCTGACCATGCAGGAGTATTTTGCGCAGCGAATGGCTCAGCTGAAGAAGAGTCGTGGAGCCCAGAGTACAGCAGCATCCTCCGCAGAGGCCAGCGAGTCTTCAGGTCCCACTGAGGAGCCCGGTTCAGTCCACGGCGAGGGCAATGATACAGAAGAACCCAAAAAGAAGAGGAAGAAAAAGAAGAGCAAAAAGCCTGCAGAGGAAGTGGAAGACGAGGAATGCAGTACACCCGTTGTTGTTGTGGAGGAGGAAGAAAATCAGGAGCAGGAAAAGTGCTCAAGGAAGAAAAAGAAAAGAAAAATGGCAGAAAACCACCATGATCCAAACGAGAACTGTAGCGCCACTAATGTTCCGGAGGTGAACTGCCATCAAGCGGCTCCCTCTAAGAAGAAAAAGCTTAAAAAACAGAAAGGAAGTGAAACGTTAAATGGACACAATCCTGCTGAGGATGGAACTGCTGAGTTGGCGGTTGTACCGAACAAGAACCTCAGCAAGCACAAGGACGGTGTAGTAACAGAAGAAAAGGAAGAGCCGCAGGAAAAGAAGTCCAAGAAGAAGAAAAAGAAGAGACAAAATCATGATTAGGGAAGACTTGAGGGCAAATTGAAATCTTTTAGCAATCCAGACAACTGTGTACCCTTTTATGGAGTATTCAGAAAAATATCTCACATGAAACATGAAATAATCTGTTAATCTTGACAAATAAAACCTTAGAGCTGCAGAATTGCTATATTAGACTCTGCGAGCTAAGTGCTAAAATGAAATGAACTCTTCCTTGAATCTACTTGATGAATTTGTATCTTTCCACGAGTAAAATTTTATTACAAACATCCAAGTTTTGAATAGTATTCTGACTAATGCTTTTTCTTTAAAGTTGTGAAACTTGTGCCTCATTAAATAGTGTCTAATTTTTAACGTTGCCACTATAAATGTATACATCACTATTTATTTAGGCAATATTTTGCAATGGGTTTTTGCACAGTTCATTAATCAGACATTGCATAATTTTGCCAGTTTTGTAGAAAAACTGAAGCTTACAGAATTTAGTGCTTTAGGAGGAAAATTATTCATGTTCATACTTCAAGATCTTGGAAATGAGAGACTTTGGTGCTTTACTTGGATTGTACTTTATTTTTAATTTTTATTAAATCTATGATGATGCAAGTTTGACTCTTTCCATTTTCAGGCGGTGGGAATTAAAGATGAATTTAAAAGAAAACACATGATTGTGAAAGTGGGAAGAGTTTGCACAGTCGGCAGTGAAAATCATGCACAAACTGGTCAGCCCTAGAGGTAAAAATCCACCTGTTCTTTATCGATCCGTCTTCCTCTTCAGCCTCAGGGGGGTCTGCTGGACTCGATCCCAGAGGTTTCTGGGTGAAATGTCTGGACAGGTCTCCGGTCCACCCCAGGGTCTCGTAGACCAACAGCCACGCGTGCTGTTGTGTAAAAATATACCAGGAACATCTACGAAGATTTAAGAGAGTTTCACAACAGTCACCTTTGACTTAAAGATGTTGTGCAATGATTTGAAAAGCTTTTAAGCTCAGCTGATTTAACATTGTGTTGTCGTGAGTCAAGGGAGTTAGAAGGAAACTGCAGGTGTCCAGTCTTGATCACGAAAACGCTGAGTAATTCCTCAACTCTATTACATGTTTTTTTTGATTATCAGAAAAGGAGTGCCCCATAGTCCCTCGTCATCCTTCAACGAAATAAAGTTGTGACTATTAACAAAAGTGTGCGGATGCCATTCTTGACCTTTTTCATTAGACACTGCCCTAATTAACTAAACCAAAATCCCCCAAATACCGTACAACACACAGCAACATCAAATTTCCCCCGAAGGGGGAAACTAGTGTTGTATAGAAATTTTAAGTGCAGTAAAAAACAAGCAAGCTTACATCAAACAGAATCAGTGGACAAATACTTGGAAGTAGAAGAGAGAGGAAGGTGTGGTCAAAATCTCCAGAGATCACCATGAATGTGTTGGGGTGTTTTGTTTGTAGCCTAGCAACAACAGATCAGTTGGCATCACTGAGTGAATTCTTACGGTAGACAACATGGATGGGAACTCTGGGTTTGAGTCCACGATCGCACCATCTGTATAAACCAATCCCTCCTTTACGCTTACCGCTCTCTTTCTCCACTTAAAGTTTAAAAGCTGTATCGTCAAGTTTTGGAGTCTTGAATATGTTCTCGTGGTGATCTTCAGGTCAACCGGTTAAAATTAGGGTCCATTTCCTAAAAGTCCAGCTGTGTTCTTATCTTATTGCTCCAGGCGTGTCCATTTTTTCCCCAGTCGTCTTACATTCTTTGATAATGAAAAAAGAACTGGTTTTAACTACCCTGTATTTGTTCGGCTCCTGCTCCGTCTACAGCATCTCTTGAACTTGTCCGGATTTGATTCAGTTTGTCCAAATGTCAATAACCTTCCATGTTGTGGTGTTTAGAAGTGCCAAAATTACCACCTTCAAGGAACTCAGCATCCAAACGTGTAGAAAATTTCAGCTTATTTTTGTGCTTCTTAAAACTGCAAATGAATCATATAATCAGGAAGCTTTCAAAAAATAATTATCGGCACACTTCTTTAGTATTTGGATGCAGAATCTTTGGAGCAAATGTTTATAATTTCCATCTGAAAGCATCTTGCATCTGTCTGCAGTTTCAGACACTTTTCTTTCTGTAATAGTGGATCCTGACTACCTTTGAATGTTTTCCATGCGTTTTAGGGTAAGGGCTTGCGTCTGGCCAGTGTAAAACAGCCCATCTTTTCCTTTTTAAATCATTCTTTACTTGTGTTGGATGTCTGTTTCAGCTCATTGAGCCTCTGGAAGACCAAAGACCTTCAGTGACAGGTTTCTCTCTATAACGCCCAGTTAATCTTCTGATTTGCTTTTTTACTTGGACACATTCCTTGTCTCTAGTAGGAAAGAAGAAAAACGGCTCCAAACTATGATAGAAAGTCTACCATGCTTTACATAAGAGTTACAGTATGGGTCTTATCCTTTTGTTACCTATGAATAAAGACACTGCATTACTGGACAACTTTTTCGTTGTATCTTCTCTGCACAGAACAATATGTCTAAAAAAGTGTGGTTTATCTGTGCTTGTTTTTGCCGTTATTTCAGTAGCGTTTGGTTCAGTGCACAGTCTTTGGTATGTGCACGAAGGCAGCGTCATCTCCATCCCAACTTTAATTTTTGAATGCAGATTTTAAGTAAAAAAAACCAGGACTACAAATTAGTCACCACGGGTCATCCAAAAAATAAAATATTTGAAGAAATGCACGTCAATGCTTACTTGATTGATTCATCATTTCTTTAGGAGAGAGAGAAGGATTTCAAATCCAACCAGACTTTTACATCGTTACATGAAAAAATAAGATGAAATATAAGTAGTTTTTTTAAACATGGAACATCTGTCTTAAAATTTGACAAATGGAAACAAAGACTTAAGAAAAATATTGATAAACCACAATGTTGTTTAAAGAGGAGAGAAAAAAGATTTTTTTCATGGTTATTTCAACACCTCTTGATTCAAATAGATACCTGTTTGGATCTAAATTTCTGCAATTAAAAAAATCTCATTAATGACTGACTTTGTTGTTGGTTCTGTTAAACCATTTCTTTGTAATTGCTTTTTTTCACACTACAAAAAGGACTTGAAGAAGGTTTTTCACTTGAGCGTTGTAGTCACTTCATATATTAACCTTTAAAAAAAAAAAAAACACTGATTCTGACTGTTTCTGCCTGATTTATGGGGAAGTTACAAAATATATGAAAGTGGCCATCCACTACAAAGTTACATTTTCTCCAGCAGTTCCCAGACTCTGGTTACACATTCTGCAAATTTTTTCTGATTTGAGTAATGAAAAGTCTGATAAAATTCTTCCATGAAAATTCCCTCTGCTGGTCACAACTGCAGCTGGAGGACTGAGTTTCACTTATCCGCTCCTCCCTTGTTTGCCTCCACCCACCACTTAGTTTTCTCCTAAAGGTAAATTGGATTTTGCACGAATGTGTACAGGAATCCTTTCTTGAAATGAGTGACGTTAAAATAATGTCCCTCTAAGCATTAATGCAAATTTGACTTATTTTGATTGCAGTTCCTGTCCCTATTCTTTTTAAGTTATGGCTGTCACTCAGATGTTGAAAGCTCCTAAACCTGTTTCAACTAAGATCAGGCTATGTAAAGTAAACGCTTTCAAGAAAGAAAATGAAATCCACAAATTTAGACTTAATTGGCAAAGTTTGAAGTCTTTAGTATGATCCAAACCATCTCACAGCTGTTTTCTCAGTTTTTACATTCTTATAAACAGTTTTCAACAGGGACAAGTGTCCTTCCACTATATGTAACGTCTCTGCATGTGCAATCATTATCCTTTTATCTCCCAATATAATCTGGGGAGGGATATCCCAGTGACTACATTCTGAGAGGTTCTATTTTTTATTTTTTTAGCTAAAGTCATGATTACACTGATAAACCAGGTCGGTCTAATACCAGTGCTGCTTTGCACACATCTTAGTTTTTTGTTTTTTTTTTAAATTCACAGTCTGAACCAACCCTCAGACTTCTCTTCTCAACCCCTTTATTTTGAGATGTCTTCATGGCTTTCATAAATATAATGTTGAAACAGTAGATTTTTCATCAACTTTAACTACCCTGCGGTGGGAATTAAAGATAGAATAAACATAAAAATAGCAATTTTTTTGCCATTTGTACACTTGTATCGGTACGTAGGACTTGTGCACGAGTCTCTCAGAATTATACTTTCAATAAAACTATTTCTGATGCTCTCAGTTCTTATGCAAGGCAAAAAGGAAAGGAACTGTCCCTTTAAATATGTATTTTTTCTTTTTTAAAAAACTGAAAAAGAAAAAAAAATCCTGACAGCAATTTATGCATCACTAATGAGAGATGAGTGACAGATGTCAATTATTTTGTTAATAATTATTGAAATATGCTTACTTAAAATTGAAACTTGCTCTCACACCCACCCCCCATCCCCCAAAGACCCCGGCAGCCACATGTCTTTTGGAGTGAGAAGCTGAACCACAGCAGGCACACGCAGCACCGCCCACACAGCGGTTCACACATACAGCTAGATGCCGTTTCAAAAACCCTCTGACTCTCAGCTTTCATATTCGTAACTCTGGGTTACAGATATGATGTGAAACTTTAGTCTCACACATACCGGCGTGTCCGACTGTACCTGTCTCCCCACCCATCCCGTCAGCTCTCTCCTCTTCTTCTGCTCTGACTTTCACTGGCTGCTCAACAACATGGCCCCGTGTCAGAACACCAAGAGGAAGTGTGGCCCTATATATCACTGACGTGCATGCATCGTGCACAATCTGCGGCTTCAGGTGCCGTATCCTGTTCCTGTGCGGAGTAAGCTAGAGCTGACACTTCACTTTGACCAGTGGGAGGGTGGAGGGCACAATCACCCAAAAGATGTGTATTGCAACTTAAGCTCCACGTTGCCTGTAAATCAACGCTAGATATTCTCCCAATTTTGTCGGTTTACTCCCTTCTCCACAGACATTACAGATAAGATACTATCTGACCTGTGATCGGTAGCTCTGTTTGAGCTGTGTGAGAGCGTGTGGGAGTGGGAGCTACTCCGTGGCTGCAGCCTGTGAGTATCCTGTCAACAGGAACTCCTGAATTTGATATGCACCCGCTTCTGGCTGCAGAAGGAAACTGATTTGTTTGTAGTGTGTGAGGTCAGTGATTTTATTCCTCTGGTCAACCGCAAATCTGTGTCCAAAACTCCCCATAACTGAGAGCTTTTGATTATTTTTAAGTCGTAGATGAAAGGAGTAGGAATTATGAGGCCATAAAAAGATAATTAAAATGGAAATTAAAGTTGTTGTTTTTTTTTTTTTTCTAAAATGCAAAAATCATGTGATTTACTTGGCAGGCAAACTTGACAATAACCTGACACTTGAAGTGCAATGGAAATCTCAAAATCTCACTTAACCAGTGGAGTTTTCTGTCTGGCAGACTGCAAAACAGGTTAGGTAAGTTTGTCATGTAAAGTTTTCCTTGTTGCCAAGGAAAAGAAAACCAAACTGACTACCAGGAAAAGTGTTTATGCATAAAATAAGTGCAATTTCTCTTTTCACCTGTTCTCCACTTTTGGAAAAAGTAACTGGTGATCAGCAGCTCTAAAGAGTCATGCACTGATCTGTTATGAGTTGTCCTGTTGGTCAGATGGGTATGGGGTCAGAGGAAAGTGTTGTTTTGTTGTGGAGCCACTTTAAGGAGTTGGTTGTGTTGAAATGTTGTGAAATGTTGTGCTCTCTCTCTTCCCTTTTACGGGGCTCAAATTGCAATCAAGGAGGAGTCCAGAGTCCTCCGGGGTTTCTTCTGGAACCTGCTCCTCAAATATAAAGCGCTTCCCCCATCCACGAGGAACGACTGAACCATAACCCACGAGGAGGAGCCTCCACACGTGCGCATCTGCGCGTTCTCCCAAAACCTGTATTGACATCCTTTTTCGAGTCACATCCAGAGAGGGGAGTATCGCAGGATTTTTCATTTTAAATAAAGTCCGTTTTCTTGTTTTGCTCTGGCAACGCGCACGAGAGAAGAAAAACTACAATTCACCCTTTGAGAAAGTGGGAAGGAGAGAGAGAGGGAGTCCGACGCGCTTCTGAAGTTTGGAGAGGAGAAAGCGCGCTGCAGATGGCTGCTCTCATCAGCGCGTACTCGTCGTGGCCGGAGTCCTTCGAGTGTCCTGCGGGAGACGGAGATGTGCCCGACGGACATGGCTCGCACAGGACTCCCGTGGACAAGGCTCCGGAGCCGCGCATCAGACGGCCCATGAACGCGTTCATGGTGTGGGCCAAAGATGAGCGCAAACGGCTGGCGGTTCAGAACCCGGACCTGCACAATGCCGAGCTCAGCAAAATGTTGGGTGAGAAAAAACTTGCTGAAAGTTTTCATTTTACTACTCACTTTATTATTATTATTATTATTATTATTATTATTATTATTATTATTAGTCCTAACGATTCCTTTCAGGCCTTGGCTATTTAGAAAAAGTTTTTAGAACGCCAAAAGGATAAATGATTAAAATCCAAAGCCTAATTTAACAAAAAAGGCCGATAATTACTATAATATCAAAATTTTTTTTTTATTGGTAGATAAAGTCTTTAACTTGCGCCAAAGAAATGAATCACAATTCATAGGGGTTAAAGTGGCCTTAAAAGTGTCCGTCCTTGAATCGAAATTCATTTAATTCACAGTCACCGAACCTGTAAAATCATTAAGCAACAGATTAATAAGTAAAAAATAATTTTTACATAAAGCATTAACTATTTTTTCTCCATGATTAAACTCCAAATGACGCAAATGCGCAAATCCGGGGTTCATCTGTGATCCAGTTCCAGAAGCGCAACAGCCTAAAATATGTTTTAATGTAGATATTTACAACTTCTGCTTTTTACAGAAACATGATAAAAATTAATATATAAATGATTTAAGTTTCCTTAATACAGTTTATAGCCAAACAGATACTGTACTTGAGCTGGTCTACGTTTTAATGGAGGCTTTCAGTTTTTTATTTTCTCTCCACTTAAGTTTTGATTTTCTGAAAGGTTAATCAAGATCAGAAAAATATCTCCTAATTTTATGCTGTATGGTGTTGGTGTCAGTTTTTCATCATTGGGAATTTAACGTATCAATTATCAAAGGAAGTGTTGGCTTGAAATGATGCTGAAAGCTTTTACATATTTTATCAAGACCTCATGTTTCAGTATTGTGTTACATCTAAAATAAAGACATTTAAAAAACTGTCAAGAACTACAGGCATATCTTTAACTTGGTGGATAATTTAGAACTAAGAACTCTTGCGTCTTTTGTTTTTTTGCAGGCAAGTCCTGGAAGGCCTTGACTCCCCCTCAGAAGAGGCCCTATGTGGAGGAAGCAGAAAGGCTTCGGGTGCAGCACATGCAGGACTATCCCAACTACAAGTATCGGCCTCGCCGGAAGAAACAGCTCAAACGCATTTGCAAGAGAGTGGACCCGGGCTTCCTCCTGAGTGGGCTGGCTCCTGAACACAGCGGGCTTCCTGAGCAACGAGTCCTTTGTCACCCCCTTGACAAAGACGACGGCAGCCCCAATGGACTCAGCGGAGGGTTTTCCGGCTCCAGCCCCGCTCTGCCCAGCGTGAGAACCTTTAGAGACCCCGCTGGCTCCAACAGCAGCTTTGACACCTACCCCTACGGCCTGCCAACCCCTCCTGAGATGTCTCCCTTAGATGCCATGGACCACGAGCACATTCCTCCCACCTATTACCCAACATCTGGTAGCTCGTCCGTCTCCTGCTCTTCCACGGCCTCCTGTCCAGAAGAGCACCACCAGAGTCAAACACACTTGGGCAGCCCGCCCCCGTACCACACTGACTACACTCAGAGCCAAATCCACTGTGGGGGTGCACACTTAGGTCACATCCCTCACATGCCTCAAACTGGAGGCGGCGGTGGACTGATGCCCGGGCCCCCCCTGTCCTACTACAGTTCCTCGTCTTTCCCGCAGATTCACCACGGGCTCCAACAGGGTCACCTGGGTCAGCTGTCCCCCCCACCAGAGACACAGGGTCAGTTGGAGACATTAGACCAGCTGAGCCAGGCTGAGCTTCTGGGCGAGGTGGACCGCAATGAGTTTGACCAGTACCTGAACTCCACCGGGGGCGGGTTCCACCCCGAGCAGGGCGGCAGCATGACTGTAACGGGACACATTCAGGTGGCGTCAGCCGCCTCTGCCTCCGCGTGTACCAGTAGCACCACAGAAACCAGCCTCATCTCCGTGCTCGCGGACGCAACCGCGGCCTACTACAACAACTATGGCATCTCGTAAGCCCGCCCACCACTGGCTCATCAGAGTTTAGACATTTGGGACGATGTTGCACCTGGGTGCCGATAAAGAAAATAATTCTTCTCAACTTTATAAGCACCTGCAAGCAACTTCATCCGACCATGAAAAGCTGAACTACTTACTGAGCAATATGATTGTTTGGAGCTGGGGAAAGAACAAAAAAAAAAAAAAGAAAACAAGAAAAAATGAAGGACAGAAGATGGACACCTCAGGGAAGCAGACACAAAATACAAGAGTATGCCACTTCCAGTCGTCATGAAACTCTCTAAACCAGTAGAAAAGGCTTGTATGTCCACTTGTAAATGCCACCAATAACTGTTACCACTGAGACATGTACAGATGCTCCTTAGAAGCTAATTTAAGTCCTTTGATGTTTTGCATAAATGTAATGCTATTATCCATTTGAATGTTTGTATCATATGTTTTTGCTCTCATCACTCCGGGAGTCTTACCTCACTAGCTGTATTTGAATGAGGTTTTAGTGGGACATTTCCTAAAGAACATGGTGTATAATGAAGAACGACAGGCATTTTAGACTTCTTCTCAAGTACTTCGTTATATATAATCAACCTCTACAATGAAAAATAATAATGGTAATTAATAAATGTATGCTGATTTAGGTTTATGAAGGACAACATTTTAAAATAAAGGTCAATTTTTATAATAATGCAGTTGCTACTTGGATAATGCGCCCGTCGAGGACACAAAAGAACCAGCGTTTGTCATTACATTGTTATTAACGGGAGATGTTGGTAATGACTGACAGATTGAGCAGACACTGACTTGCAGGAGTTTAGAACAACTAGACGCCTAAATAAAAAATAGACAATAAAAATGCTCTGCTAGTTTTTGTCAACACCTATGCAGAAACTGAGGAAAAACATGTCCGCTATTGATTTAAACTGTTTGGTTGATCTTTGAATGGAGTGCCACACCATGTTTTGTTCCGTTTCGGGTTTTGTTGAGCTGCGACAGGCCCGCTCTGACACCCACTTCCATGGCGCTTTTTCCGCCCTCCGTCATGTTTCCCCATCGTCTCCTTTTTCTTTCATTTCATCCCTGTTTAGAGGATTAGTGTAAAACAGGCACATTCGTCACCAACCCACCTACATCTCAAGCGTCTTTTGTTTTCCTGGAGTCTTATTCTGGGTGCCATTCTAATGCACGCTGGAATCTCCCCCCTCCAATCCCTTCCTCGCCCACCCCCTCATGATATATCTTGCTGATGCAGACCTTTCGTAATCTGTGCAAACTAAATTAAAAGAAACTGTATTTCAGGGCCTCGGCGACTGTTTTTAGACCCTCCTTATTTTTCTCCCGCTCTCTTCTCTCAGCTCCTCCTCTTCTCACCCGCTCTGGTTCTTTTGAAATTTTTCTTTTTCGATAAAAGGAATTCAGGGGGCTTTTTGACAAATCCTGGAGTCTGGCTGGCCTTCCTGCATTTTTTTGGGGAATGGTTGAGTCGTGCTTCTTGTAAAGAGGATGTGGCGGAGAAGCGGTGTTTCCTGACTGATAAGGGAAAAGCCTCTCTCCGTCAGGATGTTTGGGCCTGGCTGGGCCCTGCATTAAAGAGCCAGAGAGAGGGAAGGGAACCCGCTGTTCAGCAAACGGGAGGAAACACTGTCGGGCTGATTAACATCTTACCTACCAGTCTTTTACCCATCGTTTTCCAGGACAGGCTTTGTCAACCTGGCCTCATGTACCTGTACCACAAAAATGCAGGTGGTTGTGGCGAACCCAACCTTTTGCTGGTAACCACATCCAGCTTTGATCCTGTGAGTGTGACACACATTGCTGTGGATGTGATTAAACTGACCAGAATGACAACATTCATCATGTGGCAGTTTTTGCAGCTGGCCGGGGCTGTGCTCATTTCTTTGAGGTTAGATCATTACCCTGTGTGCCTGCGGGGTGTAAAACACTGCAGAGGGTCAGTCCGAGCACAACCACGTTTTGAATGAGGGGACCGAACGGGTGGAGCCCCAGGCGTTCGGGGTGAGAAGGCGGTCTTTTGATGGGGCATCAGCCCCAGAGTCGTCAGGGGGTCCGCTCACGGCGCTGCCGCAGACTCCCTTGGTGAAGACGACCTGCAACACGGAAACAATCACACCCACCTCCTCCGGGCAGGGCATCGTAACACGGACAAGGACAAAGGCTCAGGCGTCAACAAAATATTATTAAACTCAGTCTGGTACATGCCAGAAGCCTAAGTAAGCCATGAGCAGAGAATCCTGAACGTGAATTTAAAAAAAAAAAAGTTAATTACCTTACTATATCCATATTTCATACAGTATTTTATTGGAATAACTAAAAAAAAAAAGACCCATTGTGTTCAAGAAGATTTAGCATCAAACAATTAACGGGCATGACAAATCATCCTGCAAATTTTCAGTCCTCTTTGGAGGAAAATCAGTTTTTCCATCCATCCATCCTTTCATACTTCTTTCAAGGCGGGGTCACGGGGATCTGCTGGAATCTGTCCTAACTCTCTTCTGGCAAAAGGTAGGATTTCACCCCGGACAGGTCACCAGTCCGTCGCAGAGCCACACACAGACAAAACCGCACACACTTAGGTGGGAAATTTAGAATCACCAACCAACCTAACAGACATGTTTATGGATTATGAGAGGAAGCCCACTTAAACGTAGGGAGAACACGCAAACTCTACGGAGACAGACTCCAGCCAGGAATCAAAGCAGGAATGTTCCTGTTGTGAGGCAGCAGTGCTGACCACTAAGCCACCGTGTTAAGGCTTTCCACTAATTCAATGTTTTTTTTTTTTTATTATTATTATTTTTAATGTTTCATATATCTCACCAGATAGGCTCCAGCAGACCCCCATGACCCAGAAATGGGTTCAGCGGGTCTAGAAAATGGATGGATGGATATCTCACCATGTAGGAGAATTTTCTAGACCTAAAAGATAAAAAGGTCTTTTGACAAAATTCCAAGTTAAAACAGAGATTTCAGATTCTGAGGATTGCTAATACAGCTCTTTATATCCACAGCATTAAAAACAAACCCAGCATTTTTGATTGGAATCAATATTGTAAAAACCCTGTAATAATAATAATAATAATAATAATAATAATAATAATAATAATAATAATAATAATAATAATAATAATAATAATA
>JAOWBL010000017.1:7953667-7989980 GCA_028564865.1 Zenarchopterus dispar | reverse complement strand
CCATCAAGCTGCTTAGGGGAAGGAGACAGATGGCACACGAAGGCTCGCCCCGCTGGTTGGGTGAATCCAGGCGTAGGCTCCGTGGGAACAGGTGCTCATGTGTGACAAATCATTTTTTGCAACTCCTGGCATCATTGGGTGGGACTGGCAGACTGTCTGAGAGCCTCTGATCGGGGGTAAACGCTCATGTGCTCTGGGGCGATTCCTTCCTGCCTAAATGACACAAGAGAATATGATGTGTAAGTCCGTTTAATTTATGAGCGTCCTCTGAGGGCATTTTGAATGATAAGATCAAAGTCATATGTTATATGTTAGAGAAAAAGTCAACACTTCTTTTGAAGTAAGTATTTAGTTCAAAATAAAATTGGGGGGGTGGGGGGGTGGGGTGGGGGGGGGGGGCTTTTTAACAAGAAGAAGCCTCTGGTGGAGCAGGTGGTTTCAGCACGGATAAACGACAAACTCTGGATGCAAGCAGCCTAAAGCAGAGATATCAGAGAAAAAGGAAAGTACTGGAAATAAAGGACACAATGTCATTCTGGCCGTACACCAAGATGATTTTGCAAAAACATTCAAAGATTTTAAGAGACTGACATTTGACAGCCTCTCACATCTAAGAGTCTTAAGTCGCAGATGAAAGAGTCTTCAAAGATTTGGGAATCTTGCAGGGGTCACTGACTACAAGACTACGTCAAGATTTCTTTGAAAATCAATGACAATAATGCTCCCGGTGGTTGTTGACACAAATCTTGCATGAGACAAGACAAAAGACTTTTAATATTACCAAACATGTTTTACTTTGTTGGAATGGATAAAAGTCTCACTTCCACCTTACGCATAACAGCTATGACCATGGGAACATGCTGTCACTCAAGCAAGACTCCAAACTATTGTCTTCTGACTGCATGAATGAAGACTGAAAAAGGTGATAGGTGTTCAGTGAGGTTCTCTTGGAGACTAAAGTATAATAAACTAAATTTAAAAAAAAATGCATTTTTTGAAAATTGTTATTAAAAATGGCTGAACACAAAAAGTTCCTGACAGAGCTCCTGCTGTGACATTTGGGATCAGCTAGCAGCTTCTCAGAACATCATCTGGATATCCTGCTAATAGGAAAATGACATTACTCTAGTCCTATCGACAAAAAAAGAAAATAAAGCATTTTTGAGAAATCAAGGAGCAGTAAGACATCTAAACATTAAAAATCAAGTGTCAAATGAAGAGAGATGTGTCTCAGAAGAACCTGTGACTAAGATGGTTTATTTGGGTTTGCCTGAAAAAAGGAAAAGCAAATCTTAGCTAAGTCCAGCTAGTTCAGATTTGTTAATTCTGAGATCAGACATCAGATCAGAAACCTTTCAAATTATAAATAGGTTGGTAATTTATATTCATTTTGTTCAGGGAAAACCTGTAAAACAAACTGCCAACAAATAATATAAAGAGTCAGAAGCGAAATACACCCAAACATGATCATGGCTGAAGAAATGGAAAAAAAGGACAAAACATGGAATTATGCTTAGTCATGGGCTCTTACTGAGCATGCAGTTGCTTTCTAAAAGAGAGTTTAACTCCCTTTATGCAATACTAAGGTCCAAGTCATGTGTCCAAAGCCTCAGCAGATTTCAGTCCAATCTCAGAGTGATTAGCCAGGCTTTTCAGTCTATCCTTAGCCTCCCATGTATCTGATTAGCAGGTAGGGCCGCTTCTGCAGGGAAGCTTTTGGACAGGTTTCCCATTTCTCTGCTTGCTGTAGTTCTGGTGAATTTTTTGGCTTTAGGAATTTGCATCCTACATCCTGCAGCTTTGGGACTATATTTTAGCTTTTTGTAAATTTAACTGTCAGGATTATGGTTGCATGTTATGTAAGTATCTCTCTTCTGACTAAATGCTCTGTGTGGTTAGTGCTTGACTGCTGTATTTTTTCTTGCAAATTCTGAAATATGTAATGTTAACATGAAAATGGACCTTTACTCTCAGAGAGGATCAGCGGGACACTTTCTTAGAGTGATTTCAGCAGAGAAAAGATGCAATAATCTTTTTAAAGTGGGAAAACTCTGAAAGGCCTGTGTGTAGGATGCAAGTTTTAGTTTCTATGTTCAGTCTTCTTAAATGCCTTTAATTCAAGCTAATAAACACAACACCTCACATATAGTGTACTAGGAAAGAGATTTAAGGTTTTTAGAACAGATAAATAAATAAATACTTTTTGAATTTGAAATCAGCTGCGTATCTTTTACATCTCCCGTTAGATGTCAACCACTGAAAAACAAGACATGTACACTTAAATGTGTGCAAACTAGACCAGAAAAGTATTTATTCTGAATTTGAAACACAGTCCAGCTTCATAATAATCCAGTTATAAAAAATATAGTAATTTAAATTCCCTCTTGTCTTTGAGAGAGCGTTCACTCTCCATAAATGTCGTTAGAAATAACGGGCCTCTTCACCGCTGCAGCAAAGATATGATATGACATTTTAAACCGTATACTATAAGACTTGCAAGCCCTGATTTATGGTTATATGAACTATTTTCACTGAAGGCAATCAAATGCATTTCTTTGTTTCAGCGTATGTAGGCGCAACTCAAAGGTTGGTAACACGATGTACAGCATATGCAGCAATTCATTCACGTTCCTTGCCAAGAAATTTAACTTCAAAGACATTTACTATTTTACTACTATGTCCACCACATTGCTGATACTAAAAGAAGGATGACAGCCAAATCTGTTCTTTATAGGTGTCAGTTAAGCTTAGCCTATTTTACTATTTCCAGAATTTCTAGCTTTTTATTTGCCTCTCACAGTGGGCTTGCATCCCTGCTCATCATGAAACAATGAACTGTCTTTACCTCGATGTATTGTCACACTGAGAATGCATTATGCTTCCCTTCTTTTTGTAAGTAATCCTGCATTTTAATTGCAGGAGAAGCTGGAAAACAAGAGAGTGACGGGACAATCACAGAGGTAACGTCCTCTTCCACTGCTTACAGACTTAAGCTTGTTATTTAAAGTCACTTGGCAGATTTATTTGTGGCTGTATTCTCATGATCCCTTCATTTGGTGTTTGATCTTCGCAGCGCTCAGCACATGCCGTATATGACAAAATATCGCGTTTATGGTACTTTAGGTTGATACAGAGTCGCAAAACCGAGCTGTTATAATAGGTAGATTCATTTTTACTCTGCACAGGTGATAAATGAAAAACACAGTCTTATCCTGACGAAGTCACTGTCCTCAAGGTTAATGTCTGCTTACATTTCCAGACATGCAAGTAGTGTGATGTCCAGAACGGATGAAGATTCTCAGAAGAGCAGCTCAAGAATGTACAAGAATAAAACACCAAATCCAGCCACTTTTCACTTTCTCTCACTAGACTCAGTGTAAAACTAGAACGTGTTATCCCGATGAACAGAGAGACTGAGAGCTGTCTCTTTGCAAGGATTTTTATTGACAGACAAGCCTCATGTCAGTCCTCTTTTATGCAACATGTGAAGTTTACGATGCTGTAGCTTGAATAAACCATTTACTTTGAGTCCTTGCTTTGTCCCAATATGCAGTACAAGCACATGAAGGGAATTACCGACTAAAAAATGTCAGTCTGCTACAATAGGTGGCAAGAGACTTGTAGTTTGTTTCCACTCCTTCCTCCGGACCAGTTAAAGCACCAACCAAAACACAAGATAAATCTTTAAATTAGCTGGTGGCAGCAAATGAGAAAACCACAACATGGTGAACTGGACAGTCCTACAGCCATGTGCATTTCCGACGTCTTGTACACTTTTTATTTTCTCCGTTGTACTGCTCTCGGTCTTTCTCAACGTGCGTACTTGTCTCTACTTGTGATCTTGTGAACATCGCAGCCAAAGTGCCGACCCAATTTAAAGTTAGAATCTAGTCTAGTGCAGTCAAAATCTCCCAAAGTGCACTCGTGTCCCTCATTTCATATTTCATCCACGATGCGTGCAAGCGAGACATGTGACGGCAAAGTATCTCAGAAGGACTTTTGCATCTATTGTGGACGGGAAAGGAGCAAACGAAAAGTTATAACTTCGTTTTTGTGCAATGGCAAGTCGTTTTAATATGTTTTTATGCAAAGATTTTAGGTCTTCCAAACTTCAAATTTGGGGTTATCAGGATACAGTCGATTTGAAAACTTTCTGATTTCTGTTTTTTTTTCTTTCTCCCTCCATCAAACTTTATTCACATCACAGCAGAACGAAAAATCCCATCAAATAAAGTAACAGTTAATACAGAGGAGTCTTTGATCCAGTTTGTGTCTGGCAAATGTTTGGTGTTTATTTTATGTCCAGATGAACTGAGCTAGCTGAGCTCTGATTTCATCAAGTACAGAAGTAAACTGCTTTTCCAACTGCAGAAAGAGTCAACTCTCATAGTTCCCAAGTGTGAAATACCAAAGTCCTAACTGGGTGTACTTGTTATTGGGAAACAGCTTCTGTATCAGTGTTTTCTGGTGCTTATGGGTCACAGCCCGGGACGGGTCCAGCTGAACGTTTAAGTCAGCTGTATTCTCTGCCTGTTTTAGTCTCTCTTTGTTCAACTTTAATCGGACAAAGATGCATTTTGAAACGATGATTTCAGTCGTACTAATGACATAATTTGATCCCTTTTCTTACACCATGTAAATATACTGCCTTTGGCTTGTGAAGAAAGCCTGAAATGGAAATGAAACGCAGGAGGCTGAGGATGACAAGCTGCACGTATAACTAAAATTGTTTGGATTTCTGTAAAATCTTTTCTTTTGCCTTTACTCCCAACTGAACCCTTGTATTTGTAGTTTTTCTAAAGATGGCAATAATAATCATTTGGATCATTTCTGTTTTTGTCGTCTCTCTTATTTTTCATCTCTCTTCTAGTCTTGTGTGAGTCATGCGGATGAATTATGCAGCACTTTTGCACGAGAAGCCCAGGAGAAACATGACAGACCTCTGTCACCGTTGACTGCTGCTGACCTCCCGCCGCCCCCTGTCCACCTGAGGTCCCGAACCAAGCCGTCAACGTCCCAACGCAACCAAAATGTCCTCCAGCAAACGCAACTTCCAGTGCTTCAATGCTGTCGGGGGAGAAGGAAGCCACAAGTCCCCCCTCCCCTTGCAGCATCACACCACCCGGCTCCCCAGGATCCCCCAGCATGGCATGGCAGCCCATCACGAACTCCTCGATGAATGCTGCCTCTGTGCCGAATACAGACATGCCCAGGCCGCGGAGGAGGCGGAGAGTCAGTCGTTACAGTTCTACCACGCTCACCCACCATATCACCACTATCATCCGCATCAGTACGTCCTTACGGGGCCAAGCAGACCTGAACAGGCACCGTTGGGTCACGAGCGGCACAGTCATCATCACAGACATAATAAGATGGTGGTGCTGGTGAAGAACAGCGACCCCTCCTTCAAGAGGACCATCATCTTGCACCGCAGGAGTCTGCGCAGCTTTGGTCTTTTCTTGGAGGAAGTTTCTGAGCTCATGCAGTTCCACATCAGGAAGCTCTACACTCAGGAGGGCCGCAAGGTGAGCTCAAGAAGATTTGGGAGTTAGATGCAAAGTTTTCATGTCGCTCTTTCCGTGATCAGACATCTACCTATGACCTATCCCCGGGAAATGTCTTTGCATTTCACTGAATAGAAAAAAAAAACAGTCCAAGTAAATACATAAAGTTTACTGTAATACTAAAAATTGATTTAGGCTTTTACGAATGACTGAAACCTCTTAGTTTTCAAGTTTTTGGTAGTAAATATTTAATCATGCTTAAATTTCTGGTGTCAAGCATTTGTGAAGAGAAATATCTCCACTCCTTGTTACATTTGGCACGATCCACATCCACCTAATTGGCATTTTTTTGTTTTAGTCATCCTGTCAGTTTCTATTCTGCAGTAGCATTGCAACCAATGTAAAAAGATCAGTGTAACTGCTCTTTTAACAAGATGATCACAAGTTACATGTGTACAATAAGCACATTCGGTTCAAATATTGCTTTTAATTGAGCTTTTAAAGCTTAAGAAAGATGAATGAGTGTTTTCAGATTGTGCATGAGGCAGTGGAAATAGGGATATTCCCTCACACACACACACACAAACACACACACACACACACACACATTCAGATTGTGGATCTCTCTCTCAACCCCATTAATCTTGGTCAGATCAGAGCTATTTTTGAGAGAGGAGAAACAGGTCAATGTTGAAACTACCTCCGTTTTGATACCAGGGGTGTCTCAGAAATGTGTCTTCCACGGTGGCAATTAATTATCTTCACCTGGGCTTTGTGTGACCACAGGTGAAACCATTCATCTGCCTTTTTCCGACACGGGGTTTGAAATTCAAAACTGCACCGTCATCAAAACCTGCCACACATGAGCAGGATGAACTCAACACAAGACTCAATATTTCAGGCTTCTTCCTACCGCACATTTTATAGCTGCCAATAGAGAAGACAGGCAGAAGTATTCAATATCAAAAAGCACACTTGAAAAGAAAGTTAAGAGGAGAAGAAACACTCTATTTAAGTTCAATAATATGCAACTTCTATTGTTAGGTATCCAGTTGTACAGCTAAGGTGAACATAACCAAAGGTGTTTATAATTTATTTGGTTCCTAAAGAAGAAAACATCTCTTTTAAGATTAATTAGTATATTTTACTGATGTGTTCAATTGAAAGCCAAAACTAGTACCCCTCTGGTCACTTATAACCAATAGCGTGACTTAGAGGTGATGACAGTCTCTTATGGTAGCTCCTAACTGAGTTGGCACGTGCTTCTTGAGGGATCTTAGCACGATCTCTCAAGACAAATTCTTCCAGCTTATCCAGCTGAGCATTAACCTGGAACTACCTCCACAACTTCTCAATCTGAGCTCTAAGAAGGTTTTCTTCAAAAGATACAGGACAAATTTAGATGCATGTTTTCTCTCATTGTCTTGTTGGAAGACCAAACAATGACCTGAAGCTGGACCAGAAGCAGATTTCTTTACATTATCCCTCAGAATAACAACATAATCCTCTTTTTTCATTATCCTGTGCACCCAAACAAGGTTCCCAGTGGCTGGAGAAGCAAAACAGCCCCACAGCATTATGCATCCACCACCGTGTTTCACTGTGGGAGCTGTTTTTTTGGGGGGGTTGAAGGCATCTCCCTCACATGGCCGAACATGACATGAATTTTCAGTTGTCTTCAAATTAATTATTCAGATTTTTTTTTTTTTTGAAAGACAAAAGTAATTTGGGGGCTAATAAGTTTGAAAACCTGGATTTCCACCACATTTTCCACAAATAAAAGTTAAACAGATATATTTTCCATTCAAAAATGAACCAAATAGGGGCCTTAACATTGAGGAATGTTTGTTATGTGTAATCATAAAGTCTATAAACAATCATTTTCCTTTTTTGAAATCTAAAATCTTTAAAGTGTATAAATATGAACAGGTAATACCAGATATTTAACTTTTCACCAGGAAACAATGATATAAAAGCAAGACAATCACATGTAGTTGGTATTATCAATGGTGGCACAAACAGGTGTGTTTTTTTTTCTTGTTTTTTGTTTTTATTGATAATTTCAGGATTTGGAGATGTCTGAAATCAGTTCTTAAACTGTTCTCTTTGCTTGTTCACATCATTTCATCAAGCCCTTTCGCACTCTCAGCAACCTGCCAAAACTGCTGAGTAATGCTGGTGCTCAGTGGTGCGTCATCATTGCAAGACTGCATTGTCATCTGAGGAGGTATCCCAGTGATCATCAAGGATTAGAAAATTTATCTTGACTTGCTACATGACTCACTGTCTCCTGTGGCTTGTCATTGGATTCAGGGAGGGAAGAGTGTCCTGACACTTTTGCATCGTAATGGTTCATTTAGAAGTTTTTAAAAAAAATTTTAATATGATCATTCTGGTTGATTAAACCTCTGTGACATATTCACATTGTATTGCAAGACTAAAACTGTGGGCAGCACAGTGGCCTAGTGGTTAGCACTGTTACCTCACAGGAAGAAGGTTCCTGGTTGGATACTCAGGTCTGTCAGGTGTCTTTCTGTGTGGAGTCTCCATGTTCCCACCCCACCTGTGGGTTTTCTTTTTGCTTTTGGGGTTGTGGTTAGAAGGGCATCCAGTAAAAAAAATGGGCCAAATTGTGTGGATTATGATCCGCTGTGGCGGCCCCTCCAAGATTAAAACTTTGCATATGACTATATAAACATACTGGTGACATGTGACAGATGAGTCGACCTGCTGCAGAAAAATAGCTTTATATTCTCCCAGTAGTGTCCTTGAAAAATGAGTTATTTATGTTAATAAAAGAGTTAATAAAAGTTATTTATGCCAGCCAATTTGGTAAAATTAAAAATGTTTTTAAAGAATCCATATTCTTATACCCAGGTTTATTTAATTTTGGAGGTCTAATGGAATAGGTTAACATTATTTAGTGTTCAAAAGAGTGGTGAAAATGGCATATTGTGTGGTAGATGCTTAATTCTTGCAGTCAAACAAAACTTTCATGTTGATATAAGTGAAACATAAAAAACAAGTGGAGTGAAAACAAGATCTTTAAGACAATTAAAAGGTGAGATTTAGAAAACAAGAGAGGCAGAAAGTTATCTAATATACTTAAGATAAGGGGAATTGCATAATCTGTCTTGCCTGTTTATGCTCTATTTTTAAAGAAGAGCCCTGACAACAACACATCATGGTTTTCTTGTTGCACTGTGCAATAAAAAGACTTGTTTTTATACTTGTACTTTAATTTGTTAGCTGTTTAGTATTTGCTTGTGTCACTGTACATAACAAAATAATAGTTTGAAAAAAAATCAATGTTCGGAACAAAATGTTTCATAAATGGCACAAACTGCACCTCTGTTCCAGATCGATAGCGTTCAGAGTCTTCTGCAGTGCCCAGGTGTTCTCGTCTGTGTGGGACGGGAACCCACTCACCCTTCGATCTCGGAGAATTTCCGGAAAACATCCACTGACAAACTTCCAAAGCTGAGTGTGAAGCCACGCTCCACTGGCTGCAGTGATGAACATGAGAGTAGGAGAAATGATTTATTGCTCCAGACACACTTTATTACTTTGATATATGTTAAGTTATTGAAATTTTGAAACCTGTAGAATTGCCTTTCCCCATATCAGAAACTCTGCTTTGCATTTATTACTGTAGTTGAAATCAAACATAGTAAATATGTCTTTCAAAAAATGCATTGCTCCGTATGAAATTTCTGTAGGAACTGCATTTAAAGGCTGAAATATTTATAATTTTTTTGGTTTCTATTTATTTCTGTTTTTAAACAGAGACAAAGAAAAGTGTCATCCCTCCAAATATGGAACCTGACAACAGAGCTCCCAAGCAGTCCGTGTCATCCGACAAGTCTGTCCCGGACGGTACCGACTCTCCGGACGCCGTTGATTCCTGCCCGCCTATCGGTGACCGGGTGAAAGAAGACGACATACAGAAACGGGTTCGTGTTAACAAGGACGGCAGTTTGTCCATGGAGATGAAAGTGCGCTTCAGACTGCAAAACGATGAAACATTACACTGGTCGACAAAAGTGAGGAAGACCACAGGCGGGACCCGTGAGTACATTCAAGGACACGACTCCTCTTTTGCAAAGGTTAATGATAGAAGATATTCAGAATCTGAAAACGTCTCTGCCGATGAGGCCTACGTCGATCAACGCTACCGAAGGCACATGGAGGAGCCCCACTGTCCTCACTGCTGCAGTCACTGCCAGGATTATGACATATGGAAAAACGTACCTGGGACATATGGTGCAAGCCGTTGCATTCACACTTCCAGCTCAAGCGCATCCTCGCATACAATGGTCTCTCGAAAGACAGTGGTTGAAAGGCAGACAGTGTCCAGATCAAGTGAGGAGATCGCAGACCAAGTCATGGAGAAGCAAACTTGTGTGAAGGAGACGATTGAGGCTGCTGAAACTGTGGAGTATTGCATCATCAGGAGTGAGATGAGCTCACCAAAGTGTGATGTTCAGTCCTCCATATTAGACAACCGTGAATTTGCTGGGTTGTACAACCCAAATGGTCAACTTAAGGTCCAAACATCACAACAAGAAGACCAAGACAAAACTAGAGCTGGAACATCTTTAGAGAAAATTCTGAATGATGAAGATGAGGGTGGCCCTTTAAGAACCCCTTGTAAGAATAGCGACTCTGAAACAAAAGAGGCCACTGAAAGTGATTTGTTGAGTGCAGGTTCGCCTATGCCACAGCCGTCCTCTAGCCCCATAGACAGAGGATCTGATCTTTCAGGGCGCTCCAGCAAGTCCGAAAGCTCAATAACACCCCATGTCTGTCGTTGTGGATTATCTGTGGGCCAGGAGGATGACGCAAAAGGACAAGCCAAGACACAAGCTGAAGAGGAAGGTGAGATACAGTCAAGTGCCATGTCTGACAAATCAAATGCCTCTTGCACATCAAATGAGTCTGCAGAAATCCACACCACAGAGTGCAACGATAAAGACGGGAGGAGATCCAAAAGTGCCATGTCAGTCCACTCAAATGCCTCAACAAGATCCAAATCTGATGTTTTAGATGTTGCAGCAGAAGGAGTACAAACAGGTGATGACAAAGAAACTCAAGAGAGGCCATCTAGTAGCAAATCTTCGAAGTCTTATAAGTCTGAAAAATCTGTTAAATCAGAGGCAAAATCAGCACCCGAAAAACACGAGTCTGAAAAGAACGTGGAAACTGAAAGAGCATTAAGTGCTATGTCAGCAAAATCCAAAGCATCAATCAAATCAAAAGCATCAAGAGTATCCTCTGTTCCAGGCGACAAACAAACTGAGTATGATTCAGAGCAGAGGACACTCAGTGCCATGTCAACGACATCAAATATCTCGGCAGAATTAAAACACATAATATCTGAGGCATCTGAAGAAGAAAGCAACCAGAACTCAGCTGACGAAAATGAGAATGAAACTGAACTGAGAGCACAAAGCGCAAAATCAGAGAGGTCCAATGTTTCACGAAAGTCGGGAACATCTGAGGCTGCAGCTGAGGAAAACTTAGAGGTCGATCCAGATGAAAATAAAGAGGCCGAAAGAACACAAAGTTCATTATCTGCAAGATCAAGAAAGAGCAGGTGCACAAAGAGCCCTGAGCTTCATGTTGAAGAAGGTGCTGACATGTCCGATGATGTAAAGCTAGAAGAGGGGAGTGAACAGAGACCACGAAGCATGCTGTCAGTGAAATCAGCAAAGTCTGCAAGATCAGATAAGTCTGCAAAATCTAGTAAATCTAAAACATCAGAAGGTCCAGATGATGGAAATGAAGACAATATTGAGGATGAAGAGGAAAGTGAAGAAAGACAAATAAGGTGCAATGATGAGATCAAAGAAACAGCCCATACTGCTGAAGCAAGAGCATCTAGTGGCATGTCCACTGGATCAAAATCATCTGCGTTATCTAGTAAGTCAAAAGCCTGCTCAGGTGGGTTCAGAGAACTCAGCAATGATGGGAAAACAACAGAAAGAGCAGGGAGTGCCATGTCGGTGAAATCTGCAAAGTCAAATGCTTCAGCATTGTCTGCAAAATCGAAATCTTCTCAAAGTCTCCAAAAACACAGTGACGGTAGCGGTGATGAAGGAGATGGTCGGCAGGAAATCACTGGGAGATCGAGTTGCATGTCAGAAAAATCAGTCAAATCACACATTTCTGCAAAATCGAGCAAGTCAAAATACGGCAATGAGTCGGACAGAGAAGATGAGGGAGAGCGGGAGGACGAGAGGGCACTGTCAGTGAAATCAGCAAATTCAGCGAAGTCGACACGATCAAATGCTTCAGCCAAATCTAATCAGTCAAAGCCCAGTGATGTTTCAGCTGAAGGAAATGATGCAGGTCACACTGATCAAGGGGAAAGAGCTCCCAGCAAGATGTCCACTGTGTCCGTAAAGTCTTCAAAATCAAACACTTCAGCAGCAAATGTGAAATCGGTTTCATCTGAAATCTGTGGCGATGCTTCTGAGGAAGCCGGTACTAAAGAAGAGGCAGAAATGAGGTCGGTCAGCTCCATGTCTATACAGTCTGCTAAGTCAAATATCTCTGCAAGATCAAACAAGTCAAGTGGTTCTGCTCGTCCAACTGATGGAGACACTGAGGTCCCTTCAGAAGAAAATGATGGCGGGACTGAAGACAGAGCACCCAGCAGCATGTCAACCAAATCAGTTGAGTTACCGGCAGAGAGATCGCCAAGTGCTCTGTCAGCTAAATCAGCAAAATCACAGGCTTCTGCAAAATCTGTCAAATCAGACACCTCTAATGTTTGTTCAGACAGAAGTCCTGATGAAAGAAACAATGTGGAGGGAACTCCAGAGAGAGCACAGAGTGCTTTGTCAACCAAAAGTGTACAGTCAGCTTATTCGACAAAATCTACTAAGTCAAAGGGGCAGGACGGTCCAGCAGAGGAAAACGTGTCTGATAATGAGGAACGTGTGGAGAGATCTTCAAGTAATTTGTCAGTAAGGTCTGGGAAATCAAATATCTCAACAACATCTAAGAAATCCAAAGGCGTTGGAAGTGCCTTGGAAGACAATCCTGAGGAAAGAATTGTGGAAGGCGAGAGTGAAGGCAGACCAGCGTCAGCCCAGTCAGTGGTCTCAAATGTTTCTGCAAAATCAAACAAATCAAAAAGATCAGCTCATGATCCACAGGAAGAGGGCTCAAAGGACCTTGATGAAGAAAATGTCAAAGAACAAGCTGAGGAGAGGCCAACGAGCTGCATGTCAGCCAAATCAGTCCAGTCAACTGTTTCGGAAATGTCCACAAAGCCTGCAGAAAGACCAGCGAGTGCTTGGTCGGCTAAATCAGCAAAGTCAGGTGCTTCAGCAAAATCAGTCAAATCAAATGTTTCTGATGTTAAATCTGCTCTAATTCCTGGAGACGACGATGCAGATGAAGCTGAAGAGAGAGCACAGAGTGCTTTGTCGACCAAAAGTGCAAAGTCATCAAATTCTGCAAAATCTACAACATCGAAAGAAGTGGGTGGTCTGGCAGAAGAAAACATATTTGACGAGACAGAGCATGTGGAGAGAGCTCCAAGTAATTTATCAGTCAAATCAGAAAAATCCACAAAGTCGAATATTTCAACAACATCTAAGAAGTCAAAAGCTTCTGACGTTTGCTTGGTGGATGGGACGGATCATCTTGAGGACAGGATTGTTGAAGGAGAGAGTGAAGAAAAAATTATGAGACCCACGTCGGGCCAGTCAGGTGACTCACATGTTTCTGCAAGATCAAATAAATCAAAACGCTCAACAGATGTTCTGGTGGAAGAAGGCTCAAAAGCCAATGATACAGAGAATTACAAAGATGAGGAAAGACCACTGAGCAATATGTCAGTCAAATCAGTCCAGTCATGTGTCTCCGAAACATCTATAAAGTCTGCGGAGAGACCACCAAGTGCTCTATCAGCTAAATCAGCAAAATCACATACTTCTGCAAAATCAGTGAAATCAAACCTTTATGTTTGTTCGGGCCAAGATCCAGATGAAAGAAACGATGAGGAGGAAACTCCAGAGAGAGCCCAGAGTGCTCTGTCAGCAAAAAGCGCGAAGTCAGCTAATTCTGCAAAATCTACTAAATCAAAAGGAGTCGACGGTCCAGCAGAGGAAACCATAGCTGATGACAAAGAACATGGGGAGAGAGCTCCAAGTAATTTGTCCGTCAAATCAGGAAAATCCACAAAGTCAAACATTTCAACAGCATCTAAGAGATCAAAGGTTTCTGAAGGTTGCTTGAAGGATCGGGTTGATGATGTTGATGAGAGAATCGTTGAAGGAGAGAGTGAAGGGAGACCTGTGTCAGCCCAGTCAGGTGACTCAAAAATGTCGTCAAAGTCAAATAAATCAAAGTGCTCCTCTCATGTTATCATGAAAGGAAACTCAGATGACATCTCTGATGAAGAAGAGCCAAACACAGAAAGACCACCAAGCAGCATCTCAGCCAAATCAGTTTCAGAAATGTCTATAAAGTCTGCAGATAGACCAGCAAGTGCTTTGTCGGCTAAATCAGCAAAATCATGTGCTTCAGCAAAGTCCGTCAAATCAAATGTTTCTGATGTTAAATCTCTAAAAACACCCGTTCTTCCAAATGAAGACGATTTTGAGGAGGAAGCTGAAGAGAGGGCAATGAGTGCAATGTCAGCCAAATCTGCAAAGTCAGTGACTTCTGCTAAATCTACCCGGTTGACAGGACTTGATGGCTCAGAAGAAGAAACTGTGGCTGATAGTGAAGAACACACAGAGAGAGCTTCAAGCAAACTGTCAGTCAGATCAGGAAAATCAGCTAAATCGAATGTTTCCACCACATCTAAAAGATCAAAGGTGTATGAATGCCCTGAAACTGCAAATGAAAAAAATGACAACGACCAGAGGGAGGAAAGAGCATCTAGTTGTATGTCAGCCAAATCAGCCCAGACACATGGTTCTGAAAGATCTCCGGACAGACCACTAAGTGCTTTGTCATCGAAATCAGTAAAGTCCCATGTTCCAACAAAGTCAGCCAAGTCAAATGTTTCCCATCATCGGACTGGTACTGCTGCTGAAACTCCTGATGAAGGAGATGGTCCAGATGAGAGTCAAGAGAGAGCACATAGTGCTCTGTCAGTCAAAACGGCAAAGTCAACTAATTCAGCAAATTCTAGCAAGTCAAAAGTACTAGATGGTCCAGCAGATGAAAGTATACCTGATCACGAGGAACACGTGGAAAGAGCTCCAAGTAATTTATCTGTCCGATCAGCCAAATCAGCAAAGTCAAACATTTCTACTGTGTCCAAGAAATCAGGAGTTTCGGATGCTGCTCGTGAGTTCCTGGCTGAAAAAGTCGATGCTGAGAGACTCCAGGAAGAAGACACTGAGACCAAGTCAGTAAGTTCGATGTCAGTCTCTTCAGAAAAGTCTAATCTTTCTGCAAGGTCAGGTAGGTCAAAACACTCAACCGATGTTCCAGTTGAAGGAAAAATCACCAGACCGATGTCAGACACTTCTACAAGATCTATGAAGTCAAATGCTTCTGAGGGTAGAAATGATGAAGAGGAAAGTGAGGACAGAGCAGAGAGCGCAGTGTCTGAAAAATCAACTATTTCTGCAAAATCAAATCCACTAACAGCATCATCTGCTCCAGCAGAAAGAAGTACTTACAATTCTGACCACCTGGAAAGATCTGCAAGCACCCTGTCAATCAAATCCACAAAATCAGCAAAGTCAAATGCTTCTGAAACATCCAAGAAATCAAAAGCGTCTGGTATCTCATCTGAACACAGTCCTGAAAACGCTGATGCAGACAATGAAGGGAGAATGAGCTCCTTGTCTACTCAGACGAACAGGTCAAACATTTCTGCCAGGTCAAAGATGTCCAAATACTCTGATGTTGCAGGTGCACAAAGCGTCGATAGCCTGGATGAGGATCAGGGTGAAGAGAAAGACGAGGAAAATACCGGAAGCTGCATGTCAGTCAGATCAACACAGTCTCATGTTTCTGAAAGATCCAGAAAGTCTCAAGCCTCTGGCGTTGCTGCTGAAGGTGCGAATGACCATGAGAAAGCCACGGAGAGAGTCCCTAGTGTTTTGTCAGATAGATCGGCCAGATCAGCCAAATCCACACAGTCAGCCAAGTCTGCGAAATCAATGGGGTTAAAAATCATGGATGAGAAAACTTCTCATGGGTCTCCTGGCAAGTCCGATGTGGAAAATACCGAGGACGAAACCGATGGAAGGTCACCAAGTAACACGTCAACCAACATTAACAAATCAAATACGTCTGTATCCTCGAGGGGTGCAACACCATGTGAGGAAAATGTACAAAGACCATCAAGCACCTTGTCAGCAAAATCTGCCAGATCAGCAGAGTCAAGCATTTCTACAAAATCTAGTCAATCTAAAGACAATTACACTCCTCGTGAAGAAAAACATGAGGACAGTCTGAACCGTGCAGCAAGCAGTGCCTCCATCAGAACAGATAAATCGGGGAAGTCAAATACCTCAGGAAGGTCAAAGAAATCCAAAACTTCTGAGGTTTCTCCAGACACTGGTTTAAGTGCCACGGATGAAAAGGTTGTAGAGGATACTGAGAGGAGAGCACTGAGCCCAGCAGCTGCCCAGTCAGAGAAGTTAAACACTACAGAGGATCAACGAGAGAGGACTCCGAGTGTTTTATCAGTGAAGTCAAACATTTCTACTAAAACCACAAAGTCAAACAGGTCTCGGACATCACAGAGTGAGAAGACTGGACATGAAGAAGAGAGTGATGGTCGAGTACATAGTCCGATGTCAACCAAATCAGCTAAATCACATCCTTCAACAAAATCATCCAAATTAATCGCTACTGAAAGACCTGCTGATGGAAGTTTGGACAATCCTGATGATGAAAATGGTGAAGAGCAACGTGAGAGAGCACCGAGCTCAACGTCAGCAAAGTCACACATGTCAGTGAGATCAAAAAAATCGAAAGTCTCTGATGTTCCAGCAGATGAAAGTAGTGCTGAATTGGAAGGGAGAAGACTTTGTCCCATACCAGCAGCGTCAACTCAATCTGACATATTAACAAAATCAGAAGTCCCTGCTGTGACAGTTGAAAAAAGCGAGGACAGATCACCTACAGCCATGTCATCCAAGTCCAAATCTTCAGCACGTTCAAAGAAATCGACAACATCCGAGAACCAAGGACATAAAAATGAAGCGAAGTCACAAAGTTCTTTAAGCGTGCACTCGCATCTGTCTGTTAAATCTAAAAAGTCCAAAGTAAGTCATAAGTCTGAACCCAGTGTTTCTCCTGAAAATGCAGAGGAAGTTGTTAATCAGCCAGAAAAGAGTATATCTTGTTTCCATGACGACGACAAACAAGATACATCTGATAAAAGCGGCGAGAACGTAAGGAAACCAAATGCAAACAAAAACCCACCCCTTTGTCACACAGCGTCAAATGAAAGCGAATTGTCACAAACTCTGTCCAATTCAGATATCACCAAAGAGATTTGCGAGACTCCAGAAACAAAATCGAACTTTTCAAAGATGATAGTGAATGGTCAGCTGGAGGCTACAGACAATGGGGCGAGTGTCACCGACACAAGCGACAAAAGCTGCACGCACAAGAAAAAGGATGGTGACGACTTTGAGCTGGTCCCATCTATCCTCCCCAATGCATCTCCCACTGAGGTTGTAAATGAATGGCTGAAAACAATACCAGCAGATGGAGATATATATGACATGGAGGAACTCACTGAAAACTGTGATGGGCAAAAAAATGGTCCCACCGCAGAGGAAGTCAGTAAAGAGGAGGATGAGAAGAAAGACGAGTCTGCAGCTGAAAAGTCCAATGACGCAGGTGGAGGAGATGGGCTGGATAGTGTCCCTAATAATGACTGCCAAATGACCCCAGAGGCACCAAATGAAGATAACACTCAGAGGGATGATACCTCAAAAGCATTCCACTCCTCCATACAAGTTATGAAAGTGCTTTTAAATCCAAAGCTTGACAGATGCAACAGTTTACCAGAAATCTCTCCCGTGTATGGACGGAAGCTGAGCACCTCAGCCAGAGGTTTTTTGGATTGCCTTGTGAAGTTACAGTTGATAGACCATAATCCAAAAAACGCAGATGAAAAGGATGCAAGATACCAAGAGCTAATGAGCATCCTTCAGTCTCTTTGGCTCTGTGATCCTCAAGAAAATGAGCAGGTGGAAAAGAAAACTGATCACCAATATAGGGATGATGAGTACAATCACACCTCATCCTCTGGTGTGGATGTTAATAGTGGCTCCACGGGCTCTGGGAAGAGTAGTGATGGAGTAAAGAGTAGTAACGGTGTGAATGGTGATGAGTCTCAGCCTCAAAACAGCGCAGATATGATAAGGACGGTGCACAATGAAACAGAGGAAGATGCTGAGAGAGAAGGAAAACAAGAGGAAGACACTCCAGGGACAGATGACACAATTAGAAGCAATGACAGTCCAAGGGAACCGCTTGAAACACCACCATCCTCGAACAAGAGTTCAGGAGACTCCAGCAGCAGCGGCCAAAAGCTTCCAGAAGAAGCTGAAACAGATTATCAAGAGGACACCAGTTCTCAGGGTCCTGTCCTCAGTCAAAGAGCACAGTTAGCCAAAAAGATGGCCCAAGATCCCGATCCTGTTTGGGTTTTAACCTTACTAACCAAAATACAAAAACAGTTCATGGCACATTACATCAATGCAATGAAAGAGTTCAAAGTTCGGTGGAATCTCGGAGATGATGATCAGCTTGAAGTAATGATAAATGAGCTCAAAGCAGAGGTTAATAAAAGAATTCAAACAAGCATAGACAGAGAGCTGAGGAAAATTCAAGGCCGAGTGGGACTACCGAGACCTCCTACGGAAGCGATGTCCCGAACCTCGACGACGCAAACGGACAGAAGGCAGAAACTGAAGATCATGCTCCAGCAATCTGTGGATTCAAAATCAGAAAAAAGTGATGATTCTGCAACAGGGACATCTTGCAGCGACCAGCGCAGTGACAACATTGATGAATTCTGCCCGTGTGAAACATGCATGAAGAAGAAAATATCTTCCAGGCCACCTATTCCAGCAGAAGTTAAGAGTATTGCGCCTGTTGCTATGGACTATGATCTGAAGAGAATTCTGCTGATGAAGACTGCTGGTTCTGCTAACGCACAAGCTGCACTCGATTGTGCATCTCATTCTGACAATGAAACAAACGCAGCAGAAACTCTTGTGGAAAAAGTTATCGCTACAGCAATACAAGAAGTGAAAGGCAGTGAAGTCCACCAAGCCACTGAGGATGGTTTTACATTTGCAGCAGATGGAAACAAAGAAGATGATATGTGTACAGAGGTGGTTCAGGAGGATGAATGGTCAGCAGCTGAAGAGGCAGAAAAAATATTTAAAGATGACAGAAAGGAGGAAGAAAACAAAACAGAGGACGAAAGGGAGTCCAGCAACGAAGAAGAAAGCAAAAGAGAATCTGAAGTAGAGAAAGAGGAAGCAGATGAAGAAGAAAAAGAGTCTGAAGATGAAAATGTCAAAGAAACAACTGTGGCTGTTGGATCAAATGAACAACAACCTGATAATGAGGATGATATTGAAGGAGAGGCAAATGGTGAGAGAGATGAGAGCAACACAGAAGATGAACCTGAAGAAAACGGTCCAAAAGATGTCATTGAAAGAGATAATGAAAACCAGGTAGATCACGATGAGGCTGTAACAGTTAAAGACATGGTGGGCACAAGTGGGGACGAGCCAAAAGAAGATGCAGCAGAACTTGCAGTTGAAGAACGTTCCTCAACTAAAGATGAAACTGAAGAAAGTGAAGATGAAAAGGACGCAGAGGATGATGTCACAGATGTTGTTGATGAAGAGTTGAAAAAAGAAGCCAAAACTGAAGAGGACATTGCAGTGGAAAGAGAGGCTGCAAACTCAGGTGAAGAATCAGAAGAGGTCGAAGGTGATGATCCCACTGCTGAAGATGACGATACAACGGGGGAAGTTGTCACAGCAACAGCTGAAGATAAATCTGAAGAAGAAGCTGAGGAGGAAGAGATGGCTGATGATAAAACAGTAATTTCTGTTGGAAATGAAGATGAGGCTTTGGCTTCCGTAGCAATCACAGCAGAAGATGAAGACACCACGGCTGAAGCTGTAGTGACCACTGCAGCACTAAGTGAACATGCATCTGAGAAAGATGAGGCTGTAGAGGAGACCAGTGATGGTGAAGAAGAAGCATGCACTGCTGGTGAAGATGACTCTGCAGAAGATTTAGATTCTACCACAGATGCTGACGAAAAGGACACCACAAGTAATGAATTATCAAGTGAACTAATTGAGGATGCAACTGAAGATGAGCTTGCTGTGGAGAAGAAACCTGCAGTAACAGGTGAAGATGATCTTAGCAAAGACAAAGCTGAAATCACTGCAGCTGAAGATGGAAATGCACAAGGGTCTACTGTGGAGGCTCTGAGGGATCATGGATTTGAAAAAGAACGGGTTGTGGAAGAAAGGGTGACCAGTGAGGACGATGGAACTCCTTCCACCAGTGGAGATGAGTCTTCAGATGGGCCAGATGCCATTGATGACTCATCAGCAGAACCAGCTGAGGTGGCAACAACGGAAGATGATGAGGCGGTAGAAAGACGGTCTATTGTCACAGGAGAAGATGAGTCGAAAGATGACACTGCTGACGATGAAACTTCTGGAGAAGGTACTGCTGCGGGAGCCTCCACAGATCACGAATCGGAGTATGAGGAAGCAGGGAAGGCTGATGAAGAAAAGGAGCCTGTCTCTGCCACTGAATCTGACTCTGCGGAAGATCTTGAAGGTATTTCTGAGGCAACCACAGGCAATGATGAAAATGCTGCAACAGAGACCTCTGTGGTAGCTACAAGTGAACATGAGTCCCAGAATTATGATACTGAAGAAGAAGGAACAGCCAGTGATGAGGAGAAGCTTCCTGCAATCAGTGAAGAAGAATCTGCAGATGAAAACAGTGACACGGGCACAGCTCACGAATCATCAGAAGAACCAGATGAAGCGGGAACAACCGAAGATGAGACAGCTGCAGACAAAGAGATTGTCTCAAAGATTGAGCCTTCTGAAGATGAAACTGCAGCGGAAGGTGGTGAGAATGAGGATGATGGAGAAGAAGCCAGTCCTGTCAGTGGAGATGATTCTACAGAAGACATAAATGCCACTACAAATGAGGATGAAACGGCAGGGGAGAGCGATGCCATGACTAGTGAATTGTCAAATGAACAACCTGAAAAAGAGGCCGAAGATGAGCCGGCTGTTGAAAAGCAAGGTGGAGCAATCACAGCTGACGACGAGGACGGAGGAGACACCACTGGCACAACCACAAGTGAACATGAATCTGAAAAAGATGAAGCTGTCGAAGAAGAAATGGCTGACAGTGAAAAAGAGTCGCTGACTGCTCAAGTTAAAGAAGATCTTGCTGCTACAAGTGAAGCAGGAGATGAGAGTGGAGAAGACGAAACCGGTGCAGCTACAACTGAACTTGAATCTGACAAAGATGCGGTTTCAGAAGACTCCGGCACAAGAGAGTCAGACTCAGAAGATGCATCAGCTGAAGGCAAGGAGATCACAAGTGATGATGAGATGAAAGAAGAAGCTGTTGGTGAAGCCACTGCGGCTGAGGAGGAGGATGGGACAGCTGAAGATGGAGATGAAGCTACTACTAGTAGTGAGGCTGATTCTGCAGAAGGTGGAGATAACACCACAAATGATGAAGCAACAGCCACAGAAAGAGAAAACTCAGGTGAAGAGGAAATCAGCAAAGTTCACAATGATTCAATTGAGAAAGAACTTGAGGAACCAACAGATGGAGAAGAAACTGATCAATGTGATGCAAAGGCTGATCCTGAATCCACAGGAGAAGAAAGCTCCAAAGCTGTGGGGGGAAATGAATCCGAGGAAGAAAGCAACAACTCAGCAGTAGATGAGAATGAATCTGAAATTAATGCAGCAACCAATGAAGCAGGAAGAGGGGACACACTAAAGGTTACAGATGATGATGAGCTGGAAGAAGAGGATTCAGAAGCAAAACCTGAAAATGGGACAGTAGACGAGACTGCACAAGAGTCCACGGATGAAAATGAGGCTAAAGATGCCGAAGAAGAATCAGATGAGGAGCCCTGCGAGACAGAAGTGTCTGAAAAAATCGCAGAAAGCAGTGCTACTGAAGATTTTCAAGATGGAGAAAAAACAGAAGATGATAAATCACCAAATGAGGACCTAGGAGATGGTGAAACACCTGGAGAAGAATCTGAAGGAGAGACGTCTGCTGGAAACGAAAGTGAAGACTGTGCAGACGTTGCAGCAAGAAATGAAACTGCAGGAGAAGCAGGGAGTGAGATTTCAAAAAGGGATAGTAGAGAAGAATCCAGAGAGGAGGGTGCATGTGAAGGAGATGAGCTTGTAGTTCAAACTGGAAGGAAAGACGGCACAGATAAAGTAGGAGATGAATCCGTTGAAGACGAGGTACAACCGCTCGGAGAGGTTGAGGAGGCAGTGAATGATCCTGTTAGTGAATCTGAGTCTAATCCTGATAAAGTTGAACAACTATGCAAAGAAAGTCCTATGACAGGTGAACACCAAGAAGGTCTAAATGAATCCTGTGAGGATGATGAAAAAAATTCTGAAGTCTCCGAAAAAGAGGACGGAGAGACTGAGACGCCCAATGAAGACTGGAGTGAAAATCAGGGGGACTCGGCTGACGGAGAGGATGAAGCAGAAGAGGACTCGGATGAACCAGAAGAAGACGCTCATGATGAACCACAGTCTTTCGCTGCAAGTAAGTCAGACATCCAGCAGGATACATCTAACAGAGCAGCCAAGGAAGCAATGTTGATGCCCCTTGATACTTTAATTAAAGAGAGAGTTGAATCAGAGGATGGCACGTATGCTGATGCTGAAGATTCGGAGACTGAAGTAAACAGCCGAGAAGACACAACAAGCCTTGAGTCAAACAGTTTGAAGAAGAGGTCTTAATAAGCTGACTGTGACTCTGCCAAAGATAGAATGAGAGAATTCCTAAAGACAGATGCAAGAGTTAAATGAAGGTCTGGAGTTAAATACTGTTACGTAGTAGATTATCACGGTTATTTAAAATCCAAAATCATATCTCTGAGAACTAACTTACGGAGACCTGCCAAGTAAAGCAAGCACACATAATGGAATAATAATATTATTTTTTCTCTCTAAGTACTGTATGATTAGTTCATGGTTAACTAGAATAAAAAGTCATGCACGTTGCAACAACATTTCCAATGTTTGTGACTGTACTCCTGCAAAACTGTTTATGCACCAATATGAGAAAGGAATCTTAAATACTTGAATGTATATAAAGCACATAGGAGAGTTGCACAGTTTACATGCAAATCTCATTCATATAGCGCATTTGTGCATGTCACCTACTGTAACTTTGAAGCATAGAAAAAAAAACGTGGTGTTAAAGGTGGGTTGAGGGATTTCGGGATGATGTCACATGTGTTGATATTTTAACAATACATCATGGAGCGCTATCTCCACCCTCCTACTAGATACTGTTGGGGATTGGCTGCTGGGATGTTTGCTAAGGTTTGGAGGGCAGGCTGCCCCCTCTCTGTTTTCAGTTTATTCTGCCAGTTTAGTTCATGAAAACCAGATTTTTAAAAATTATGTATGCACAAGATATTCACTGATTGTGACAGAAAGGGTTCTGAGTTAGAAATAGTTCAGACTCACTTACCCTACCTTTAACTGTTTACTATGTAGACTGGGTATAATCTGTGACTGTTGTAACAATTTACAAAAGGGAAAACATGCACTTATTCTGTAGTTTTATCTTTAAATGGCTGCAGTGCTGCAGACACTGTTCTTGCTGCTCAGCATGTTTTGTAGAATTAAGAATTTGTCTGATCATATTTCATCTAATCCAAATACTTTTGGTTGTGTTAAAATAAGAGCTGTATATTTTTCTGGTTAATAATGCATTCTTCTGGGAATCCAGAGACTCTAATGATATTCATTATGAATGTATATTGTACTATTGTTGTGCAGGTTCTGTGCTGTTCATGGCAGTGATTTGTGTTGTCCTAAAGATCAAAACTTGGTTATGACTAACATCAACGTGAGCATCTTTTTAAATCCACCAGGTCTCATATTATGGTAGAGAAACATCTTTAAAATGTAACCAAGGCTAATTCTGGGTTATATATCATGATCTGCTATCCATTTGTCCTGTATTTTAGATCATTCAGCTGTATTTCTCAGTAATAAAATACATTATTTTCTGTGATACAGACCTTAATGTTTTTGCTGAATGTACTCCACACATTGTCTCTAAAAATAAAATGTACTATGAAGTCACTGTATTCATCTCTTCTTTTGTTATCTTAGCAAAAATCTACGTTACAGCAATGATAACTGAGATCAGCATCAACAGACATTGATTCTAAATATAAACTGGTTTGTGCTACTAAAATTTTAATTTTACCCAATGTTTTAGTGAAACCAAGAGCGTTATTTAACCCCTTTTTGAAGCTGCAGTTGTGAATGTCGATGAAGAATTCTTTCATTCTCTTGTTACAGTGAGTCCCATTAGACAGAGCTGATGGATGTGCCCTTCTTAGAGTTTCCCTCAACAGTCTCCTGCGGTCATGTGACATACATAATTGGTGTCACTCTGATAGACTACTTTATAACAGTAAAAGTGAGACTTCTTCACTGAAGTGTCTCTGCACGACTGCCTGCGTGTAACAGCCTCCTCCTCTTCCTCAGTGGAGTACTTGTTCTGCAGAGAATGTGGAGTATACATGTTTTTAGGGGATAAATTTAGGAGGGAAGCTGCTACATTCTGATATTGATTACAGCAAATGTTGATGCATGAATACCTCAAGGTGTGTACTGTGTTGTAGTCATTGAATGTTTTTGTTTTTAAATTCTCCACACACTCTTTGTTGGGAAGAGGTCAAGATGGTTGGCCGGTGGTGCAGTACCAGGACTTTAGATAGGGTGGTCAGCACAACCAATGAGTGGTTGTCATCTTTTTTACTACTTACAACTTAAAACTGTTTTTCTGAACATAAAGTCCCCACAAAACCTAGCTATTCATATTTTAAAGACATTACATTTCACTTTGTTATATTACTCACAGACCACAGTGACTGGCTGTGGGTTAGCCTTGTAAGCCCCAAGGATAAATCTTAGCTTAGAGGAGACAGCTTGTTCTAAATAAATGTCTGCTAAATGCAGCCAGCATTTCTGATTTCCCCAACAAAATGACATTTGAGGTTTGTTGCAAATGTTTTCCAGCAGTTCCATAGCTCTTCTGGCATTGATGAGCTGAATGTCCTTGTCCTTGTCTCAGTTCTGGCAGCAAGTTTTATTGACACTTGAAAATGAATGATGTTTGGACAGATTAGACAGGAATTAATGTAAAGACATATTCATTAGCATCACAGGTTAGCATAAGGCAAGTTATAGTGATAGATGTAAGGTGGATTTTTTTGCCCAGTCGGCTTCCAAAGGCACGTTCATTTCCACATTTTCATCATGGGACCTAAAAGCGCTCCTCAGATAAACCTATAGTTGAAGACACAAGCGGTTTGTCCAGGCCCAGCTAATGGCACCGGCTACTGTCCAAGAGACTGTCCACCAGCTAGCCCAATCGAGGCAGCAGCTTTCTACTGCTTTAATCAATCAATTAATCTTTATTTTTATAGCACCTTACAATAGCTAGCCGACATCCAACTTGCTTTACATCAAATGACAACTAAAAACATGATAACGGATTAGATAGGACAAAAAAAATTCACAAATAAAATCCGATTTGAACATAAAGCTAGCTAGCTTCCCTAAGTTTTGTCCTTAGACACGTCCAGATCAAGCCAGAACTGGTCACAGTGCTCTGTTAGTAGAAATAACAGCACAATAAAACATATTATCTAAAGAAAAGAATGAGTATGCTCTGTTTGGTTTTAATTCACAGTTCAGGAATCAATAAAGTTGGTGTTAAGCATTGAGCAGCTAATGTGACGACAGCTAGAAGCTAACCACAGTTGCTATCACTCAAAAAAAAAACACCCTTATTGTACATAGATTTGCTGTTTTATATGATTTTATCTGATGAGGCACATTAAATTTCACCTCTTGGACATTTGTCATGAATTCAGGTGTAAAATTGATCATTTTAACATGGAGGTTGACATGCTTTTGGAGCTGGTGGTCATTTGAGGACCTGCTTGTTTCAGCGCTCCTTGGTCTCAAAACAACTTGTAAATGCTACAGTCTGCCAGTGTCACATTCCTACCACCTCATGAAAGTATAATTTCTATAAGCAGAATGTGACAGAGGAGGCAATGTGGTAAGCAGTCTTAAATAAGGTTTAACTCATCATCTGCATCAGTTTCCCAATGAGACATTATTATGGCATGCATCTGACATTTGTATTAAAACCTTTCACAGGAGTGTTTGAGTCACTCAGATCAATTTAATCCTCAAATCTTCTGGAAAAGAAAGCGTTTTGGAGGAAGCACCTGCTTGCTGCCCGTTGGCAGTAATTTCCACCGTAAACACTGGAAGAGTGAGGAACGTCATCCGGAGCACAATAATAAGGGGCTTTCCCGCAGCCATGTTTACCTCAGAGCAACCTGCCGCTGGAGCAGCTGCACACACTTGCTTCCAACCACCGAACAGCACTGCAGACACACACAAGTCCTCCAAACCAAGTGTGGCAGATTTCATTTTTTTAAATCCAGCTTTGGCATTACCAGTGTCAGAAGAAGAAAATCAAATTTTTAAAACCATAATATGATGTATAACCATGCTGAACTGAGGCATCATATATGTTTTATGTGTGTCAAGTTGCCTTTAAACTTTCAGGAAACAGTGAATTACAGCGAAACCCACAAACCCACTGTTTGTTTTCTCCGGTGCTGACAGTTTAATGCAGACCAAAGCAAGCCATGCTCCACTAAAACGTGCATGTTGGATACATCGCTGGAGCGCTATTGTTCCTTGCTTATTGACACTTTGTCTTTTTATAGCAAATATAGAAGAAAAAAAAAACCTTCTCTCACCTCATGTGTGACAGAGGATAGAAATGGTTCCCACACTGACAGGAAGTCAAAGAGGGGCCTCTTGTGATGCAAAAGGGGATCAAATTTGTGCACGTGTGTCTTTGTGTATATCTGTGTGTTGCTGAGAGTAAGTGAGCAAAGGAGTTTGAGTAAATCAAACTTTTGAAAAACTTTGAAACAAGCTGAGCACACTGCTTCCTTTACATGTTCTATTACACAGCGACATGCACAACAATGATCATAAATATAAAACCTTATAAGCACACGCAGAGTGCACGCAGCACACACTCACATTAATAATGGGAATTGAAAGCAGCTATTGGCATCATGTAGGCCTTTGGCACAAAGCTGGTCAGAACTGCATTACCAGAGGAGACCCACGCTCCCTTTCTTTCCCACTGTTGTTCAGGTTATCCTGTGGGGCCACTTATGACCCTTCTACAGGCAGGATGCAATGTCTGGGGACCCCAGCAGAGCTGTACACAAGCATCCGCCAAGCCCTGGGAAGAAAACAAGGGCTGATGGAAAACTAGAAGAAAAGGAGTATAAAGAGAAACAGCAGTTAGTAGCCAGGACGTACTCAATAACACTCACCATGCACCTGCAGCCTGTGTGTGTGTGTAAGTGTGTGTGTGAATGTGTGGAGTGAAGTGAGGCTGTTCCGTCAGAGAACTACAGCGCAGCACGGTCCCCACACACAGCACAGGTGGTCCAAACAAAAACCTGTGAAGTGTTGCCCAGAGAGTAATATCCCCATGTTGCGTGTTGTATAAAGCCCCCCATAGGAAACAAACACTTCCGGTGCTGTAAGATTTATTGTTCTCTGCACTTACAGGTTACAGTACAATGTGAATGATATCATTCTTACAAGGTTCTTTGATTCACTCCTAAGACCACTCTGCAGTAATCTAGCAATGAAAAGCACAGATTAAATGGTCATAATCGCTGCTGGATAGATCAAGGACGTGTCATTTTGTGTTTATTGTTCACCTTGCTGAAGACGAGGGGTGAATTCCCACCTCAGCGCATTGTCTGGTGAGAAAAGGAAAGACCTGGTTAACTGCTGTGTGCGGTGTGAAAATTCAAACCTATTGTTATGTTTTGATAGACTGACAGTGTGCTACCCTGCAAAATTTCCCCCCCCAAATATGACTGACATCTGCAGTCACATCTGGTCACTGTCCTCTGCGTCACATATGGACAAGAACAGTACACAATGAAAATCCCTACAGCGCAAAACTATTTTAAAAGGTCATGTATGAGGTCACTGTGAGGGTTATTTATTATTAGGAATGGAAGAAAGTTAGGGAGAAGTTGAGAGAGTCAGAGATTAAAAGATGGCTGTTTACTCCCTCTAGTGTTAAAACTGAGGAACATCAGCTGCACCAGAAAAAGTTGAGACAAACAAAAGGTTTTTTTTTGTAATGTACCTGTGAAATATTAAAAGAAACAAAAATTAAATCCATAACCACTTTGTGCAGTTTTCCTTTCTTACTACATTTAAAAAGCATTCTGGCATTTAAAATACCACTAGATGACAAATAGTGCTGGTTCTTATTTTCTTCCACAGACCTCTTTAAGTGTTCAAACTCTTAAGAGTTTCCAGTTTTATGTGAATCATACTTTTTTTTTTAAAGATATAATTGTGCAAACTTACATTTCTCTCTTTTCCTCTTCCTCATGTCCTCTGACCTGGTCCTCGTTGGTTTCTTCGGCATCTCTACCACGAGGAACCAGCCAGCTCTTCACAGCCAGACAAAGGTGTTGATACGTGCGCGTGTGACATGTTGACATAATGTTAGTCATTAACCGAACTGTTGTTTTCAGACTGAACCACAAAGTCTGCTGTGTTAGTGCCAAGTGCTCCTGTTCACCTAAATACAAGTCAATTAAACATCAGACGGATTTTGAAACTGGAGTTTTACAAGAAAAAAAAACAAAACAAACTTAAGCAGTGTTGCTTTACCTTTAAAAACGATAATAAATTTCAATCATTCCTGTTGAAATTCAATCATTGCTCATGTACAGGTGTAGTTTCCTGTCATAATAATAATAATCTTTATTTGCCAGTATATATCTAACGAAACACACTGAAATTTGTCCTGTGGTTTTAACCCATTGCTAGTGATACTAGGAGCGTTGTCCTCTCCAGCGCCCAGGGGTTGGGGCTTGAGGGCCTTGTTCAGCCCGCAGCGGCTCACCTCTGTTACCACCTCAGGGGATTGAACCTGGGTCCTCGACGCCCAAACCCACGTCTGTTACCACTACTTAAAAACATTTAAGAAAAACAAAGTCGACTAAACTGCTTTACAGTCTAATACTCCTCAGTGAATGCATTTCAGCTGCATCCAGTCCCTCTTGTGGTGAGAGTGCTCATTGGTTTATAGTAGACTGCAGCACAAGCTGGCTTCTGCTGAGCCGAGGAGATGAACTATAGAGATAAACTGCACCGACCACTTGAGGAACTAAGTGGGTCATGAAAACATTGCAGTGTATCTTTTTTAATCACAACTTCACTACCCACCCAGACATGGCACAGTACACTACTACTGAAGGTTTCCACTGGAGAAGTCATTTCAAATGCAAGCAGGTTGACACACTTTTCCATAGATTATGTGCCTTGATCAGTATTTATTATATTCATTTACAGCTGAAGAACAAGTAGAGGCTGAACCAGCTGAAGATATTTCTGTTGCTTTTGTTGGTAACGTGTGTCACGGTGGTTAGTGAGTAAATCAAAGGACAAAACAAAAAGGCTAAATGCTCAACTGCACTTATTCCCCTGAGAGTGTGTGTGTGCTGTCTGCAGTTCAGAGTGTGTCTTTGTCTGTGTGACGGAGAAACAGAGAGAGAGAGAGAGAGAGAGAGAAAGGGGGAAGGAGACAGCAACAGTAAAAGAGAAACTTTCCATCTAAGCATGAGAGAGTGAGAGTGACACACTGTATTCACCGAGGAAACTCAAGACATTTTACATCTGGGCTACTTCTGATCACACAAGCCGGGGACAAACTCAAGGTATTTCTTTTCTCAACGATAATAAGACACATTTTTTTACGCTGTAAAACAATATTTTATACCTCTGAGAGATGTATCAATCTAATGTGAACGGCTTAAGATAAATGCTACCCCATCGCTGTCACGACTGTGTAAGTGAAAATAAACCAGATCAAGTGCTGTAAGAATGATAAACTCAAGAATGGAAACTGCTACTTTAAATGATCACTTTTTTGACTTTTGAAGACATAAAAAATGAATCTTTATCACTCACCTTTGATGTAACTTCTAGTTATAATATGAACTCTGGTTTTACTAGATGTTATTTTAAATTTAAACAACAACTCGTTCAGTTCATGGTGGAATTGAAGCGTAATTATTTTTTAACATCCTGGTTACAGTCCTTTATCATGTTGCACATGCTTACTCATAATATAACTTAATGGCCACAGTAAAAAATAAAAAACTAATGTGTGAGGTCTATAAAGGTCTGGTTTTTCTGGACGCGGGTGTTGCATCATGATTTTTTTTTTGCATGAAAGACCATAAACTTTAACTTCCGTGACAAACAGCAAACCCCTTCAGTTGTCAAATAGTCTTTTGTTGGAAAGCTGAATTTGAGCCTTCTAATTATTTTTCAACTGTTTCCTAAACTGAACTTCAGAGTAACCTTTTCTCTTTCCAATCAAAAGTTTGAACCCCAGGAAGTTATTAAACAATCACTTCAAGTATTTTAACAGAGAGCGCCAGAAACACGGATTCTGTCAACCGAGAACATGATGCTTTCAAACTGATGCAGATAACGAGAGTTAAGCATCACCTTCTTAATCAGTTATTTTTAGTACTTCATGTTCTTGTTTTTAACTCTGACAATAAAGCCAAGTCATGCAAGTTCTGGTGATAAAGCGGTCATCATATTTTCCACTTCCAGTTTTGACAGTCAAGTGCTATTTGGGAGGGCTTGTTACCAATACAAAAGACGTAAAAAGACTCAGTGACCTTAAGTTCACAGTTTTGATTGAGTTTGACATATTTTTCAGCGCCGGGAATGAAGTCAAAGAGCGGGCCCTGCAGTCGGAGGAGAGGCGACTGAAGACAGATAAAAGTGAGGCTCATCGATTTATCAGGTAAAAACACGGGCGCCATTATGGGTGACAGTTATCCTACTAAGCATGTGATGCAATGTGTGATCAAAGTTATTCTCGTTAATTGCAAGAAATTTGGCTGAAGTAGTTTTCTGCTGAACCCACAGGATGGGCTGCACCTGCAGTGGCCAGAAACAAACCAAAAACGTCGGCTTTTACAAAGGAAAACCCAACTCCGAGGCATCACATTCGTCAAACAATATAGTGAGCTGAAATACAAAATACACCTGTTCTGTTTTGATTGTTAAATGATCTAGTTGACTTGCTGCAGACTAACAAAAACATGCATTTCTCCTTTGTGTTTTTTTTTTTTTTTTTTTAAGGCAAGAAGTGGAAACACCTATACAAATAACGGTAATCAAATAATGGTTTGCATGAATCTAACTTTCCACTGGAAAGTAACAGACTTACGCACCCAACAAGACATCAGCAGCAGCAAGGCGAAGCTACATCTTGTGATTGAAATCTAAGCTGAGTTTCCTCTGTTCTCCTCTGGGGATAAGATAAGATGGCGAACATAAGAAAGTCATTTAAACATCACATACAAAAAATGTGAAGCTGTACTGGTATGCAGTTGGGTGCCAGCATAGCTAGACCCCACGCATAAAATATTCAGAGACACTTTTAGCAATGTATAAAGAATATTGTTCTTGAGCTCGCTTCTTTTTGTGCTCTGCGGTTCTTCAGATGAAGTCCTGTACGTGGCACAGCATGACTTCAGGGCGACCAACGACACCGATCTACCTTTCAAAAAGGGAGACAAACTCAAAGTTTTGCAAGAGTAGGTGTCGTCCCAGTCCTGGCATTCAGTTAAATGAGCTTTTAACCCAGGGAAGCCAAATAATAAGTCTTTTTTTTTTTTTGTCTTGTTTGTAGAAATGGAGAATGGTGGCTTGCTAAATCACTGATCACTGGACAAGAGGGTTTCATACCGTCTAATTACGTAGCCAGAGCAGATACACTGGAGGTGGAGAAGTGAGTGAAGATTTAAAATACTGAAAAAAAAAAGATTTAATAAAATAATAAGTAAACTGTGTTAAATGCAGGCTTCTTTTGTCTTGTGCAGGTGGTTTTTCAAGGATTTAAGTAGGAGGGAAACTGAACGACTGCTTTTAGCTCCTGGAAACAGAGCAGGAACTTTCCTGGTTCGAGAAAGCGAGACCTCTAAAGGTAAGTCTCTTTCCACAAGTCAGACTTTTTAAAATTATTATTATTTATTTTTTAACCTATTCCCAAACATATGAATGTGTCCAGTTTCAAACAACCAGATATTCAACAAAAAAGGATTAAATTGAGTCTGTATCTGTAAACATCCACCCTCAGGGTCCTACTCGCTGTCAGTCAGAGATAATGATCCACAAGAAGGAGATGTGGTAAAACACTACAAGATCCGATGTCTGGATAAAGGTGGCTACTACATCTCCCCCTCCAACACGTTCCCGTCCCTCCAAGAACTCGTCAACTACTACAGCCGTGAGTACTCAACACACGCAGGCCTCAGTCTTTTGAAAAATTTCCTGAGCAGAGTCTATTAATCACACACAATATGTTGATTTGGACTGAGGCGAATTATAAGCCACCTCTGCCGAATTTGAATTAAAAGGAGAAGTAAGCATTTTGCATTTCCTGTGGGAGGGGAGTTATAGTCTTTCCACATCTGTGACTACACCACTAAACAAAAAAGCCAAATGTAGCACATGGCCGCCAACCAGCAGTGACTTATAAGAAAGACCTGAACACAGGGTGTGTGAGACTGCTTTCAATATTCATTTATGGAAACAGGAACTACACTATATAAGTGTCTAAATTTATCACAACCAACAAAGATAAAGCGGAACATTTGTTGTTTGTTGAACTTGAATGAATCATGTTTCTGTTCAGGCACCGCCGATGGCTTGTGTCAGCGGCTGCACTCTCCTTGCAAGCAGAAGACCCCTCAGCAGCCATGGGCGCAGGACGAATGGGAGATTCCCAGAGAGACCCTGAAGATGGTGAAGAAACTGGGGGCTGGGCAGTTTGGAGAAGTGTGGATGGGTAAGGGAAAGCTACCTCTGTTTTGCTTGGGGACACCCTATGAAGAAAGACAGTGTAGAAGACCAATCATCATGTTTGAATCCCTATTGCAGGTTACTACAAGAACACCCAGAAGGTTGCTATTAAGACCTTGAAGGAGGGAACGATGGCGCCGGAGGCCTTCCTTCAGGAAGCCAACTTAATGAAGCAGCTGCAGCATGACCGACTGGTGCGACTCCATGCTGTGGTCACCATGGAGCCCATCCTTATTGTGACTGAGTTCATGTGCAATGGTAAGCAAAAGGGAGGGGCTTAACGGATGCGTAATAAACTGTATGACTCAAGCTGTGTGTTTGCAAAAATTTTTACAGCAGTTGTGTCTTGTTTCCTAAGAAGTTTTTTTTAAAAGTTTGCAGTAATGCTAAATAGTCATAAATGTTCAAGTTTATTGGAAATACTGTAAAAGTTACAACACAAGGAGGTGACCACAAGGAGCTGGTTCAGGCGAGCATTTTTACGCTGCTTTCACCCCTCCGCAGGGTTTATTCCTACTACTCCATTACGTTCATGGGTCTATTTAAGGAACAAGAGGTACTCATCTCCTCTCACATGTCCTGTGATGTTTCTCACCCTTCAAGCTAGTCGATTGAAGTCCCACCCCCTCCTCAGTTTCCAAATGTTCTTTAATTCTGTGGAGGGGGAGGTTAAGTTACACTCATCCCCTCCATATGCCTACGTATGCCGAACATCAAATCAGATCAGAGCCTGGATGTCAAAACCCAAGTATTTTAATATCAAGAGAGCAAAAACAAAAAGAAAAAGAAAAAAAGAAAGTCCTCACTGCAAGAGTAGATTGCGTAAACTGTTGTTTGATTTAGTAAAAGCACTGCGAAGGAACCAAATCACCAGTTAGTAGATCAAAAATAAAGTGCTGCTCTGCAAAAGGTCCCCGTTAAAACCTAACAATCGATTTGAAATGAGCGGTATCTGGGTTTAACCAATAAAATAAGGATCCTAGATTGGAACCAAGCTAAAGGTGGAGCTAGTTTATCCCTTGTACACGTAGAACAGAATGGGGTGGACTTCACGTTATTGATTGGTTGATGGTTGTGTATGCAGGTTTTAGATCAAGCATATTTGCGTTTACACAGAAGTGCACATAATTAACGTCAGTGCTGTTTTCTGATTGCAGAAGAAGAGAGGGTTGAATTTCCGCTATTGAAAGGCTTCCACCCTTCTTTTGTTAATTGCAGAACTTGAAGAGTTTATTGCTCACCGATGTGTGCATTGATTTGAATAAGAGAAACGAGCTAGTGGAAATTCAAACAAGGACCCACCAAAAATAAAAGTCAAAATTGATTTCCATTATATCAGCCCTGTTTAGCGATCATTGGCAGTAAATATAAGGGAGGGGGATTAAAACACGCAAGCTGCATTTTAGCCAGCCTACCCTGCATGTTTCCACAGTTACACCTGTCACTGTGATGACCCGTTTTGTCCATGATAAATTATTAACATTCATTCAAAAAAAACACTAAATAATAGAGAGAATGTGACACGCTACATGAAACCTTTTATTAAAGAAAAAGAAAACAAATGTTGGCAATTACTAACAAACTAATTCAAACAGCTGATAATTTGCTCCTTAATCGTGTACTATTGTATTATGTTTATCAGTAAATCCAACTGGCTAATTAATGTGGCAGTTGCTTCCTTGATTAACGATAAATCCGTTTTGTTTGAAAATGATTCACATAGCGCAAACATAACAGAACAACTGAAAAAAAGTCCACCGCTTGAGAAGATGGAATCAGATTGCAGATAAATATTTTGTTGATGAGACAATTAAATGATGCAGACCGAGCTCTAAAACAGTTTAAAAGTGAGCCAGCTATTTATATCTCTCTTTGGTCCGTCTTTGTTCACCAAATTTTCATGAAGTTGTGAAAAACTATGAAAAACTGACACCCCAACAAAAATATATACACAGTTTAATAAAACCCAAATTAAAACACCACATTTGGGAAGTTGATAGTATTTTTTATAATGAAACTGTTTCATATATTTGAGTATGTGGTAACTTTTATGTCATAGGAAGTGATTTTATTATATTTAATAGTGTATAAAGGTGATAGCAAATTAATTATATTTATATCATTTGTTAAAAAAAGAGCTTCACTGACAAAAGGTGAACAATAAAATCTTAATATGCATTGCATTTATTGCATGTCTGTTGCGTGTAATTGAATTATACCATGAAGCGTTTCGTTGTCTGTTAAAAAAGTATTGACAATACACATAACGGTCCAACGGCAAGGTAAAATGCGCTAGATCTGATTTTAATTTTGATAATTTCATGTATAGTTTGATAATGAAAATGTCTGGATCATAAAGTGAAAGACTGAATGAAACCTAGACAGTTAGACTGTGTGACGTCTTAGCCAACATCTCTTAACTTCTTTTTCCAATAGAATCACATGTTTTCTTTCTCACTTGCAGGATGCCTTCTTGACTTTCTGAAATCAGATGAAGGAAAAAAGCTGAAGATTAACAAGCTGATAGATATGTCAGCTCAGGTGGGAAGCAATTTTTAATAAGGTGATATCACACTCAGAGCTTCTATGTGACATTTTCATCATTATGATAAGATTTAACCCTGATTAGCAAAATAGCGGAACCTCTTAGTGCTTCTGCAATTTCTTTCTTTTTTTTCACTTCTGCTGCGCTGCTTTTGTCTGAAGTTTGACAGTACGACGTTAGAATTTAGTTCAGCTTTGACAAAAATCAAACACACTAGCCTTAATGTTTACCTCTAAGCCTATTTATACTCCCTGGCTGATTTACAGTAGTACTCTGAAAGCATGTTGTAGTACGCTCTTCAGCATGATGTCAGCTCAGATGGAAACATGTCAGCAGCAGCTGTGTGGTTTCTGTGGAGGGGCTTTTGCTCATCTGAGTTGAAAGTCTCGCCCTGCGTCAATTATTAACATCCGGACAGGAAGTCATGCTATTTTTTCCATCCACTCAGAGCTCCCTCAGAACTCTTTTACCCCTCTGAAAAACTTTCAGCTTCCTGATAGATGGCACATCCTGTCAAACCCCTTTTGCTGCCATTAAGTTACATGTCAACACAAATAAATATGTAAAACTACACACACACACGCTACAGAAGAGTTAGTTCTTGTGCTCAGCTCAGAGAACTGTTGCACAAGAAAACAGACTCATGTAGCATGTTGCAGAACTTAGGTGTGATATTATGTGTGATCATACTTTAATAAATATCATTTGCGTTTGAGGTGGAAGTTGGAATAATTTGTCATCTCTACATCTGTTGATGGCAGATAGCTGAAGGCATGGCTTACATTGAGAAGAAGAACTACATCCACCGTGACCTGCGTGCAGCGAATATTCTGGTCAACGAGACTCTCCACTGCAAAGTAGCAGACTTTGGCCTGGCCAGAGTCATCGAGACCGAGTACACGGCTCAAGAAGGTGAAGAAATACATTCATGAATATATATATATATATATATATATATATATATATATATATATATATATATATATATATATATATATATATAT
>JAOWBL010000017.1:7918936-7936094 GCA_028564865.1 Zenarchopterus dispar | reverse complement strand
AAAGGTCATTAAAATAAATATAGCTGCAAGCTGTGATGATGATGCCACACAATTCACCAGGCCACAGTTACCATGGCAACCTGATGGGATCACACTAAAAGCTTAGATGGAAGCAGCAAAAAAAAGAAAAAAAAAGATTTTGTTTATTATTAAACCTAAAGTAGAGTTTAGTGTTAATATATGTGTTTCGATTGCACCTGATATTGCCATTGTGTGTTTTTTGTCATGTGTACCATCTAGAGAATTTCCTATGGGGTTTATACTGATGCCTACAATTGTTTTGTATGTGAAACTGTTTATTCTGTCATCTCAATCAGGGCTGCCTGGAAGAAGAGCTCTTGCATCTAAATGAGATGTTCAGCAGATACGAAGGAAAAAAAAACATGAAAGACTGTCAGAGATATGTCAGAGCAACTTGTGAATTATACACTTGAAATCACTTTAATGACAGCTTCTCTAAAATCTGAAGTCCAGTAACTTGTGAAATGTCACTAAAATCAGAGGATTCTTTGAGTTACATTTAATCACAGGACAAAAATAGGCTATAAGGTTGTTATTAGTGCTAATTCTAAAAAAAAAAAAAAAAAAAAGAAGCAAATTCTTAAAGGCACCATATGTAAGAATTAAACTTTAAAGACACTCCAAGTAGCAACACCACTTCTGACCTCATGGGGGCATACTGATCTGCTGTGTTGAGAAAGAACCAAGAATACTGTGACTGTGACTGTGGGCGGTCTGGTACATCTTGTTATACCACTTTATCTCACTAGAGATGCCTGATGCTGAACTAGAGTTGATGTAAATCATCGCAGAATTCGTTTTATGCCAGAGGCTGATACATGAACTTTCTTCTGTTATGCTGCTCCCATCTGGTCTGGAGTGGTACACTTACATAGCATTACTTTTAACATGAAACTTGGTGCAAAGAGTCAGAAGGCTTTATTCAGTAATTGCGACTCTTTCAAAACTTTAGTACACTCAACAGCTAAATACACAAACAGGAATAGGAGGGTGCACCACTCAGCTGCCAAAAATGTGCAAGTGACTATAAAAGGAAATGCTTAATCAATTGGAGTGGAAACCGTTGGATTTGCGATGATGAAATCAGTCTGGGAGAACATGCTCTCGTGAGGATGCAATGACGCACTTGAAATCCAGATCGTATTACTGTCTCAGTTCAGAAGTGGAAATGTACTCCACTTGTCAATTTCCCAATCTTGTAATCTGTTTATAAACAGACAGCAACTAAATATTTTAACATAATCCTTCACATCTTTGTTATTTTCATCCTCCCAATCTATGTAGCTTTTTATATCGGAAGAACAAAATTCCTTCTAAATGTCAAAGCCCTTAAACTTGAATTTAAATGCAATGGTTGAATGAATAAAGAGCAATTAAAATTAAAACTTTCCGAGGAAAGATAATAGTTTAACAAGAAGAAAGTGCTTTCTCATCGAGACAGCAAGTATTATGAGAACCAACAGCCACTTCACTTTGCTTCACTTATTTTTTATTTAAGAGTAAAAAGAAAGGAGATCTGCTTTCCGAGCCGGTACTTATTACTCCTCGTCTGTTTGAAACAGAAAAATAAAACTGTAAGAATGAAGCATTGCGGTTTTATGAAAAGTTTTGTGCATATCACTCTAAAATAATTATAAACTCAAGGGCTCTGCTAAAAATGCCCTTTAATGGAGAGTAAATCTAATTGAACTATTTTGCCAAAACTAAAAAAAGGGGTGATTGTAATGTAAAGGTTGACCTTAGCTGATTTGTAAATAATCTGTGGTCTTCCAGCAGTAATCTTGCAAACACATTACTGTGTTCATTGATCACTCATCAAGTCTCTGGTTTGTTCTTGCAGAAACGATTCATAATAGATGAAGACAAAAAAAAAAAAAAAAGTAAAAACTTACCTGCTGGAACATGCTGTGTGTCTGTTGTCTCCGTCTGCCGGTCACTTGCTGCACAGGAACAGCAGGTCCTTGCTTTCTTGCTTTTGTCTGTGAAAAGGCAAAATATTCATAATACCAGAGCAGAAGAATAACGCCTCATTTTCTTGCCAAGTGAGCTTGAAAACCAGAAAAATTCAATGTAAAATCAGTTTCACACTCAATGGATTATACAGCTGTCAGAGGACTTACCTTCCTGAGCAATCTCCCAAAGATCTAGGGCTACTTTAAAGGCCTGTGCTACTGTTAGCGTCACAGCCTGAGCCTGTACGGGAGTGGGGTGGGGTGGGGGTTGGGGGGAGGTATCACAACAATGAAATGTGAATAATTCAGACATCATGAACTGTTATTTCACTTTATGGGAAAGAGACAGCTTTATTTAAATAGCATCCATATTACAAAAGCATTTAAGGAAACAGCCACAAGATGGCGCCACACACCATAATGCAATCTTGGTTTCAAACATTAAGTTGATGTTTTTAATAGATCCAAACATTCTTGTATACAGATATATGAGCTCAGGTGTTGTGAACTTACAATTTTCCTCTTTTGGCAGAGAAATGCATGGCATTCAAGGGTCTCGTTGAACTGGCTCTGAGCAACATAAGCAAAGACCTTATCCTGAGTTTTATCGGCTGTGCAGTAAGAAATTCTGGAAGAAAAAAAAAAGAAAAAAAAAAGAAAAATGTATATTTTAATTCACCTGATACAAGTCCATTAATGATGATGAAAGATCAGGGTCCAGATACGGGAACCAATCACTATAAATCAAGTACAACACAAACAGAACAAAAGGACTACATGTGCACATTAGCTGCTGGCTTGCATCATTAATAAACCCTCTCACATACACATGGCAATTCAAGTAATAAACATATTTTTTACGTGCCATGCTTTTTGCGTATGCATACATATAAGCAGAGCAATCACAGCAGGAGTGTGGCAGTTTTGAATATTATCTTGATTAAGCCCCTTAGCTGGGAACGGTGCAGCAGGAGACCCATGGGCAGCATGACAACCAGAAGAGATGCTTCATCTTTTGGATAAAGCAAGTGTGATCCCAAGAACACTGCTGCTGATTAAATACAAGTGTATATTGAAGGTTTTCCATGCATGGTTCAGAGATTCTTGGTTAAAATAAATGTGATGATAAAGAAAGAGCAACCATTGGGGGAACTGAAGCAGAGCACTTGTGGAAAACTGTTCATATGTAACCCCTTGACATGTATGTAATATAACAGAAGCTCTTAACAGCTGCAGAAATTATCCCATAGAAGAGGTTATTTTTTGTGAAATATCTGGATTTCTGTTGCTTATGGGAAACGGAAAGTCTCATGTTACAAATTGATCTCCAATGTGACTGTATTGTACTTGAGACCTCATTTCCAGCAGTCACGCTGAATCTCTCCTGGATCTAATTCAAGCTTTTCACATCCAATTGTCTGAAAATTTACAGTCACAGGGGGACGCTACCTGAAAACCAATCCAGGGAGAGACCACTGAGGCGTTTTGCTCAAAGTCAGCAACTTCTATGGATCTATAGACGCATAACCCCCAGATTTGCTTTGTCAGATTGTATGTGGGATATTAGATGACATATCAGTGAAGAAGCACCGTATGTTTCTGTTTAAGGTGAACCTGAAGGCTTGTGTCATGACTGTTATCTTAGATGCATAAATGAGACACAGTGAGGGATGCACTTGACCTTCTTTGCTAAACTCAGAAATGCCCAAGTTGAAGTGTTTTTTTTTTCCTCCAAAGAACACATGATAGTTTTTGAGTGCATATCATCATCATCATCACTAAAGGATATCACCACATAAAAGCATCCAGTGCTGGGTGGATCATTGTGTAATCTGCGATCATTACAATAGCCTGCAAACTATATGCAAACAGTTGGATTTTCCAGAATTGGTACTCATTTAAAGGCCGACATCAAAGCGGAGATGTGGGAAACACTGAAGCTGAAGCCATCTATTAGATCAACTAACAGGCAGGAAATAACTGGTGCTCACATCTCTCACTCAAATTGTTTGCTAGTTTGCAACACTAATGCATGACCCACATAGAAATACCCAGGACACGCAGCTCTGCCTGCACTCTAACTTATATTTGAGCTATTTTTGCATAAAAATGAGCAGATAAGAAAAAAAAATAAGCAAAGATTTGACCTATTTAAGATTAAAAACCAAGTGGGAAATTACCGAAGCACCAACAGCTCAATATAAGCTCAAAAGTGAATTTATTATTATTATTTTAGTTGCTGTGTTTTGTATATTATAGATATTATATAGTTTTAGCTATCTTCCTATGAAATTTCATACAATCTGATTTTTCTCGTTTTAGCTGGCTTGTAATTTTTGGATGGCTAGCACAGGACACAGGGACATCTAGCTGCTAAACTGGAAACTGCAACCAAATGAGCATCAATCGCCTAAGTCCAAACACTGAAAGCATGTTTTTTTTTAGCCAATGTCTTTAATGACTGATCTGGCCTCTTAAAATGTATGGAAGACTGAGGGAGAAAAATACAATAAATTTAGTCATACGTTTCCTTTTTTAACTAAATAAAAGCAAGTTTTGGATTCAGACAATTCCTTACGAATGAAAAATTATCATATAAAAAACTGCTTTCCTTCCAATAAACGTTGGAACTTAAAACCTTCACTTGATTACATGTTGTTATTTGAGTGGTCTGAGTAAATTCTTTAAATAAGCACAAACAATTAAGTAACACAAAATATTGCATACAGTGATGATAATATTAGTTTCAATGACAATATGTTAGTAAGGAAGCTAATTTTTGGGGTTTTTGATTGTTATTTAATGGCTTCCAAACATCATGAATGTACAATTTGATTAAATAGCCCAAATAAAGTTCATCTCTACAATGATCATTTTTTGGGAGTCTAGAAAAACAGTTTTCACATCTCTTAATGTTTTAACTCCTTTAAACGTTTTCTTATCCTCTACGCTTCTGAAGAATCTTGTCATTTTGTCTTAACACTTTCTCTTAGTTCCTGCTTCAGCCTTGGTCTGAGTTTTAATAATCCTAAACTGTGGACTTTATAAACATCTACTTTTGGTTTGAAATGACCCAAACCAGGCGGTAGGCAGGAATCACACACCTCTTAGATAGTTTGGCCATTAAAGGCAGGGTAAGTGATTTTCAGATGATGTCACGTCATTTGGTATTTGAAAAAAAGTATCAACTAAAATATTAAGAGCTAGATCCTCCCTCCCAGTGCCCCCGGAGAAAAAAAAGACCCATTGTGAGATCCCGGCCCCCCAAACTCCCCACCCCACACCCCAAGTGCAGGATCACAAGCACGAACCCTCCCCCTGTTGGTGATTGGCTCAAAAAATTTATGTCCTCTTCAAGACAGTGGAAGTAGTTCTGATGTTTTTTTTTTTTTTTTTTTGCTGTGCTTTATAAAATTCTTTCAATGAGCCAAAAAGGTTTTTTTTAAATTTTGTTTTCCAATTTGCTGATTTACAAGAACTGTATGTGAAATGTGCTGAAAGCTTAATATATGTCCAATATCTGACTATTCAGCACCTGAAAACACTATATGAGATAAGATGAGAACTCTTTTTATTATTATAGTATAGACAATGGTCCAGTGGAATTTAACAGCTACCTTTCTACACTGCTGGATTTGAATCCAACAGACAAAAACCCACTAAAAAATAAGCATAAAAGAGAAGCTTACTGCTTTATGAGGGTATTGCCAGAAAAGGGAACATACCATATTTTAGAGTTAATGTTTGATAGTTCTGGAAAAGAAACTGTTCTCCAGTCTGTTTGTTTTACTTTATTATACTCCTGCTGCATCTACCAGAGGGCAACAGGGTTGAAGAGTCGATGTCCAGGATGGGAAGGGTATTTTATTATTTTACTACCTCTGATAAGTCCCCGAGAGCTGGGGGGAGCTTCCGGACAAGATGAAGGGCACCCAGTATTTTTTTTTAAATTTCTTCTCTACGTGGGCACACAATCAGTGACAATAGCACGAAATAATAGCTACACTAACTTCATATTACCGAAAACACATTCAAGATTTTATTTCACTATATTTTATAGGTTAAAAAACACACACGCAAGAACAATAACTGACACTGATGTGACAACACCATGCATCATATTCACAGGAGACCTTCAGCTTAAAAACCCCAACAGAAAAAATAATTGACAGTATCACACTGAGCTTGAACAACAGAAGCTGAGCTGTCAGTCTGCATCATATCTCCAAAGGGCCTCGCTGGACTGCAAGCCTTTGATCTCCTCACTGTGTAGAGCACCGGCGCTCCTGAGACGGCAGGGGAATATCATTGAAAATATATTTAAATATTTACAGAACAAAGCCTCGACAGAACTTCATACATCAAAGCGCCAAACTTTCAGGATAAAGTGAATAACAAAACCCCAAAAATCTACAACTTCTATATTTCAGTAAACCTCAGAGTGCAACAACGTGAAAAAAGAAAGAAAGTCAGGGTTTGCTTTTGTCATGTGGGCAATTACGCTGCTTTGCCAAATTTAAACAAATAAAAAACAATATAAGAATAAAGTAAACCAGCTAAATATTTTCGTGAATGTTCATTCACAGCAAAGCTGGTATTCTCGTTCTAACAGCTTGTCGGAGCAATGTGCGTCATTACCAGGTGAAGTGTCAGTCACCACTTCAGCTCTCCGTTTCTGGCCCTCTCGTCTTTCTTATTGATACGCTGGCTGGTCACTGAGAGCTCTTGTGAGAATATGAATCAGTAACACGAGTCCAGATGGAGGCTGAACACCCTCACACTGTTCCTCTCACTGGGAGGACTGTCCACGTCTGTATGCTTTAAATAAATGATCAAATCACACAGAAGACTATTTTGGTTTTCAGTACCTGGACGAGGATAAGATTTCTCTTTTATCGCGAAATAAAAACCTCACAAAGCAGTCACGATTCTAAGTTAAACAAGCTATTTGTCAACTGATACATTAATTGGTGGCATTTTTCAAATGTAAGCATCTTTATTTGCTGCACAACTGCAGATCAAATCTGTGTATGACAAAGTAATAAAAAAAAAACAGTGGCACACATAAAGTACTACTCTATCATTAAGATAGATTTTGGTGGGAACAGCCTCTGTAAAAGTATTTAAATATTTAATAATGAGATAGAAACCCTCTTTGTAGTTACAGAAGAAAATCACTTCTCCTGTGGTGTCGTCTGTGGCCTAATCTCTGCTGACAGTCAGACATACAGCAGCAGCACAAGGCATGCTGGCTCATGCTGGAAGATCAAGCCTCTGGCAACACAGTCGACGCATCGCACGCTGCAAATTAGATGCACTGTTATTGTGTTATCGAGAACCGAATGTCCATGAAGGCTGCTGAATAAAATATCACTCTTGGCTGGGAACGCCGGGAGTAGAGGTTGGTCCTGCATCCTTTAGCGGGAGGCTGCAGAGGCGATGACATTTCTCAACTGTAAGATGCATCTTGACAAGGACGCGGGAAACTTTATAGGACTGGTAAACTGAGCCTCTGGTCGCAGGCAAACACTGACGTTGCATAATTAACACAGTGCACGACATTTAATTATCATAAGACAAAAAAAAAAAAAAGAAGAAAAATTAGGTAAATATATGTGATAAATACGTGACATGCAGTATTCACTTGAACACCAGTGGTGCTCGTGTGAGTCGGTGCAGGAGCTGACCACAAAAGACCTGTCTGGGGCAGGACTTACTGGAGAGAGTCTCTGTATTGGTCTCTCAGGAATAACTTTGTGGATCTAGAAAAAGTGACCAGGGAAAGGAAGCACAGACTTATGTGCCAACAACCCAACCCCAACAAAACAGCAAAAGACGGATGGAAGCTGTTTTTATTTTGACATTTACAACCTCAAGAAGCAACCTCTCAATTTCTGATATGTACTGAATAATCGGTTGGTGACCCATATTGGATGATTTTAGCTTGATCCACTCTGATTGTTCATCAAAAAGAGGGAGCAGTCCATGCAACAAAGTATTAAAAAAATGCTATGCAGCTGATCATATTTGCCCAAGATAATTGCAGTTGATACATTTACTTATTATCTACCCTGCTTTTTATTTAAACAGCCAGTCCAGTGAACGATAAACACCTACAGCATTATGCATTAAACATAGATGTCTGATCCTTGAAAGCACTGCATAATAAGGGCATGTGGACCAATCTGACTGACTGTAATGAATCAAATGAAATTGTCAATTGCCTGAAGATTCACGCCTCTAGTGGGTGGGTGTGGATGGATGGTAAGCTCATGGGTGCAGGGCTCTCTTTTCCTGTGCCATGCACAACGCCTTGATGTCTGTTTTATACCCCCCTCCACTGCTTCCCCCAAGGAGATACGGCCCTGTTTCCACAAAGAGGGAATAAGGAATTAACTCTACAAACACACAAATTCGAATACTTAATCTGTAAGAGCATGTGTTGACACAACTGCAAACATCCGCATATTCAAGTAAGTCTGCCTTTTTTTGTTGCTAAACACACAATAAACACAGTTCTTAAAAAAAAATTGTGGAGGAGGTCGAGGGGGTTCATTAAAGTGGGGGTGGGGTCTCATAAAAGGGGAATAAATTCACCCCTGGCCGACCAAAGCACCGTGTGTGGCCCTTCTCCAGGATCATTACTCTGAGGTGTCAGCAGATTGGAAGTGTGAGTTTCAAAGAGAGCAATTAGATGTCACATTTCTTGAGTTAAGAGCTATGATAATAAGAGAGGGGAAAAAAAGCTTTTTTCTGAAGAGTACGAGGAAAGGGGGAAGGAGAGGAGGGGAAGATAAGTAGAGGAAAGAAGGAGATCAAGGACGGAGCTGGTACCCTGAGCCTGTGGTGTGTTTCTGCTGATAAGGTGGATCAGAGAGGATGGAGACCTATACGTGCTCACACTCGCACCAAACAAATACATCCATCCACATGCAGACGCATTCCCGGTCTTTATCAGAGCTTGCTCTGTAATCGCAGTCACTGTAATCCTCAGTGACATGAGGTCCAGCCTACACCGCAGGGCACTAGCCAGAGGGGAGCTCAGCCAAACCCAGCCATCCATCAACCACACACACACACACACACACACACACACACACACACACACGACCATCTTGCTGTGAGGCTACAGCACCAACCGCCCATCTCTTAGTGAGTTTCCATTGCCACTAGAATAAACAAAAACCTATAATGAAAACGCTGAGAATTTGAAAAAAAAACTATGAAAAGTCACACAAAGGTGGTGGTTTTTCAGACGTATCGATAATCCAGTTTAGCGCAAAAGTGTTAAGAAATAACTTTTTTTTTTTTTTTTCGTCTCGGGCGATGCTGGGTGTGACGTAGTTGGTCATGTGACCATCTGGCTGTTTTCGTTTTCTGCTGGATATTTTCGTCACAGTGCCGGTAGCATTCGCAATAATTGGTCCAAAACTAAAGACGTTATCGTTCATCTTCAAAGTTGAGATAAAATTCTTCTTCTCTGTTTGACGAGAAGTCTCGCGAGACCACATTTCACAAGAATAACAAAACGCATTTCGATGGGAAACGGCGGCCTCCGGGAAGCCGTATCGCAATTTCAGAATTGTCACTTTTGTTTTGCGAAAGGGTTTCATGGAAACCCACTACTATGCCACCCCAGACTAAAAACTGAACTCACAAATTAGCCGGTGCCTGCTTTGATTTTTATTCTGACAGTTCTGACCGGAAATGGTCACATGCATCTGTCCCTCTATTCACCAGTATTCTCAAGTCACCATACTATTTTATGTCTACAAACATACAAAAACACACAAAACAGATGGGCATTATTCAAACTATTCATTTGTCAATATGATTGTGATGTCCTTCCACAAATGATGTGTCAGGTTGGTCAACGTCCATTGATCAGACACTCAGCAAATTAAAATGGCATTAAATCCAAACCTGTGTGTTCATTCATGTTCTCAGAGCAAATTCCACTTGACCATTGTCTGTAGATCTCTTTCTCTGAGTTTGAAGTTCATTATAACACCCCGTTAACTCGTCTTTCTTTAAAGAGCCACTTCTAAAAGCTTCAGTCTCTGTTGAACAGTCAACTGGATCACAAATAGTGCAGCCTGAGACAGCTGCCATTCTTAGTTCGAAGATTTAACAACATAGGTTTTAGAAACGGAAATATTTCACAGAGACATCAAGTTCCAGGATGTTTTTATTATTTCTTGCACTGGTTTATTGTTTGTGCTCAGAAACACTTTATGTGGTAATTTGTGCCACATTTTATGCATGGCCTGCACCATTTTATCATTTCTATAAATATTTCAACAAATATGTTACAGTAACAGATGAACGATTCATGAGGTGAATTATTTATATCTAATTTGCAGCCACTCTTTGGCTTTTAAATTCGTTGGCTCTTTCCTCTGGATTACTTCCAGATAAGTTTTTGCAAAGAGTTGATGAAGTGACAGGCCTCGGATGTCATCTGAGCGTGTTTTGTCTGAGTTTTCTCAGGGGAATTCCTAACTTGACCTTATGAGTGTACTTGTGTCCAGTTGTTTGGCTTATTTGTCCTCTCCAGGGTGTACACCAGTTGGCGACAGCTTGGATGGGTTCCAGCCACAATCCCAAACAAAATGAAGCAACTCTAGGAAACATATGGATGAGGACCCAGGCTGAGAGGACAGATATTGTGTCCAAATAACATACTGTGAATATTTTTCATTACATCTCCAAAGGAGGTTATGTGGTTGACATGATTTGTTTGTCCCTTAAATAGCAGGATTCCCTAAAAGGCAATGGCTGTGCAAGTCCCAACTCAAAAGTAATTCCATTTTAATCTCACCTTCACAGAAACGCATGCATAACTGGATTTATTCTGCAACAACAGATCCTTTTATTTTAGAAGTTTGACCAAATCAATAAAGAACATGATCATTATGTCAGGGATTCAACTCACTGACTAAATTAAGACAAATCGTATTTGGGACATTGCCCATTTTACCAGGAGCTAACTCTGCCAAACCCCGGGTTGATCCACAGACGGGCAAATGGGCAGAACAAACAAGCTTGGCAACTGTTTGGAACACTGCAGCCATATCATTGTTCCCAAAAAGTACCTTTTTTAGATTAGTTAATCTCATCCTTTCCAATGATGAAGATTAATGTGACATTACATCCATTCTTGTTTCAAATGTGATTAAAAACTACAACAAACAAGGACAGAGCTTGGAAAAAAAATCATAATAATGAAAAAAAAAAAGATCAAAATGATGTACATGTGAGTATGAATATTTTTCTTGCTTTTTATAGTTTTACCTGATTAAGTACACAAAAGGTGCATGTGCATGCGAAATGCATGTGAAATCTAGCGATGAGACCAGAACCGTTTCCTGTACCAGACAGTAAGAATGTTCATTTCTGGTTGGTTGGACTTTTCATCAAGGGGATCAGCAGAAGTTGACTCACTTTTGGAGCCAGCCTCTAGTGGTTACTCAAGGAACTGCACATCTTCATTGGCTTCATGAAGGAAAACCAGATGTTGCCCCTCAACTCAGCCACAAAATAATGTTATATGATCATTTGGAAAGAACATCCTTTCTCCGCCATTTAAACAACAAATCAAGTAATCAAACAGGTTTAACTAAAGCTAAGAGAAGAAGTGAGATTAACTCTGGATTATGATTTCACCTCATAAGATCATCATGTATTGAATTTCCCAGCTATATTTGCTATGTGTTTCCACAGGCATAAAGGCAGCAGATGTGAATCCTCACAAAAGTAAAATAAATTAAATTAATAACAATCAGTCCAGTAGTTCTTGTTATGGACATTTGTGATGGGAGCAGATCTGTCTACAGCGTAATGAACTGTACCTGTATATGGAAACATTCTCTATGAGGTCTGACGTCTCTGTGTCTGCGATAATGATGCCTTTTGGTGACACCGTCAGCGTTACCTTCCGAAACTTCTTAGCACTGGCTCTGGCCTGTGAATATGAAATATAAGAAAGAGACATGTTAAAATCCAACAGAGAGAGTCTTGCCTCAGGTGCACGGAGAGCCGGCCCATCAGCCTGACATAAATATGAGATGATCTTACTTAAGCTCAGACATAAAAAAAAAAAAAGACTCCACTCTGACAATATGCTCTTCAAGTACCCAGCTTTGCCCTAGAAATGCACTGTGGAATTTATAATAGGCGACATAATGGGGGGAGGAATGCTGCAATGTGTAGCCCAAAATGAATGCTGGAGGTCGGGCTGGCGGCCACCGGCTCCCCCTGCTGCTCTGCGCCATCTGGACTTTCAGCAAATACAGCCATAGTGCTGATCTTGTGCTCTGTAAAAGTGCCTGTTGACAATGACAGTGACCCCTTTACTAAACTGCAAATAGGAGAAGCTTAGTGTCACACTGAAGACATGACACGATAAAATCAGAAGGGTAAACACAGACGGGACGAAAAAGAAGATGGGTATATGAAAATTATGTCATAATTCTCTCTTTCTGTATGAGTTATTTTATTTGTAAAACTTGACGCAAAGATCAGTAATGGAAAAAAAAATAAACAGGAGTGGTGTCTTAAGCAAAAATTAGGACTTCTCAAGGACAGGAAACGATGTCATGACTTGCTGTGGGGAACCAAAACTCTCTGGAGATGGTAGCACAGAACAATAGATTCAACTTAAATCCAAATTCCTTTCAATATGGAACAATTTAAAAAAAAAATGTCAAAAGAGAGTTAGAGGCTGCTGTACAGTAACTGACTGTGGTACTGTGTGATGGCTCGTTCATGTCGAAACTAGTTTCTGTCGTCGTGTTGAAAGTGTAACGCCACCAGGCAAAAAAGCCATCTGTCAGCTTGAGATATGCCTGGTTCAGTTTTTCCCTATATGTTTGGTCCCTCTGTCCTGTCTTATCATGTCTGGGTGAAGCATGTCACAAATGAAAAAAATCAAAAATGTATTCAGTTCTCCCATCCAGGTTGATTGGTTTCCAAGGGAACAGACAGAGACAGCAGAGTTTCTCTTTTTGTCTTGGTGTAAGTCGACTGAATTTTAATCCTGCAATTATGCTTTAATTGGGAAACAGACCAAGTGAGCAGTAGGTGTGCATCACTGCAGACAAGCAAAGAAATGACAAATAAGAACAGGAACAAGACAGGTTTTTGCATACATGTAAATTGTTTTAAATTTGATCTAGTTGTGGTTTCCGACATGGAAACACCTGAAATGCATTCAGGCAGGACAATTCTGTTGCCAATTTTCCTTCATGTGTTGGAGCTGGGTTTGATGCTAGAGCCAGTTCAGAGCTGAATCACTTAGCTGGAGCACTAAAGAAATTTCTGTCTTCTAGCCTCTTGGAAAATCTGACAGATATTTGGTGAAAGACTTCCAGTTTCTGTATAAAAAGAAGTTTGGACTAAATGAGCTCGGACGAAAGCGCAGCTGCCATTATAATAAATGACTATTCATAATACGATACAACTATTTAACAACAAACTTAGATTATTCTCTTCTGAATCAACATGTTTCCTGAGAAACGACTAGAAGGTCTGTCTTGCATGCTAAACTGAAAGACAGTACTTGTCCATGAATATAAACTAGATTATTATCACAGCACCCACAATGTGTTTGCTGTTTCTATCCAATACTCAGATTCAATCTACCCTTCATTGTTTACCAAAACATCACCACTGTGACAAAATGTTGTTCTAAACTAGTGTGTGAAGCAGCCTGAGGCTTCAGTTTTACACATCCGTGAGGAAATTTCTATAAAAAGCATCAGCACAGCTTGAATCTTCAGCGTACCTCTTGAAAGTGCCCGATGATAAAAGGTGCGTATCTGGGCAACGAAACTGTTTTTCTCAACAGTTTTTGGAAATAGATCAAACAGTGAGGATGAAATGCCAGAGCCAAAAGTACAGCCGACATAAAAACACTTACGACAAGGTTGCTTGAGTCACGAGGAGGGACGGAGACTCACCGTGGCAACAATTCTGTGAATGGCAGCTGAGGCCATGTCCTCTCCTTTAGGCTGGCCCACCAGAGTCATACCCAGGTACTTCACGTTGAACACCATCCCCTCCAGCAGCGTCTCCTTGGTGTCTGTCCAGTTCTCCGGCAGCTCTACATTGGACGAAGTGACAGGACATCAACAAATAAAAACCTAGAGCAAACTACAAGCTAAAAAAAACAAACACTTCAGTAAACTAGGAACCAGAATATCTGTCATTTTAGTACTAACTTGAGTGGATAAATGCATATGACAGCCAATGGTGTCCACTTAACTCTGAAGTATTAAAAACATCATATCAGATGTAGTTTAGAAAGGGCACTCTGATCATTTTGGAAAGATTTTTCCCTTTTTCTTAAAATATGAAGGTCTGTCAAGCTAATGGGTTTAAAATTACTGTTTGTCAATGCTTTTATGGCTTATTAATTAGGCTTTTGACAGTTCAGATTACAGAAAACGTCTGACCTGCCTAGAAAAGAAGCTTTTACTCCAACTGATGTCAAAGGAACATTTTATAAACGTTCGAGAAATTTGACCTGCTGCATTTTTCTCTGCATCAGCTGGAAATCCCAGAAAAGGATGTTTGTAGAGATGCAAATACTGTAGTTGTAGTTCTTTTCTTTTTTTTTTTGTATATCCATCTAATATAATGTGTGAATTCAGATAAATTAAAAAAAAAAAAAGTTCATAAATTGATGGAAAATAGAACATGATCAAAGAAAAAAAAACTTGAAATGCAGGACCAGCCAAAATGACACCAAAGAAAAAAAAAAAGATAAGACTTAACTTTGATTAGTGTTCTTTTATACTCACCAACTTGTGTTTTTTTTTGTTTTGTTTTTTAAATTTGAGTTCCCTGGATTCTTAAATTAACTGAGGTTTGACTGAGATCTTTTACAACCTGCCTAATCTATTATTGAATAATACATTTCTGCAACAGCATCAGAATTTATTTATTTTCTTTTAAAATAAAGGGCCAGTAATGTTGAATCAATAATTTGTTCAAAATGTGTTATATGAGTTGTGGTTGATATTATCCCCAACAAAATGCACCAAGGTGTCCTAGAGTGGATTACTGTAGGCTCTGTGGGTTACTGCAACCATGCAGAGATCTAAAAATAACACTCAGCATCACCTGGACAGTTGAGCAGTGAGAAAAGAACAATCAAAACTGCGCAAAATGACGATATACTGCAATAAGTTACACATAATTATTAACACTAAATGGAAACCATGGCCTTTCAAGCCCCGCTCTTTTATCCATACAAATACTTTTTCTGTTCATATTACCTAATGAACCAGTGGAGAGAGAGGGGGGAACAAGAGTGATACAAAGTATTCAAGACGACGCAGGGCCGTGCCGGCACTAAAATCTCCACATGGGCTGAGCCATCTGTCACTGGCAGACCCCACGCAGCTGCAAAGGCGAACAGTTTCCCCACTACACTGCTTCCAACAACTTTCAATTATTAACTAATCTTCGATTACACAGCGGGAGCCGTTTCACAACCAGAGGGCACATTTGGTGTTATTAAATGTGAATGCTTAAGGGGTGTGGGGGGAGAGCATACCACAGGTGACTCGACTGTTGTAGCTGATAAGTGAATCTTAAGCAAGCTTGCATTTTGGCTTACACAAATGCTGTCCAAAGTGAAAGCTAAAGTGAAATAAAACACACACACTCAAATAAAAGAGGAGGATAGGGATTGTCATGTGATCGCTGTCACACACAACTACAAACTGCTTAGCAACCATAGCTTGGCGCTATAGTATAACATTTACATGCATTCATTCAGTCAACCACGTTTAGCTGCTTTTCTGAGTTTTACCCTCGTAACCCTTTTAAAAAGGATACAGCGGGTATAGAAAATGGATAAATGGATGGATTTTGCATGTGTACACCACGTAAATGGATTATGAAATAACACAATCAAGAGCCAATCAAAGTGTAGACTTCCAGATTTAATTTAAAAGGTTTCGCAGGAATGTGGCATTTACTGTGTAGGAATTATGGTAATTTTAAGAAAAGTACCTCGATTTTCAGGGATGCAAATGTATTTGGGTAATTGAAAAAAAGTAGATGGGACCAAGAGTGGTCTATTTTCTCTTAACTATAAAATAATGGAAGTAGATAAAAGATTTAAGGTTGATATCAAGTATCGAGTTGGCATCAGCAACTGTATGACTGGAGCCACCAAGATGAGGTCCAAGAAGATCTCAGTGTAAGTGTAGGAGATATTTATACTCCACATCTTTATGAGAGATTATGTGTGACAAATAACAGTTTGGTTGATTCTTGAAAAGAAAAAGAAAAAAACACTGGTAAATTCAACAAAATCAACAGACCTGGAAGACTGCAGAAGGGAGCTGAAGTGAATAATTGATGAAGAAAAAAAAAAACCTTCCCACCATCAACAGAAGTCAGGAATACTCTGGAGAACATGAGAATATCACTGTCGAAATCTACAATAAAGAGACTTCTTCATGAATAAAGAGGGTTGACAAGAGCAGGAACGGAAGATTAAACTTTGCCAGAAAACTCGTGTATCTGGAATCAGCTTCTTTGAACAAATGAAACCAAGCTAAACTTGTATCAGAGTGATATGAAGAGAGAAGTTGGGAGGGGGAAAGGAACAGCTCAATAACCAAAGCACGTATCAAACATGGCGGAGGTAGTATCATGGTGTGGGCTTTCATAGTTCTCAATGGAAGGGGCTCATTGGTGTTTTTTTGACAATGTTACTGCTGATAGAAGTAGTGAGATGAATACTGAGGTATTTAGAGCTATATTTTCTGCTCATATATTGACAAATGCTTCAAAAGTGATACAGTCCTTCACACTCCATTCACCCTCACAGCAAATGCAATTTAAAACATTTTGCAGTAAAAGTAATCTTCAATGGGTGCATCAGGCACCTGAACTTAGCCCAATATTGCATATTTTTCACTTATTAAAAACAAAACTAAAGGGTGAAAGGCCCCAAAACAAGCAGCATCTGAAGGTGGGTGCAGTCAAGGTCTGGCAAAGCATCTACATGGAGGAAATCCAGAATCTGCTGATACCCATGGGCCCCAGACTTCCCACTGTATTGACTGCAAAGGAAATTTCCTCCAAGTGTTATTGATATTGTGGTTATTTTTAATATGTCACATTATCAAAATGCTTTTGAGCAATGCCTTTATGCTTGGAGAACA
>JAOWBL010000017.1:7898975-7918836 GCA_028564865.1 Zenarchopterus dispar | reverse complement strand
TTATTGATATTGTGGTTATTTTTAATATGTCACATTATCAAAATGCTTTTGAGCAATGCCTTTATGCTTGGAGAACATCTTGACTGTTCATTCGTGGTGGTGTACAAAGAAAAAGAAAAAAAACCCAACCATTTTGCAATCATTTCTGGACCTCCTTTTACATTCCTAGCCCTCCTTCACTCCCCACTCCTCCATCCCCCTCTCCATCTCTACCAGCGAGCCACTGAGGCGTTCTCAAGCCCACAGAGAGATATATTGGCTGATAATGATTTGAGCACCCCCATTTTAAAGACCTCTTTACACAGTTACTGTTTTGAACTACATCTGCTGGTGGTGTTAAAATGTCAGCTAACACAGCTAAGATTTAATTAGCGAGTTAGCCGCAGCTCATAAAATCCTCTTCTGCTGCACCAGTCATTATTTCAAGCACCAGAAATGTCAAATGTGACCTAAAAGAAAGGCCTCTCCTTGTGAAAATGGAGACCTGTTATTAAATAAGATTTCAGTGCCAGTCTGCCACTGATCTCGCTGTGAACCGCAGACGCTTGACAGACGTAGCAGCCACAAGTGTGGTGGGATTCTGAGATGATTCGATTTCAATTTTTAATGTCTAGTCTTTCGGGTCATTTCAAAACTACAAACCCTGGTCAAAACATTTCAACCATCGTTAGGTTCTGGGAAAATTTCAGGACTTCAAGCTTGAGTTTTACAGTCCAAGTTGTGTCTTCATCAAACGACACACATGAATTATTAAAGAGCTTTATGTTGATGCTGCAGGGTTTCCAATATATCATCCTCCAAAAAGGGGAGAGCTTAAATTTTTAATAAATCCCGTGTGAGTGTACAGAGGGGCTGGGGCTGATAAGAGTGACGGGAACAAGTGCAGGGTGGCTAATTGGATTTTAAAACGTAAAAAAAAAAAAAAATCCTCAAGGAAGAATATTTGTGTTATTTGAACTTTATAGGGGGCCAGTATGTGTTACATGCAGTACATCTGTGATCTGGTTACGTTTTGTGTGTGTGTGTGTGTGTGTGTGTGTGTGTGTGTGTGTGTGTGTGTGTGCAAGTGAGATACTGCTCATCAGACTTACTTTTTTTCAAAGGGCACAAAACAATATTAGGGACTGGATTTGGTTGGGCTCTGACGAGAACTGCAACTCTAATAAACTGGTGCGCTGCAACAATTTAATATCAAACATATTGCAAAAAGACCACTGATTCCATTACGCTCAAACAGTAAAGCCTACCCATTTAAAAAAAAGAAGCACAGATTGTAGCAGAGGCTCTTGAGAGTATTTCAATTTAAAAAAAAAAAAAAAAAAACTTAATATAATACCAACTCCCTGAGTTGAGACACTATATTGAATAAAGAACTGACAAGTGTAGCGTTTCACAGTGGCTGATCTGACTTGGGGAAGTGTTGTTGTAGCATAATAGGTGCCATGTGCTCTGCACGCCTTCAGCTACGCGCAGCTGTCTCTTTGAGCCGCGTGCTTCGTAATTTAATTTGCACTGAGAAGTCAAAATTGTACCCGGGTGGATTCTGATCCCACTGAACACCTACACCGATGGTTAATTAATAACACAAACAGAAGTGAAGACTGCACGTAGACACACAAAGTTAAATGCAAAAAAGTGTTTGAAGAAACGTGTGCTTTAGGGTCAAGATAATGAAATTAATCCCCCCCCCCCCCTTTTTTTTTTAGATTTCCACATGGGAGGCAATCTTTGGTTGAGCCCCACACCCCCATACATTCTTGATTTGAGCACATCATGAGAAACGTTCACTTTGTTTTAAGACCCCAGTGACACCCCCCATCCTCCACATCCTCCTTGATGTAATCTCTTTGCCTCCCTGTTTTACTCATCTGATGAAACTTTGAATGTAGGACACCACCTTGACAGGAAAAATAGGCCGCACATTGAGGAAAGATAGTGGGCTGGGATAGAGTGGGTGTGTGGGAGGGGGTGATGAAACTGGCTTCCTGATTCTGCCCTGAGGGGAGACCAAGTACAGCTAAGTCTTCCCATTCAAGTGCTCACTTTCCTCAACACTTTCTTAAACCTGTCCTTAAAATCACCTCTTATTTTCTCCATCCTCACTTCCTCTGGCTTTAAATGCACAGGCAGAATTTTTAAAATCCCTTGCTTTCATAAGGTTTCTTAGAGAATAGCTAATTAGAGGTACTTGGGGACTCTGGGTACCTCCAACCCAGGACTCCAACACAAGCAGCTTCTCTACAACTCATCAACAATCATTTTTAACTGCACTGATATCCTGGTTTTCTGCCTCATATTAAGAATCTGAGGTTTACGTTGGAACATTTATACATCATCACGCAAATGTTTAACCTGAATGTCCAGAAATCTGAATAAGGTCTTTGGATTCTATCTGTATAGTTGGAACAATCCAGGATGCTGCCAAACATGCAAACACACTCTGAATCAAACAGCTGATGTTGCTAGGCAACCACAGGCTTCACTGTTAACAACTCAGCCCTGTCAGGGAGGTGGTACCTGCAAACTGAATTCGAGAAAGACTTGGCTTGCCTTCAGAAGAAGTGTGCAAACAACAAAGTGCTCAAATAGCAGTCGCTCTGCTCTGCAAGTTCAGCTGGAGTAGTAAACAGAGAAACCGCACGTTCAGCCAAACAGTATGAGGCATTGATTCAGTCTGCTATAAAACCTTAACACCACATGTTTCTTCAGTTCTTACACTGGCAACAGCCTGGTGCAACAATAATAGTGTTGCACTACTGCAGGGGTTGGTCATAAATAAATACATATAAGCTGATACTCAGATACAGATCAATACTAATAACAATTTCAGACTTCATCACAGCCCTTTACTTTAACTTACAGCTGAAAATATGCACAATAATTGACACAGGCAGACACAATCAAGGTTCTCTATTCTCTATTCTCTAAATCTCAAAAACAGTTTTGAGATTTGGGAGTGGGGGGTTGGGGTGGGGTGCTAATTTGACTTTTTAGCTGTAAATAAAGAACATAGAATAGTTATTTTTATTTTAAAGACAATATTGCTTATTAGGATTTTAACTGTATCAAGAGACCAAGCGACTGGTTTTGGGTTGGTTACTGAAAAATGGAAAAGTAGAAGTGTATCTGGTATATGTAAAGTGATCTTCACAAGATCATGTACCAAACAAAACAAAAAACCTTAGAAAAACATTTCAAAGATTGACATTACCATCTGTGACGAAACAGGTCAATAGTTTCAACAAAATTTAAAAGGACACCGATATCAGAAATGTCAAAATACAATATAAATAGTGAGTGAATAGTAAAATAACTGTCTGTGAAGTTAGGCATAGTGTGGTGGTTCTCGACTATGGCTAAGACATGAACACAGGAGGTAGACAATCAACCAGACCATCATCAGTCCCAACTGACTTTAGTCTGTCTTTAGTCTCACTTGATACTCAAGAACCTCAAAACCTACCGAAGAGCATCCTGACAAGTCTATCTTTTAAGCAAAACTTTTGCCCATTGCAAAGCCAGTTCAGCACAGTGAGGCTCCCTAAATGGTCATATAACTTTGTATAGAGGGTAAACCAAGGATGCTGAAGTCTGAGGACTCTGTAGCAGCATATTTTAGTTTTTAATAGCCTGAGGCTGAATCTTGTACAAAGATGTTATCTGTGTTATGAACTCCACTGCTAATTCAGAATATGAAGAAAATAGGCCTTTAACTTTCTCTGTACTGTTTTCCCAATGTTACCAAAAGAGGCACTGAGTATTGAATATATTCCTATTGATAATGAATTTAAAATTGTTGTATCATGACAACCCTAATATGGTAGCAATGTTACTACAGTTGAAGCTTTATTTTAGAAGCAACCTCTGCTCACATTTTAGACTTTTAGTGAGTTATGTAAATTTGATTCAGTTAGTGTTTTCTCGTGATACTGTATGATTAACAATTTTTTTTTCTCCATTGATTACCTGAAGATCAGATTCTTATTTAATAAGAAACTTTTTGGTCCGTAGGACATATACCTATTAAACTTTCCTAAATCAGTGGTAATGCATTCATTCTGTTAAAAACAAGACTCTCCAACGACTGTCCAATGAAACGAAGAGAGGAGATCTTTTAAAAGCAACAAACTGAAAATCAGAAAAGGTTAAGCTTTTTTCCCCTGCAATTATTTCATTGTAAACTTATTTGCGAATCATTTCAACTCAATTATATTAAATTGTAGAGCTGGAAAGAAGTTTTCTTGAGAAGAGAACTGTTTTGATGTTATACCTGGTATAAAAAATAACTAGTATTCAAGTAATCAAAAAAGAATCTGAAATATGTCTTTCCCTTCGCTACGCACCGACTCCCATTTACCACAAGAGCTCTGCTTTTTGTTTTTAAATTCGAGAATCATCAAATTTTAATGATGATCAAAGATGCTTTTCATTTCTTGCTCTCAAAACTGTCAGAAAAAGGCTAGAAAGAAAGAAAATAGAGATTTCATTTCTTTTGCTCTTTTAGTAGATTTAGTCTTTTTGTTGCATTAAAATAAATATTACATTGCATGCCAGTCATCGCGTACTTTGATGCACTTTTTAGCATGAATGCATTTTCTACATCTGCTTCATCTTTTTCAGGGTCATCGGGGGGCGTTGGAGTGTCTCCCAGCCATCACTGGGCAGAGGGCGAAGTACATCCTGGGCAGGTGGCCGGTGCATGAAAGCCCCACGCAGACGACACGGAAAACCATCCACAGTCTCTCTTAAGCCAATTTTGAACCAACCTGCACATGAAAAACATGCAGACGCTACACAGAACAGCCCCAACTGAGATTTCAACCTTTATTCTGCGAGGCAACAATGCTAAATCCCTCTAATTTGTGGAACCTTATACTTATTTCATTTAAAATAAGTATTATAGAGTGAGATATTTCAATCCATCTTCTCCAGTGTGGTGTGATTGTTTTGGCACAATTTCATTTTTAAGCATCCTCCTCATTGACATCATTCACTTCAAACAACATAAAGTATCCACTTTAATCGTAATGATGCGAACTAACTCGAAGATGAAAGGCTGAATAATCCGAGCTGAAGGAAACTAGGAGTTGTTAAAGACAGCTTTACAACCAAACAAAAAATACGAGAGGAATTATAGAGTAATATTTCAATTATTAATAATCTTCTTTATTCTATATACTTTTCCTTCTCTTAAAATGATGCATATTTAATGCAAAGTTATGCTTTTATTAGAAGACTCAGGACACACAAATGTTTGGTATTAGACTTCAGACCCAACTCTTACTATAAAAGATACATCACTTCTTGAACATTAATTACCTTCTCCAGCTGTTATTATGCAAAACAACTCTCCCATCACAAACTGTCTCCAAAGCCTCTGTGAATAATTAACTAGAAAAGACCTGGTGTGTTTTCACACAGAATACCAAGACTTATCCTCTCCATCTTCGGTCCTGAGAAGTGTCCTGAGACTAAAAATGAGATTAGCGCTGAGGTTATCTGGCAGTCGCGTGTCATTCCAGGTTTCAGATTCAAAGCCAGCAGAGACATTTAGTTTTTGGTCCTGGATGATTTCCCCAAATCCTATTTATGGCAGACATCTTGGTCTGAAAATTGTGCTAATATTTACTCTGCAGACAGCGGCAGCTGGTGCGTGGCTGGTGTTATGTTGTGCAAGAGGACTCAGCATGATAAGCGAGCAATAATTTTACTGTCTATATCATTTTTCTAATACACGCCATTCAATTTGTTCCAGGATACAGGCTTACTCATGAGAATCCCCCTCCTCCGCAGCGACCCTAAACACTGTAATGTCTTTTTGCTGACTGTTTGTTTTAAAAATCGCAGCTTCATTATTTCGCACTTTTTGCAGTATAAATCCATTTTCAAGCAGCAGGCATTTGATGGAAAAAGAAAAAACAACACTTTCCCAGCAATAGGCAGAAAAAGATGTATTCTTGGGAGCTGGTGGAGATGAAGACCGCACAACTCGCTTGTCGCTAAGAGGGAAGGTACTTCCCACGGCCCCCTGCACGGGGGACTGTGGTAAGCAAGTAGCTCTTACCGTGGTAAGTAAAGGGTTAACGTTGCTCTTTGTTTCCTGCATGCATTAGCAGGTAACTGCTTTGCAAATGCATCCACTAACAGCCTTTTAAAGTGATAAAATGTCATCGATGTTTACAGTTACAGTGGATGGATAAATGTTCAAAAATGACATGCAGCTTCAGAATAATTTGGAAACTGATCAAATCTATTTTTTAAGTTGTTTACAGTCAATATGGCTATGCAAAGTGTAACCACCCTTGTTTTGCAAGTGCTTAATCCAAATTGAAAAAATTTCGATCACAGATAAACCTTAGTGCAGCTGTGTTTAGTCACTTGTTTGTGCTCGGGAATTATCCGTGAAATTCACAGTAAAGTTTAGTTTTTATCCTCAGCGAGTGAAATGCAGTTTGATCAGATCAAGGTTGAGTCAGTGACTCAGACAGTTCAAAACGCTCAACTTCTTCGCCATCAAAGACTGAAGAGCTGCTTGAGAACTATGTCTTTGGTCACTTTGAAAGCAATCGTGCTCGAGCCGTCACACTGGCTCAACACGCTGTACAGGTTGATGAGATGAGTCATCTGCAAACTTTTTCATCCCGCCATTCTGATAAAAGCCAATCTTAGATTCTTGGCAAAGTCAAATCTAGTCGCTATAATAATGTATTGTTTGCACTTTACTATGAACTCTGTGTTTGCTCTCTGAAAGCTTTCTCGGTGACCTGGATAATGACATGCACGCCGCCTGGGGAGTTCTGACTTGATTGGGTACTATGAAGGGTTTTTACTGTCACCATGGAGAGAACAGTGTGATCATTCATCACCGGTATCTTCTTGTGGATGTCGGCTGATCAGTATGTTGTTTTTTTTTCTCAGTATGAAGTAATTTCTTGATTTGATTGGTTTCTGCACCCTAAAGGTGTCCTGTTTCACTCACACCATCATACCTCATGTTGAGAGCTCACAGCATCAGCTTTCAAGCATAAATAACACACTTAGAATCAACTAAAAACATCTCACCCACTTAAATTGTCCTTTTTTCCAAATATATCTGAAAGTAAAAAATAGTGTTTCACATGCAGTCATGTGCAAAGGTTAGTCCCCTCTTTTAACCCTTTGAGGTGTTTTCTGTGTAAAATCATCCTAAATGAACTATCTCATGGCAGTAATTCTTAGAATTAGGCTAATTTAACTCTAATATAACCTTTAATATGTTTTGGGTGACACTTCAAATAAACATATTGAGGATTTTCCCTACAGAGAGAGCGTCTGTCATTGTTGTGCTCAAACTGTTTCACCTTCCCAGTTGTTCAGATCAGGAACAACTCACTTCAGTTTGTTTTTAATTATTTATGTAGGTATTTTTGAAGGGCACTGGCAGATTAGCGTTTTTTGCTGTTAAGGCACAAACGCTCGTGTCCTCTGTTGCACAAGAGCTTTATTTAAACAGCTTTGGCAAAGCCACTTCAGTGCTTATTTATCTGCCTCCCTGTGCGTTAATTATTCAAACAACATGGAAAAGAGGAGCCATCGTTTGTCATCGAGAATGTTTACAGTGTCCTGACAGTTTATCGCTGTCTAGATGACATTAAATGCAGCGCGCCTCGTACAGTAAATGTCCATTAAAAGTGTCTTTTTACCGAGTGACACAGTAGCTTCTCTTGTCAGTGTTTGACATTTAAGCTGAGTTTGTTAATTGTCTCTTGAGATCCCCAGAGTACTGAATACACATTGCATCCCACTGTTAATGTTTTAATGTTTTTCATGTTTTTTCTCATCATGTAGACTTTTGTGACATTTAGCATGATGAGAGCAATGACTATCAAACCTAATGTGGAAGCATATCGCGGTTAATTACAGAGTAAACATTTCCATGAACAATTCAGACTTTTCTGTACTGTAAGGAGGGTTTTACTTGCAGCTATTTATTTATAAAGAATAATCGCTCAGCACTACGGCAGCATCGTCTTAATTAACAATTCAAACAGGCTAGGATTTTCCTTTTGCCGATACAAATCTTTTCCAGGAGCCTGCTGGCTTGCATTTCAGCATCTTGATCGATGTTTAACAGTTTCTCAGAAAGAAAAATCTATGTTCATACATCAATGTTCGTATCCAAGATTTTTTTTTTCTACACAAGGATATGGCGGTGACTTAGACGGAGTAATGCAAAGAGAAATCTCTGAGTTACCAATTTACCATATCGAGCAAAAATGCAAGAAAAGAAAGTCTTGCTAGAGCAGTCTGTAGCTCTGCCATCTATTATCACACAGAAGTAGTCACCAGCTGCTGATCTCATCAGAGACCATATATCTCATGGGCTTTTAATGGATCCCACAGGAATTCCCTCTAACGTGGCGGAGTACCTGAAACCCTTCCAGTTGAGTGATGTCTGAGACAGCTGAAGACTTCAGCCCATCAGGTGTCACATCTCTTGTGTACTGAAATAAAGGGGGAAAAATCTTTGCAAGAGCTTGAACTCTGTGCTTGGAAATGATAAACTTGCCATTGAATTCACAGCAAAACAATCAAAATATCCAAAATACTACGTGTGCATGTTTGCTGTTATACAGTTAAGACCCCCTTCACCCACAACCCCTAAAAAACATCCCATATTATACAGTTTGGATCCCTATTCATATTGATCAAGCACCACAACAAAGTCCTTTTACTTTGATTGCAACTCCAGTTACCTTCCTAAACACACTGCTTTCAGTCACGCAAACCAAGACGATGGGAAGATGTTTCTTCTTAAACTGAACTGTGTCTGGGGAGGGCAGGGGTGATCCTGCACTGGGACAAATGCATGGGCTGGTTTGATCTTGAAGTTTGGAGGATTGATGTGCAAATTCTGCCAGCATAAGCAGAAAGTCATTATGGGGGAAATAAAATTAATTAAAAATTACGGAAGCTCCTGGTATGCCTGCTCTGTCCAAACTTTTAATTTATTGCTTAATCAATCGCACACCTCTTACAAGGTGTGCAGCTTGACAAAGTTATATTAAAGAGATTACAGTCCATTTCCACATTATAGCACGCTATTCTCAGTGAGTCTTTTGTCAACACAGCAGATCCATGTGCCCCATGTGGTCACTACATTCAGTCACACCTTGACCGTCAAAAGCACTTACAATATATATTTATTTTAGGGCTGTCAATCAATTGAATTTTGTAATCAAGATTGATCAAAAAATTTAAAAACTCAATTCACAAATTTTTAATGTTCAGTTTAATTTAAATATATACATTTTAAAACTGTTTAATACAGGAACAGACAATTACCCTTGCTTTAAACAAATGGCTGTTGTTATTATTTTATTATTAATATGTGAAAGACGTAAGCTGAAATCTAACTTGGGTCCAACAAGCAACATGTTGATCAGAGTAATTGTAACAAAGATTAATGTCCAATATCCCCTGTTTTTATGCAGCTTTAGTAAACATATTTACAGCCTGGTTCAAAAAGGAGACTTTAATTTGTATTGTTTAATTTAACATCCATGACGATTCTGTCAGTTAATTGTTTTATTACCACAGCAGGTGAATTTATATAAAGACAAACATTTATTTATAACATGAGGCATAACCTTTGGATTGGCAGTCAGCTCTGCTATTGGGTAGCCATCATAAACTGCAGTTTATACCTATACTTCAGTGCATGTACAACTCTGACATGGATCATTTATCATGATCTGAAAACTAAAAAAAATATATAAAAGCCGCTGCTTTAAGTATAACACAATCACTGCATTTCATCAGAGGTTTCAACCAGGAACAGACACATTTGGTGAAAGACATGACAGCAAACTGAAATGACAAAAAAAACCACAACAAAACTCAAGGAACTGCAGCCAGCTCATATATTTTTAATCCAATAAATCACTTAAAAGAAAAAAATAATAATTTGTGATCATCATAGCTTAAGCAGCAGTGAGAGAGCGCTTTATGTGGGACCACAGCTGTTGGGATGTTTTGCTGTGGGGAGAATTGCTGATCCACCCAGATGTGCTCCGCCCCGAACGGGCAGTTATCACGGGAAGAAAGGGAGTTGAGACAGGTGGACATATTTTGGTATGCGTATTCCACATCAATCAGGGCTTGCCGACAGGCTTCAGATCCAAAGTGGCCCGCAGTCCTGCAGATCTGTGATAAGTTTGAGTATAAAACTAAGATTGATCAGACTGGTGGCAGGAGCATCAAATGATGGAGAGCTTTAGACCTTCTGTAGCACGAACAAGTCTGAATGCTGACTAGAGTTAATTTAATGGCATTTAAAGGCCATTCTGAAAAGGTCCCTGAAAAGGTCCCTGCAACCCTCTGCTGTGTTGCAAGCATGTTAAATAAACTGTTTTGTGTCTGAAAGCTGTGTCAGAAAATCTCTCTGGCTCCATAAACTGAAAACAAACAGAGTGGGAGCGTCACTCTGGTAAAACTCTAACCAACAGCAGCACTGAGGGAGGGAGGGAGGGAGGGAAAAGCTCGCTGTGTTTGTTTTCCTGACATTTTCTTTCAAATATCCATTATCCAGAATTTCCTTAACCTTCCTTTTAAAGACCATTCCCTTTTCTAAGCTGAGTTTAGTACCAGCAACTCACCTTCATTATTTTAACAAACACAACAAGATAACTTATGGGGGGTGGCGGTTGGGGGGCTGCTTCTGGGCTTCACTGTACATTGGTATAGCAATTATCAGTTTGATAGCATCAGGTTATTTTTAGGAGTGGGTTCATTCGCCCTTGATGCTGATCTCCGACCGGAACACGATGTGTAAGAAATGGTGCCGAAAAGTTGATTTTTTTTTTTGAAAGGATCAGAAAACCGAGATGGGATTTCTATCCCCGGACCCCGACAGAGTAGCAGGTTACTGCAGGTTTAGAGTATTTGCATTGTTGTAACTAATGCTGATCTAAGCTGCTGCCTGTCTTAACCAGGACACGAGAGATTTCACATCTTAAGAGTCTTATCTCCTCGGTTAAATAAAGGCTTAAATTACATGGGATGATTATACTGTATGCATACACACCTGCACACACATACAATAGGCTTCTGCAGCATTTTATCTCCCTCACACACACACACAAACTGCAGCAGGATAACAACCAAAAGCATGCTTGTTGAGACTTTTAAACCAGAGTAACAGCCCATCTCTTCACAGACAGCTGTCACGGACATCAAGCAGAAAGAGCGCTGAAATGTTAATGCTTGACTGTACACACCACCCAGGAATCTGGACTGCACGTAAGGGTTGCTGCGTTTTTGTGGTGCACTGAACAAGCACCTCTCCTATAATAGGATCGCTCAGTCAGTCTCTTGCATAATTCACTTCACTCCGGGCCGGGCAACGTCAGTGCAGCATTTCTCCAGAGAGATGGCAGAGAACAATAAAATTAACTCTGTGTAACCGTTTCTTACCAAACACGGAGAAATGTAAACTTGAAGGCTTAAAAAATGAGTTATCAAACGTAACATTCACAACACAGTGAAAACTGTGAGCCAGGAGAAAATGCTATATACTTGCTATGATGCAATTGTCAAGGACCTCGAACAAAAAAAAAAAATCAATGTGGAATATGATGTGGAGCAGTCTTTAATAACACTAGGCCCAGATTTGAAAAAAATCAATATTTGTGGACTGGAACCGTGAGGAAAATATACCTGCTGCTTGAGATGTAACAGACACAGGGGAATACAAGAAAAGATCCGAAAGTCATTGAGAAATTACATTTAGAGTGAAAAATTCTGTTTTAGCGGATGACTGACATAAATTAAAACTGATGTTTAGCACAACAGATCCAGCACACATACACCTCGTAAGATCAATGCTTCACCTTTTTCCTTTGTCGTCATACCGACTCTTTTCTACCGACAAGAGAGGAATGTCGCATTTACAGCGACAATTTGTAACGCTGTCCATAAACCCCAAGGAAGAATTAAGGGGTTTCTTAATCTTAGAAAACAGAGATTTTAAGGAATTAATACAAAACTGACAGTTGTGGCATGACAGATGGCTCAAAGCACATTTTGACTAAATCCAGACCGAAGACCAGAAAAAGAATGTCTTATTTCAAAATAACTGCTGGAATACAAGATTAGAAAGACCAGAAGAAGAGGGAGAAGGGGAGAATTAGGCAGCATCAGACCTGGTGTTATCATGCCTCTGGGTGATCCAATCACAGGTGGACACTTTGAAGTTCTTGTGTTTACACCTGGCATTAAAATGCATTTCTACTTGCATTATGAGCAATGACACACTCGCCGAGCAACATTAGCCGCTGTTGTTTGAGCAACAAACATGATTTCAGTACATCACAAATCTGATATTTTGATAAAAATCACACAAAGTCAGTGACTGAAACTATTGGTCAGTAAATTCATAGTCATTTCAGGTGATTAAGTGAGGCCAGGGACACAATTTTGTTCTCAGTGTTGTATAAGGATATGGCCTCCTGGGTCTCATATCACATATTCACATGAGTTAAATGATTATTCCTGATTGCGTTCACACCTCTGTCAAGCAACACCCACTTGTGATTGGATCACCCAGGGTGACTGTTTGCACCAAGCTTGAACAGATGTCAAGTAGCACTTATAAACTTAGTGTCACGTTGACCCTAATAAGCCTTTAAAAAATACTTTAACAATCATTTTAGAAGTGCGCAATCAGAGAAAAATGTAGTCTTGCACAAATATTGCAATATTGGGGGGAAAAGAGTCAAATTACCATATTTTCTCTGTTTCTTGGCATAGTTAAAAATTAAATCTCAGTCATTCTTAAATTTACTTTGACTTTTATTTTATTTCCGGCTGCATAAACCCAGCATATCGTTTTACATGCAGAATTTTAAAGGTTTGGCTGTTGCGGCAATATTCCGCCTTATTTTGTACGTGAACAACTGGAGGTGTAACGGTGTAACATTTCCACTGACTCTGTTCTACCTTGGGAGGTAGCAACAGGGGCAAAACAATGAGGCTTCGAGCTCTGCATAGGAACAGTAGAATCAAGTGCTTCACTTGTTGTTTTGGTTGAGAGATTCTTGGTGGAAAATTGACATCGTGCAGCGTTGCATTGTGAGTCTAGTGTGGAATCCCAAACTTGCAGTCTGAATTTACATGCTGGCTACTTATTACGCTGCTTTTATATGAATCTGTATGGATAGCACAAGAGTAGCATAACAGTCAGCATAATCCTGTACAGGGTCACAGGGGTCTGCTGGAGCTTATTCCTGCTCATTACATGCGAAAGGGCACACTCAGGTGGGCAGTTCATTGAATATAATATTTAAATTGAGTTACAGGCTTCTAAGGATGTCTCTGTGTGGCCCTGAGATGAACCGGTGACTTGTCAAGAGTGTACTCTTGCTTTTTGCCTGAAGACAGCTGGGACTCCAGCAAACCCCCAGCACCCTGAACAGGATTAAAACAGACAATGAATGCAGGGATACCTGTCCCTACAGTTCAGTTACAGTCAAGGTGAAACAAGGAACACTTCGGCCATCGTGTTCTACCTGGAGGAAGTAAAAGCTCTCAGTATTTTCTCCGACTGATTTCAACCCAAATCTCCCAAAGCACATCTCAGACCGACCACATCATGCATGCCATCTCTGGCACATCCTGCAGCCAACAATGAGAACTAGAGCAGTTACCCAATCAAGAGTGACTGACACAAATTATAAAACAGAATACTGAGCAGATGATGCAATGGTAAATCAGTGGGGGAACCCAAAAAATGAACCCAGTGTTACAGTAAATCAGAGAAAAGTCAAAATAATAAGGACTAATCATGTCAGAAAGTATTTCATGGTAATGCAGTAGTTAAGATATTTCAGGAAGAGCAAACACACTCTGGCATCCCCAGAGCCTCTCTACAAACATGGCATAGAAAGAGCATTAGTCACACTCAGGGCTGTTGGGTACAAAAGCCGACCAATAAGTAAAGTTCTTATAATGTTTCCTCTTGCACATGAAACCAAGTGGAAAAATAAGTCTAGTAAAAGGCTGAATAAAATAAAGGCTGTGCAGGGCTGTCAGCGAAGTGGTTGAGCTTTTGACAATAATCCCACTAATCAGAGCGTTGGAGGGATTTGGCTCATGGACGGTAGCTCTCCTTTGAAGTGGAACGAGTCAAAAGGTCATCTTATTACACAAAAATCCTGCAGCATATTGACAAAAACCTTGTGATAAACTTTGTAGCGATTGTTTTAGACCATTAATTGTAAATTCACAAAAAATAGCCAATGTTAGTGTTGTTCCCCTAATCAATATGGTAGACACATTTGAACTCTGATTATCTGAAACGATTATGAGCTTCCTGAGTCATGAATTTGAAGGACTTGCAAAATGCAAAGGATTTAAAATGACTTCAGTTTAATGCATGCGATACCTCAAAGCAATGCCAGGATCTGCTGATCTGGGAAACAAGTAACCCATGAAACGGCTTAGTTTCCTTAAAGCAAGTGCCATGAAATTTAATTAGTAACACTTTATCATCTAATCTATCCTTTGTGTGCCTGAATTATGCAAACTTCAGGGGGAAACCTGCCGACTTAAATCATCATCTGATATACAGAAGCTAAAAATATTCAGTACATTCAGGTTTAAAGTTTGTAAATGGGCTGTATTTATACACTATACATAACATATTTTTTTACATTGACCAAGGATCAGCATTGTTGCAATTATTGCACCACAAATCAGATGTGCTAGTTTACACTTTATTTCTAGTTTAAATATAAAACTGTGCTTTCATTTTTAATGGATTTATTATAAATCATTGAAATTCCCAAATTACACAACCTTGTTTCCTCCCAACCCTTTACATATGTCTCAAAAATGACAAACATTACTTACATGATAGTTTTAGATAATCCCAAATTTAGGGATGCCAAAGTAGGCAAAGACAGGTATGTAAAACCTGATTGGTGTACTGATTGATCGACTATCAAGTGATCTGAATCCACTGATCGGTTCAGAGTAGTGACTGGAACGTTGTCCAATAAATAAAACTTTTCTCTATTTTCAGTAAACTGAAGATGATGTTTTAGTCACTAGGAAGCATGCCTTTGATGTGGACGTTTTTGGTTTTTTTTGTTTTGTTTTTACCAGGAACAGAACACTTGTTAAACATGTCAGGCTTAAAAATACGAGGAAAAACCAAAATATCTGGTGAAACAAACTTGATCCAAAACTTAAGAGTGCTTCATAGCACTGAGCATGCTAACCACACTCATCATGCTCAGTGCTACGACGCTAGTGTTTGTAACTGATGGCAGTTCTTTAAAAGAAAATTGAATTCTGCCAGAATCAGAATTGGCAATAGTCATGATTTTCACACTAGGAAAAAAAAAAAAAGATGAAGTTAATGACTCAATAACATACCACTAGGCCTATCATGGTAAAACTGGTGCCTTTTTAAATGTACCATGAAGGCTTTGCATTTAAATTACAGTACATTTGGCAATGAATAAAGCTGTGTTAATACGATTTATGCCAGCATGGTGAAACAAATTAATCAAATTAACAAGTTAATTAAACCCTAATAATCAAGCTGACGATTTGTTTGCCCAGCTCGAACCACAGGAGTCTCCTGCAGATCGCTGCGCACTAATCCCAGACTTTACCAGACTCCTTGACACTGCCTCCATCATTCCCTAACAGAGGAGGGGGGAGCATGTTTGCGCCTTCTACTTTCTCCCTGACTCACTGATTCTCCAGTCTTAATAAGCCATCAGGAGATAATTGCTCCTTGAGGGCAGCGCTGACTGACACCGGTGCTCCCTGCATCTCATTGCGGCGAGTCGACTAACTTCCGATCAAGCTCTGATCCGAGCTGCCAAGCACAGCAGTAGAAACGGCATATTCTGGCTTTTTCGTTAAAAACAAAAGCAAGAAAACAAAAATAACATCCAAAATGTGAGTTTAAAAAAATGCACATTTTTACTTATATCTTTATATCGACTGTAAGTGAGTCCTGAAGAAACACGAGATGACATGCAGACTGCAAAATTATGGCATTTCTAGAAAAGAAGGGGGAAAAAGTACAATACTTAACTCCAAGGGCACAGTCCAACTGAATTACATTCAATACACCCCTGAAGCGAAAACATTTTAGACTGATGTTGACTGTACGGGAGGGACACACTAGGTGCCAAGGGCAAGTACATCTGATGCTCAAGACTCAGGAAAGGGCCACCCCTGCTTCTGTGTGACGTGATACAAAGGGATGGCTCTTACGCCAAGTACATCCTGCGTCCTTGCCCCTCCATCCCCCCCTAACGCTGCAACAGATAATGAGAGACTGCAAAGGGCTAAAGGACAGCAGGCCTCTAAATCTTCAGGTAACAGACAATTTGTCTCAAACTTTCAGTTAACTTCACCTTCAGTATTTGAGTCCACCATACTCAAAAAAAAAGGCAGAAGAGGGGCATGTATAGTTTATGGATTTGTATTTTAAAAGATGTAAGGGGGATTAATGGTTCAATACAAATATCTTATGATTATTAAAATCATCTGGCTTAAGATCTTCATAGCACTCAAGCAAAGATTTTATAAAACTATACTATTGCATTAATCTAAAATGGATGTGAAATAAATGTGTAGGAGGCAGCTATCATAAGAAATATGGCACTTAATTTGGGAAATGAAAGTAAAACTATGACAAAGTTTCAACAACTTCTATTTGGATTTTTGTATGGATGACATAGTTTCAAAATGATGTGATGGTGTTGCAAAATCTTTAATTGGAGTATTTAACTGAAACAGATGAAGGATGGTTAAAGTCTGCTGAGTTCACTAATGTGGCACAATATGAGCTCATTTGTTTCCATTCTATCCATGCAGACGATTCAAGTCAAAGCATTTGAGTTGTTCCCAACATATGACTTTTATTTTGAAAATCTCTGAACTCAAATTACTCATATCTGCCTCCTTCTTGCACAGAAACCTTTCACATCACCAAAATTGTCTTTCGTGAGATGAGTCTGGTTCTCCTCCCATTCCCAGCCATTTCCACCAATACAGAAGATACCACACACGGCTCTGTCCAATGACTCATAAAGGGATATCCAAGACCCATTATTCAAATGGATGCAGAATTGTTAATAAGATCTTGGATCAACAAGTTTTTACTGCAAAACCAAAAACAATTAGTCACTCTACTGCACATTATAATGGATGCCCTTTGTTGATACTGGTTTGGCGCTTCACTTACATCACAAGCTTCAGTTCTCTAATTGGTTGTATACCAATAAAACTGTGTCCAGAGGCTGTTTCTTCTGCTCAGATCAAACCCAGAAAAACCAGGCTGATTCTTTCCATCGAACAGGAAAAGGTTTAAGACGGCTGTCTGGTCAACACACGAACAGCCTCAGAAAACAGAAGTTTCTGAATTGTCTCTGGATAACTTCAACAATAATTTAATGTCTTAATGATGAGAAATAAGCAAATAATTCTAAACTCTGGATCTTCGTAACTAAGAATCCAAATTCCAATTTTTTTCAACATGATATAAAGCGGCTTTCCATTTAATAAAAGAAGCAAAAGTGAAAGTTCATGTCAGGTCGTTAGAGTTATTTTTATTTTATTTTATTTACTGGAAATAGTGACCTCTTTCCAGAGTCAAAGCATTTTTTGGGTAATTCACCACAGATTGGCCATAAAAACAATGCTGACAGTAGTTTATAATAGTGGCATTAATAAAGCAATCAGAGGACAACAAAACCAACTGTTCAGCTGTTTCATATAAAAGCTTTTCCCCATTTTCTTTTGACTGGCATAAATTATAAATGTAAACTCCAAGTAACCATCCTATTAAATGTTTCCCTCTCATTTCCCCTTCACATTTCAGTCTGAGGTTTAATTTACTGTGTTAATTCACGACACCAATAATTCACTTTTCTTTTTTTTTCTAATCACACGTTATTTATGTGTCTGTTGCAAACAGCTGCGGCGTTATCTTCTTTGTATTCCGACAGCCAGCTCGGACACATCGCAGCACGCTGGCGTACAGACACTGTCCTCTCAGCAAATTGCCTGCTAAGTAGCTTTGGGACTTCGGCAGTCACCCCTGCTGCCTTTGACAGCAGCATACACATTTTTTCCTGCCTGTTTCCTCCGATGCTTCACTGCTTCTGTCATCAGGTGGTGAAACCCAGCTGTCAGCTTGCCTTTTCTTTTTTTTCCCCTCACTCACATTAGGCGCTATTAAGAACAAAGAGCGCAATGGATGTGCTCCCGCCAAACATTTGTTTCTAACAGTGTCTTTAAAAAATGACATGTTGATGACTCGCTTGTCAGTTTGTGCCTCTTAACAGACAGACAAAGTGCATCAAAAGGCATCCTCAGACGCTCAGTGAAACTTTTAACTCCAGACAATTTATGCTCAGTGTTCAATAATTTATGTAGGACGCTTCCTGCAGAACCAAAAGACAACAAGAACAACCTGCTGGTTGTGAAATACATCAATTATGTTAAATGGAAGCTGGCACAGGCAGTGGATTATTTACTAAACAGGAAGTGTGGGTTCTTTAACTTCCTGTGCTAGGGTTTCTTTTGTTTACTTCCTTCATCACCTCGGATATGGCAACAAAGCAAACAGTTACCGATTGTAAATCAGCTAACAATTGATTTTCTATTACTTGTCCAGCTCTTCATTGCCAGTCACCCTCAGTTAGTGGATGGTGGTAGATCAGTGGATCGAGTAGATGATTCTACAGTTGGGAGGTTAGAGAATCACCCCTCCACTCTGCCCACGGAAAGCTGTGCCTGCAATGCTGAAAGTGAGGAAATGTTCTAACTAAAGAAAAAAAAAGTAAATTTTGAATCTGATGGCAGCGACACGTCTGAAAAAGTTGGGGTGTCCTATAATTTGGGAGATTGGTGGTGAGAGTTTTAGTAGAGAAATGTTGGTGATGTCTAGGATTGGAGGTGCTCAACAATCCTGGGGCTCCTTTGTCATAGTTTTCATTTCATGATGCACCAAATGTTTTTAATAGGTGAAATACCTGGACTGATGCCAGGCTAGTTCAGCCCTTTTGGATTTAAAAAAAAAAAGCACTTTAGCATTGTCTTGCTGAAAAATGCAAGGCCTTCCCTGTGAAAGAAGCTGTCTGACTGGGAGCACATGTTTTAAAAGTTGCATATGCCTTTCAGCATTGGCATTTCCTTTCCAGGTGTGCAACATTAGCACTAATCTCCCCCATTTTTCCCATCAGAGATAGCGTTTGAATTGGGAATTTTACCAACTCCTCTTTAGTCCAGAGGATGTGGCATCCATGGTACTCAAAAAGAATTTCAGTTTTCAATTTGTCAGACAACAGAACAGTTTTCCAATTCATGTCAGTCCATTTAAAATTAGCTTTGGCCCCGAGAAGACTGCAGTGTTTCTGGGTCATGTTCACATATGGCTTCTTCTTTGCATGATGGAGTTTTAACCTGCAACTGTGAACGGCATGGCCATCTGTGAAGTTCCTGAAGTATCCTCAAGATCACATATTGATTCCTATTAGGAGTAACAGCTGTTTTGATCAAATGCCACCTGAGAGCCTGAAGATCACAGGCATTCAGTGTTGATTTTCAACCTTGTCTCCCGCATACAGAGATTTCTTCAGATTCTTGAAATCAGTTGATGATATCTTGTGCTATAAATGAGGGGATCTTCAAAGTCATTCCAATTTTACACCCAGTAACCTTATTCTGAAACCTTGTCAAAATTTATAGGCAGTGTTTCATAGGGGGTGTAACACTCCATCGATCTATATCGTTAAATTATATGATGAATGATGAATCATATTTAATGATGAGCAATCCAGTAACAATGATACAA
>JAOWBL010000017.1:7870175-7898875 GCA_028564865.1 Zenarchopterus dispar | reverse complement strand
CAAGAGATCTTTTGTTGTCTACTTTTATTAAAGGGACATATGGTTTCTCTTTTACTCTCTAGAAGAGCTTTGAAATAAAAAGGTCAGATTTTTTTTTGTTACTTGCAGAAATTTGATCTGAATGAAAGTAACTGCAGTCAAACAACATATTGATCGCTAGCACCAGAATCAAACTGAATCATTACCGTATCATGACAATTTTGTAACAGACATCATCCATTAATTAATGTTAAAATGAGATTTACACCTATAGCTTTTCTGACCGTCTCTAAGCTGCTCTTCTTAAACCCCATCATGTCCCCTGACCTGCTGTCTACTAACCTAGTAAGTTGCCAGATGTTCCTCCAGATGTTCCTTTATAGTATCTCTTACTTTTCAAGCCTTTTGTTGCCCATGGCTTAACTTTTATTTAAAGATATACTACTATTCTCCTCATTTAAAATGATCCAATTTCTTTCCAGAAATGGTTAAATGTCTAACTTTCAACATCTGATATGTTTTCTACACCGAATAAAATATGAGTTTACATGGTTTGCAGATGTTTGGATTCTGTTTTCGTTGACATTTTAGTAACATTTTATGATAATTTTGTCAGCTGATCCTTTCGAGTACGAAACTCAATTGTAAGAAATGATCTGTGGAGTTTAGAGACACAACCCCGCAGGTCGATATTAAAACACTACAGTCCACAGGCTCGTGGCTGATGTGGCAGCAGTGTCACCCGTCTGACGGACAGCTCCACCGCCACATCTCCAAAAGTCTCGACCCTTTCCAAACGCAAGCGCAGTCCCACTCACTTTCGTGCTTTGTGGTCCCCCACGTGTGCCGCGGGACCCCGGGGCTCTTGATGATCGCCCTGCCGGCAGATTTCAGAGCATCCATGTCGAGGTGTGTCCGCTCCCCGGCAGGTGGATTCCCCTCAGCCTCCGCAGCACAGAGAGCCAGAAACGTGGGACGAGTCAGAGCGAAGGTGGGGGGTGAAAAGAAAAAGATGAAAAGAGAAGACACGGATATAAGTTCCCACTGCGAGTCTCGCCGCCTCCTCTGTCCACGGTGAAATGAGGAGCTCGCGGCAAGCGCACGAGCTCAGACTGCACCGTTTCTAAAGTTGAGGGCGTGTCCTTCTAACCTTCACGAGCCGTGGAGCTGTCACTTAACGAAAATCACAGCAGCATAAATAAAATATAAAGCAATCAGACTTGCTAAGCCGTTCAATCTCAAACGGACTTTTCTTCTCATAGTACTATGAAGAAACAATTTGTTTCAGTCATTCAATTTTGTCCATTTGCATCATTAGCTTTTCTGATTCATAACATATAAATATACTTTTTATGACTAAAAAGTGTAAGCGTTTTTCTATTCTGAGCGTTTTTAATTTTATAAAGTAAAACTAAACCGGTGGGTGTTTTCTATTAAGTTGTACATTGGCGCCCTCTAGTGATGATAAACTGGTCCTGCAATTCAATGGGTCACCGTGGCTGAGAGTTGTGTTTAAATTGATAGTTTGCAGATGCTGTTTGCAGACTGAGTTTAAAAGCAACGAAATAAGAATATAGTCTTTGCTGGTAAGCAGTAACCTGAACTGTTGGATTTACAATTAATGAACTTTCTGGTCTGCAAACCTGCCACAGAATGTTGTGTTTTTATAGCGTATAACCTTAGGAAAAAAATGTAAGAAAGTAACAATTAAAACTGTATTGGAATGGACATGTGATGAGAAAATGTTGGATGGTAGGAGTGGTAGAAACCTCCAGAGGTCACCACAACTGCTTCAGTGATGTCTTGGTGTCTTGTCTTGTCCTGGTGAAAACTTCAGTGTTGACATCACTTACATCAGCAGCAGAAACCACAGTTGAACTCTCAGCAGACAGCATGGATGGAAACTCAAAGCCAACAGTTCACCATCTAGGGTGCGCAGGTGCTCCTCTAAAGCAAATTCTCCCAGGTTACGCCATTTGTCTGCAACAATCATTAGCTGGGCTTTGGAAAGTTCATTCTGCTGCTTCCATCCATTTTCAAGGATTCTCATCACAACAAATGCTAAAAAGTGTCAGAATTACCAGACGAAATCCTCCAGCCAGAACAGTATCCAACCCAGCATGGAAAAATACTTTTTAAAAACATAGTTTCAACATAAAAATGCTCAGAAGAAAATCTTAAAATACCAAGAAAGGGACTGTTTGACAGTATAACTTCAACCATGTTTTCACTTGCCTCATGAATGATTAATTGAATATGTAATATGAAAATTACGAAAGAAAATACATTTCACGTTGAAATTTACATATTTTATGTAGTTTTGATATATTTAAGTCAGGTTTTATTTGGAGTTTTCTTAAAAGAGCAACAAAAGCCTGCTGTATTTTAATGCCTCCCTCCATCAGTGAGGAAATGTCGTCCCCTGCTGGTCATTTTTTGTCACTGCGGCTCTTTGCTGGTCTCGGTCTGTAATCAGCAGTTTCTAATGAAGATAGTTTATCTTTCAGGACTTTACCTGGCAACACCTCTTTTTATTTCATCGCTCCTCTGTTTCCACCACTTCCAGATTTATTATTAGAACTCGCTTATACTGCTTGGCGTTCTTTGTTCTCTGGCAAATTCAGTGTAATTTCTATGTTTCTTCCAGTCCACTCATTGTTGCTTCTCACAAGCTTTCTGGGTTTTTGTGTTTTGGCCATTTTTTTGGATTTTCTCTCCTGCGGGCTCCAGGTTTGTATTAATAAAGATTTCTCAGTTCTGTTTTGTGCACGTGGATTCTCATCCAGCTTTAAGGAGGTCTCATTTGTCCGTATGGTCCCCTGAAATTAGACTTACTTTAGCTGTGTAGCTGGTAGCTGGACAGGGTAAACATCTCCAAATTTACAGCAACAAAGGACAAAATAAAATGATGTATTAAACGTTTGAATAAAAAAATTAAATGAGTAATAAATACATGTGAAAATTCGTGAAATGAGGCAGTGGGGCATGATGATGACTGATGACGAAGTTATATTGGGTAGCCATCAGATGGCTAAGCCAGCTATGGTCAAAAATCTAAGTTCCATGTTACAAGTAACTTTATTTCCTTTTTAAAAATCCACCTGACGTGGTACAAAAAAAAATTGTCTCCAACCCTACAGTTGTAAGTTTAACATTTGATTAAGGGTAGCTCACAGTTTGGCAGGAGAAGCTACTGGTTCAAACATACATTTGAACAATCTTCATTTTGTTCTCACGGGATTTCTCACCCAAAAAAGTCCCCCATACCACCTTTCTGCCTATTGTATAAATCAATAAATCAGTACTTTCATTTCACTTGAATTTACTTTTATTTGTATAGTGCCAGTTCACAACTTCAGTCACGTCAGGGCACAGTTACAAGGACAGCAAATAAATTCAGAACAGTCCAGTTAAGTACAATCCAATTCACTCCAAATATATATTCAGTTCAGTCTAAATTCATTGTAATTTAACCGATCAATTTCAGTCCAATAGAGTCTGAATTCAACATTCATATAATGCCAAAAGAGGAGCCGACCTAACAGATATGCAAACAGTCTTCACTTTGGTGTAAGCATCCATCCTGAGCAAACATGAAGCAAAAGTGGGGAAGGTAAGGCAAGTTTATTAGTATGCCACATTTCATATGCAAAGGCAATTAAAAGTGCTTTACAAAGTCATTAACATGAAAGAAAGATATTAAAAAAAACATAGAAGAAGAAGAAAAAACAAATGAACAGGAGTGGGAAAAATGTTTGAGGCAGACAGCAGCCATCATAATGGTGAGCAACAAAAATTCATGACACATTGTGATTTATTTCATGCAATTACACAAGTCATGCAAAATTATATGATTTAATATAAAAGTAAAAAACATGAATAGATCTTTTTTAGGACATGGCAAATCAAAATCAGATCTATTTTGGAAATTGCTGCATCATTTAGGCTGAAGAGTAAAGTTTGTTATTAGTTCTTCGTCCAAATGTCAGCAGATGTGATAAAATGATGTTTCTGTGGGTGCATTCAATAACATGAGGTTCTCAAAACTACATCAATGAATGAGCCATAAAGACTGAACAACATGCAGTAATCTACCATAACATTATGACCACTGACAGGACAACAGTTGTCATCTTGTTACGATAGAAAGTTTGGCTGAGAAAAACCTGCATCCTGGCAGGTAAATGTCAATATGACATCATCCACCTACATACAGACCAATAACACACCCCGTCATTCCTCCACAGTAGGTCAACAGCGAGCCTGTCAACATTTGTTTTTTCGAGAAGTACTCAAAGAACAAAACAAAAAGCCCGAGAAGTTCATTCAGTCTTCAAGCTCATCAAATGATAACTTATGGGGACCTAATGGCAATTACCTGTATTGTTTTCCACAGGTGTTGTCTGGTCCCCAGATGTTTAACACTCATGCTTTCGACCCATAGGTGGCCTTTGACCAGACTCTGATGGGTCAGAGTTATTTTAGGAGCAAAGGGAGGACCTGCTGAACTAAGTAGGTTGTCATTATGTAGCTTGTGTACGTACAGGTTTTGAAATGTAATTACTGCCATCCAGATGTCTTGTGTTTTTTTTGGGAAGGTTATGTTTAATTCAGCAATGTTTTGCCATCTACATTGTGAGGTATGACTCTGTTGTATTGAAAAAGTTAAAATAAAAAACTGTAATTGTTAATTAAAGCTAATGAAAAGTTACTGATTCGTATTGATAAAACTGGATTTAACTTTCCCCTTTCTTCTGCTTGTCCGGTGCAGAGCTCAGTGCCTTGGTGTTTAGTGTGTAATAATACTCTTAATTCTAATAATCCTTTAATGGACAGGAAGAACTCTCACACCACCACAGAAAAATCATTTTCCAGACAAGAATTCAAGCATTGTCTGTGTGTCCTTCAAGGTGAAATCTTTATTCAGCTTTTCTACATAACCCGACATAATTTTTCATTTCAAATCCAAGTTCACCTCACAGTTATTTAACACTCATGAAGCAAAGCAGTGCATGTACTGTATAGCCATGTATATCTCACAAAATCGTCTCGAGGGTTGTTTTTACAGTTTCGGCTGCGGTAGCATGCTGCTGTTGTAATTTCAGTGCTCTGTGACTACTTCAAAGAGTCTTTAGTTTATATTTGAATGCTCTCAGCACGTGTTTATTGTGGATGCACACCGATTTGTTGAATCATGAAGCTTTTAAAAGTTGAGACCGTGGGATTGCTGCATTGTGGTCCTGCATCAGGGTGATCGTTTTGACAAACTACAGAAATATCTCCCTCTATGATTTAAAAAGAAGCATCCCCTCGAAACCTGAAAGCTGCACTCAAACAATGCAAAGCTTTCCATGCCCCCCACCAAACTTCTTCCATGGAAGACTGTAGATCTGTTGTTAGGTTATAATTCCTGGTACGTGTAAGCCCTCTAGTCAACTTCATCCCTGCCACGTGGTCACAGAGCGTCTCTGATTCCAGTACATCACAGCAGCCACACACGTGCTGTAAACTGTTTCAGAATCGCTTTCCATTGCACTTTTTCACAAGAGTAATCAAACAGTGCGGCATGCATCATCTGTTTAAAGTTGCACAATTCATTTGTGAGCACTGCATCTTAAAATCATGGAAATATTACTTCGGGTAGAAAAAAAAAAAATACTCCTGTCCTGCAGCATGGCTTGTGAAACATTTTGTATTACTTCACTGATAATACAGCTGTTAGATTCTCAGTCTCCCCTTGCAAAAAAGAAGAAATCATGCTTGTGATGGTCTCTTTAGTTGTAAAGGAGAGAAAGGAAGGAGGTAAGGTGGCTAAAATAGAACAACCGGACGAAGAGAGGAATTTAAGAAATAGATTTATAATTGAGGGAGAGTAAGGTAGTTTCAGAAAGGATTACAAAAAAGAAAAAAAAGAAACAGTCTGAAATTAGCTATCATGCTTTCTCTTTCCACTTAACAGTTCATAGACCTCCAGTATTTTTTGCCGTAGTCTTATGCTCATTCACACACAAACACACAATAATCTTCGTCATTCTCTCTCCTCGAAACTGCATCTTCTTCAGGGGGTGGAGCTAGAAGGCATCTGGTGAGAGGGTCCATCTTGGAAGCAGAAGGTCACCTTGGCTGATGATTCTCTTGGTCAGTCCCAATGGCACGTCAGCTCACGGGCTTCAGCGTCCCCGAAACTTGCGCTGGAGGACCTCATACGCCGACCACTTCAAAGACGGGGAAGACTGTCTCTTCGTCTGCTCCTGCTTGCCCTCCCGGTTTCTCCCTCCCCTCCTGCTCTCCCCCCTGTCTTCCTCCCCGCTCCCTTCTTTCCTCCAGTTCTGAGGCACACTGGTAGTCTTGGGAGTGCGATTTTCCCAGGGACTCTGCTGACAAGCTTCGGCTAGACAGGATGCTACTGAGGCTGGACTGGCGGGCACCTCTGGGATGGGTTTCAATTTCCACACGCACTTCAATATTGGTTCCTTCCCTGCAGTGAGAACAGATGTAGAGCAAGCAAAGTTATCAATACACGGTGTCATGCTAAACACTTTTGTCCATCAAACAACAGAAATAGAAGATGTCTGAGTAGTCCCTGATTCATTAGGACGGAGTGGAAGCAATGTAGGTAAGGACATCTGGAGGAAGAAATGGAGTCTAGAGGAACCACTTACTTCAGAGTCGGTGTTTGTGTGTCATCAAGCTTGTTCTCAGGCACAATAACCACCTCGCAGTCAGACTGGCTGTCCTGCTGGGCGTAACCATGGCATTTCGTGGCTTCATCCAATCCCACGTATTGATCGAGCTCCGGGGGCGTGGTGCTCGTACTTGGAAGGACACTGACTTCCTGCATATTAACTCTGACTTCCTGGACGCTGGTGTCACTGAGCGTTGGGTTGTTCTGACCCGTCCAGTGATCACTGACTACATGAGAGAACAGAAGATCTATAAGAGAAGTTGAAACTCCATCAGACCAGGCAGGAATGTGGCTCAAAACACCTCAGCCATAGGGTTAAATGATATTTTTGAGCTAAAGAGCAGGTACTGAAAGTTGCACTCACAGCTGGCCAAGTCTTCAAGTTGGATTTTGTGAACTTCAGGCGGCTCGCTCTGCGGTCGACACCAGCCGTTCCTACAGAGCGACATAGGAACGACCCCATAGACATAGGTCAGCATTAGAGGCACACCCACACCTGAAAGAAAACACAGAATCATTTGTAAGATGTTTTTTATAATGAGTTTGAACAAAAACATACTTTTTTTTATTTAGGGCTGGAGCCTATTCCAGTTCCCATCAGGGTCAGAAGAGGGATACACCCTGGATATGTCATCAGTCCATCACAGAGCCAAACAGCTATACACACACTATATGGTCAATTTAGTATAATCAATGTGTATCTAAAGCCAGAAAACCCTCACATGCACAAAAAGAACATGCAAACTCTACACAGAAACTCCTCAAATAGGAACCTTCAAGTTATGAGGTAACGGTACTATCCACCCAACCACGATGCTCCTTGTGCTTTAGTATCATCTTCTTTAAATAGTTTGACACAATCAGGTTTTCACATACGTAAAGTTTTGAAGGGGAAATGTTAAGAAAAAGAGTGCTTAAAACCTATTTTTGGGTGTCTGAAATGAGTACCGACTGAATACTTTGAGGTACCGTTTGACTTGTTTTTTAGCTTTGAGACACTAAAGTTTGGAAATACGTGATTCAGTACAGACTGCCGTGGCATCACAGACCCAGATAACAGTAGAATTATCTAGCTTTTCCATCTTTTTCTTTAACCACTTAAACCTATTTTCTGCACCCCACAAGTGAGCAGCACAAAGCTGGAACACACATTTCAAAAAAGTCCCAGAGGAAAGTGGAGTGGAGCTGAGGTGGTGACTCCAGTCCACCTCAAAGAAACTGCTATGAGCAGAGATGTAAACACACAGTTGTGAAGGGCGCTTTTGTACTTTATGCCTGTGGAACTGCAAAAAGAAAAAAAAAGCATTATAGATTATGTGTATGAGTGTTCGATGAAATCATTAAGATCTCATGACATTTTGTAACATTATCAAAAAAGAGTAGAATATGTGTCTTTAAAAGTAGGGTAAACAATTTTATATGATTTGTCACATTCCATGAATGTATCTCCTCATCATCTACATCTTGTGAGGGCACTTTAAAAATTAAAAAAAAAAAATGCACTTGAAAACTTGAAGTAAACAAAGGGAGGGAAGCCTGCATAACAAACCTTGATCCAACCAATCACCTTTAAGGTGAAAGTTCATGATGATTTCCTCTAGACACGCTGGACGGAGGTGGAGGGGGGGCCAGGCCCCCATGCTTGATATCTTTTCATATTTCACTCAAATATTAACAGAAATTACATCATCTTGAAATCACTTACCCTACCTTTAATAGAAAACACAGTAGAATAAAACTATATGCTACAATTCCTATAACAAAACTAAATGAAATCTTTTTGGTAAATGTTTCACCATCTTTCAGCCTGAACACAAATACAACAGAACTGTCATTTCATCAGATTTGATTGATGGGCTTCCAAAGACGACAGTACAGCATTCATTACAGTCCTCCCACTGTCTGTATATTAAAACTTGTTTTAAGAGATTTTAAAAGGGGCTTTATTCATTTTGAAGAGCAATGTACTGTGCCTTACAAAATAAATCTTTTAGGTGTAGATAACAGCAACAGAATGATGGATTGCCTTGTCAAAACAAGAGATCAAAATGAATACAACAAGGCACTATCAAACAGTGAGCGTCAAATTTCCCTTCACAAATTTGATTTATACCCACTTTTTTTCAGAACCTTCAGAGAAATGCAGCTAGCAGCCTCGCCACGCTGTGTGGTTATGCAACCCAGGACTGTGATAGGAATTTGGCAACACAAAGCAGATTGCCAACCGAACATCATTAGCACAGCGAGAACACTGAGCTACTATTGACTCAGCAATGGGGAGAAACCAGGGCAAGAGGATGAGCCAGCCAACCAAAAAATTCGCAGAAGGAGGGAACAGCAAATGGGGCTGGAGTATGTGTGTGCGTGTTCGACGAAAAGGAGCAAAACCACAAGACTCGGGACATGCGCCTGAAATGTGAGGGACAAAGTAACAGCTGATGAAGCAAAAGGAGGGGAAATGACAGCAAAAATGTCAGAAAGGGGCTACAAATGACACATTTAAATTCAAAGAGACATCAGGGATGCAGGCAGGGAGATATGAGTCGGGGTAAGAGGTGAGGGACAGTACAGTGCAGCTGAATGTGTGTGAGTCAGGGGAGGACCCGTCAGTGTGCGGTACAGTGATGGGGGTGACACTGCGGAGGAAAGCTGAGAAGCTTCGAAAGCCTTCAGGTTTCCTGTCACTCTTGAATGTTACCTAAAGTAAAAAAAGACGCATGAGTCATCAAGATGCTGCTTTTCACTGTGTGTGTGGTAAAGACATCAAATCGTACGTTTGCACACAGAAATCCTAGTCTGTGAGCATTTGCATGGGTTTTAAAATGCAGCCTCACACACATTTTTGAATGAACAGCAAACATGCTTCCCCACTTTCATTTTGAAAGTGACATTCAATAACATTTAGTCATCTAGCAGATGCTTACATCCAAACGTTCACGTTATGTTCTAAATGTATTTAAAATTTTAAAAAGTACATGTCCAAACTCTGTTCAAATTAGGTATGTAAAGATTTTTGAGGGTAGAGAGGGTGCCCTGCTTTGGTAGCTCGATCCAGCATTGATGAACCACCAATAAAAATAGTTTGGTTTGAGGATGCTTTGTGCTTATGGATGAGAGCACGGCACAACATTCCTGAGAGGCCAAGAAGGAGGAAAAGCCTGCATGACTGAGTTCAGACAGCCCTACAGTATCTCTGTTAAAAACATTAGTGACCCGAGTTTGATTCTGGTAACCACGGGTAACAAGTGGAGGTCAGTGAGTAATCGAAGGACATGTGTCCTTTTTGGTTTATCAAACACCAGACGAGCAACCTAGATCACTGTGCATGGAGAAGGACTTGCTACAGACTTTGAAATCAAAGTACAAAAATGGCCAAAAACAAAAAAAAAACACCATCGGTATACATCATACAGTAAATGTAATATACAGTAACAACTCAACACCCCTAGTGACACAAATATGACTTTATGTTCCCGTGCAACATATCCGTAGTGCATCCCAGTGTTTGCCTGGTAACAGCCGGGACAGATTTCAGCTCCCTCATGACCTTGAACAGGATGAAGCAGAAGTGGAACTGGGTGGATGTAAATTGCTAAGTGGCATGGCTGAGAGACAACTGCCGCACGGTCAAAGAAGGACAACCGCTCACCAATCAATTCTCGTTTTCCAATACATAAATAAAGCACCATAACTAATAAAAATAAAATTGATAGCTGCTTTAATTCGAGATCATTTTCTCTACCTCCAAAAGAGGTAGATTTATCACTAAATACGTTTTTAGAAACATAGCTATATTAGTCTAAATAACATCATAGGCACTGAAACAGTTTGTTTTAATCATAGTTTAAAAAAAACAAAAACAGAGTATTTTAAAGTTTTAAATCAGCAGTACATATATTATATGTCATATTATTTGTAGTTTGTTAAAACTTCTATATCTTTCATACATTTATTCGACCACTCAGTACAACTAAACACGTTTATCATGTGTATCATTTGATGACATCCATGACTCTGAGAGGGGTGTCTTTTTTATACTACATCAGGGGAGTTTATATAAAGCAATACATTTATTTCTAATATGATTGATTGACAGTCAGTTCAGCCAATGGCTAGCCATTATCAATTCTCCATCAGTAATCATCACACCACCGCACTTAGCGAAGCAATCAGAAGTTTGTACTAACCCAGCATCGGCTAAATGCGACTAACTTGATTTCGTCATCGACTCAACATGTGAAACGGGATATTAACACTGTTAACCCCTGCCGCCAGCTCTGCACCTATTTCGGTGGGGATCAACTGAAGGAGCTGGTAGCCACAACTAACTTTGATTGACATACGATGGGCTTCTTTCCATCAGCTTCTGAATCAATACAATAAAGAGGCTCCATAACTTCTCTTCAGAAACCAGTGAATCACGTGACCTAATCCTTTGTCTATCGTTTTTATTGTCGAAAGTTAAAAGTTCTCACAGCGCGGTTCAGCAAAGTTTGACATTACCTTTACAATGGGCAGCGACGGCCAGGACGCTTGCGTCACACTCATGTGAGTGTACGGTCACTGGAAACTAGTTCCAGAAGAAGAGTGGCCTGATAATTGAAGCTTCTGCCTTTTGGAAGTTCTAGGAACCATAATTAAGCCTGAAGTCTGAGCTCTGAAGTCCACCAAAGCCCTGTTGGTTTGTTACATTGTGCATTGACTAAAATGACTGTGAAGGGGAGAGGTTAGACAGGCTAATATTCTGAAGTCTGTTTACACTGACAAAGTACAGCAATTACCTGTTTGAACGCAAACTGTGACTCGAATAACCCCTAATCTGGGTCTTCCAGTCTCTTTTCTCTAATATTACTGTTTCACTTTTAACAACTTCATCGACACCCACCAGCTCCCTCCCCTGACATCCTTTCTCTGCTTATTATGCACTTTTTGGAACCAATCAAATAGTTTAGACATCAAACCCGGGAAGCATGCATCATTATTTAGCACTCCTCCCTCACATGGACTAATCAGTACCAGAACAATATCATCTGTGAAATGGCAAGATCTATTATAGAGCTGCGTATTTTAGACCGCAAATCTGATCAGGAAAGTGATACGGTCAGCCTACAGAGCCTCTGCAATGACTGTTGCAGGATGCACCAACCAGATCAGAGTGATTGCTGGAGTGATTAATAAATTTATGTTGCAACATATTGACAAACATAGTTTCTTTTTAGTGGGTGGCCAGTTTCTGGTGAGAGCTGCAGTTTTACAGGAACAGAGCAAAGCACATGTGGGGTCCAGAGATCGGGCTTGTTCTCTTCTTGGAGTCCAATCCGAGCCGAGGTCTTGATGGCAGAAAAAAAGTTCTGAAAAAATGTTGAAAACCTCGTGTTTTAAGCACTCATTTCAAGACATTTATTGATTATTTTGTCAGTAACGTAACAATTAAAATGCAGCTGGACGACATAAGAGACGACTGTATGATCCCTCTGTTCCCAGCCTGTGTGTTCATGGGAGGGCTGTGTGGATTAAACGTGGACTATTTGGGGAATGAGTGGTCTCAGGCTTGAAATGACCAAATGGCAAAGTTTTTGGTAATATGGGCCAAATATATGGAGCCCATGGGGAATACAAGTTGACGAAATAGGCTTGGGTTAAGAATGGGGCAAATTGTGTGAGTCCCATTTAGTTTTATTAACATATGCCCCATATTTAAAAAAAATTACCAGTTTACTCTGAGTCAATATGAACAAACACAAGTAGCGCCACCCTGGAAAACCAATTTTGCTGCCTACTTTTAGCTCATATGAAGCCCACAAATAAATTCTGGTTGGGAAATCCTGACTGAACTGTTTAAAGCCAGTAAAAAGCATAATCTGTGTGAGTAGTGTGAAAACTTTTTTAATTCAATCCTACATTTTGAATTCCTGTATCATTTATCATTTTAATTGACTAGCCTTTGCTTGAATCACACTTCTCAAATATAACTTGATATGACATAGATATGTCTTATTATCACAGTTGCTGAGAGGTTTTTGATTCCTGTCATTAACAGCTTTAAGGCCCTCACAGAAATGTGATGCCTTGTTACAAAAAGACATCACTGAGGCAACATAAATGAAAGAAACCGTGATCACTTTGCCCTTTTGAATCCAAATGTTTTCATCTGTTCCTTACCCACAGTGACAGCTGCTATGACCGGCGACACAAACACTGACATCATCACCCCGCTCGCCACAGTCAAGTAGTGCTTACTTCCTGAGATATTGTTTTTCTTACAACGACCATGGACCTGGAAGGTAATAAATAAAACATAAATTACATCATGGAAATTTCATTTGGCCCACGTTGTTGTCCTCCATCAGCAACCACTTATTCACATCCATTAATGCATGTGTTTAGCATGCATGAGGGAAAAGGAGGCTCGCTGAGAATCCTACGTGAGGCATCGCAGCGTTCAGCCACAAAAACAGACAAAGGAAATCACACCTTTAATTTTAGTTACAGGATATCGTCCCGCAGAAGTGCTGTTCGCATCTAATTTAACTGACACGCATTAGCTCAAGAGCCAGGTTTACATCTACAGGTTGTCCAGAGCTAAAAGTACACCATATTGTTCATTTAATGTGAAATAAAAAAAATTGTAAATTAATTACACATTTTAACATCAGATTTACTGATGCTGTTTTCGCTGACCTTACGGCCCATGTAGATTGGTATGCCCACAATGATGACTGGGATGGCAATGCCCGCTATAAGGGAGATGACCACAGGCGCTCCGAGCAACATGCCCACCTGCCACAGTACCTTGCGGGTCTGAGACCATGGCTTCTTCCCCCAAAATGTACATCCTGAGGGACTGAGATAGAGCAGAAACAACAGCAGAGGTTAGTAAAGAGCTCAACCTGTGCAAACGGTTCTGGGGTAAACTGATTCACTATAAAAATAATGTATTAGTCACACTAACAACACAGTCTGTACAGAATGAAATACCTCAAGATGACGACTTTTCATCTAGTTCCATTGTCATGTCAAAACATTTTCCTAAAACAGATCTGCTGAGGAAAGCCAAGAGTGTGATGGAAATTTTTATTTTCCATCACTCTGTGAGTTTATGATGAGTACACTCTGAACTGCATCTGTGCAGTTTGGGTTTAGCTGTCTTACACAGCTGCAAAGACGTTGTTTTGAGAGCTGCATGTTATTTTGTCTAAAACCAACCACGAGCGACTCTCTCTCCTGCATGAACCCTCAGCTGTGATTTTGATCCTTTTGCATGCAAAAAATTAATTTAAAAAATAATCACTATCTGGACCTTTAATGTCAAGTCTTTAATTTAGAGTGTTATATTATTTCAGAGTTACTCAAATGTTGCAGTCTCCTTGTGGTTAAAATGTGTTTATGCAGAGGCGGTTAAATACATTTTCCACAACAAGGAGCTTAAACTTTTGCACTTTTGTTGTGAACAAAATAATGGATATTTTTTTGCAGTACCTGACTTGTACTCAGCGATCTCATGTTGATTCTGCCTTTTTTGCAACAGTGTTTCTGCCTCCGGTGCTGCAACACTTTTTGTTTTATGGTTTAATTCTAAATGCCTCAGAGAGCACTTTAAATGACTAATGCTTTTTGGTCGTAATAGCACAACAATTAGCGAGTCGGAGCAGGAGTGACAACATAAGGAGCACAAATAACACCTTAGAGCTATGCTCTTCCTCTCAGTGCGCAGTCACTCCTCAGAACACAGTTAATGTCACTTAATGACCGGAGCAGGAGGATTAGGGTGATGTATGAAGATCGTGCACTGCTACCCTGAACTGGAAAATTTTCCCTGACATGTGTCAAGCTTTGAGCTTTTATAGACAGTTTACTGTCATTCATTATATGAAAAACAAACAGGAATGAGGGAAGTGGGGCGGAAGGCAGGAGGAAGTGTAGGGAGCTAATTACTAATACAAAGGGATAAAGAAAAACACATTTGTCAGCTGACAAATGAAGATAAAAGAAGTTCATGAAAAGCCAGAGTAGGATGGAAACAGATGATCCACTGTGGCAATAGGAGAGGAGGAGAGGGAAGAAAAGGATGGGCGAGGAGGAAGTGGAAGAAGAATAAAGAGGTTAATAAAGATGAGGAACAGTAAAAGAAGGCAATAAAGAAGGAGGAAGAAAAGACTAAGAAGGAGCAAAAGAAGAAGAATGAAGAGGAGAAAAAATGGTAGAAGGACAAAAAGAGAAGTAGTGGTTGGAGGTGGAAGAGGACAATGTTTATTTATCATTGTTTAATGATATTTTAGTGAAGGAGGAGGAGAAAAACAAAGAAGAATGAAGAAGAGCAGATGAACAGGAGGGAGGAGGAGAAGAAGGTGAAAAATAAGAGGAGGAGGAAAGAAAGAGGCAGAAAAGAAGAGGAACCAGGAGGAGGAGGAGGAAAAATACAGAATGAGAAGCAGAAAGAGAAGAAAAAGGAGGAGGAGGAAGAAAAACAAAAAGAAGAGAGCAGGAGGTGGAGGAGGAAAACTAAGAAAATTAAAGAGAGGAGGAAGAAGAGAAGGAAAAGTTCAGGAGGAAGAAAAAAGTATCATAACTGTCATTTAAATGCAGGTTTGAACTGAATTATTCCTAAAGCGTTTTACAAAGTTTGACTTTCCATCTTTTTGACATGTAAAAACGTCAATCAATTTCTATTATTCTGCCTGTCATTTTTGAGCAACACTTCTGTTGTATAAATCCAAAACCCATGACTGAAACTAATTATTGTTTTCCTGATCTGTGTTCTTTAATTTTCTGTTCAAACAGCTGATCAAAAACAAAGAAAGAAATGTGAAGTAAAATGAAAATAGAGGAAAAAACAAAGCAGCAGAAAACCACAACCAATGAATGTAATGCAACTGAACTGTAGTTTATGAGTCTTTTAGTGTGCAATTTATCTTTCAGTTACTTGACATAATGCTTTAATATTGTTTTTTATGCGCTTATATTCTAGCCATAATAAATAAGGATAAATAGATCAAAAACATGTCCCTTTTGGAATGAAAATACACAGCAAGATCCACATAGGAGAAAATATTGCAGGGGAATATTTGATGATTCATGATGATGGGGAGGATTTCCTTTCACCATCTGCGTACCAACTCGATGACACTTCAGCATTGCTAATTTTTAGACTAATTCTCCACAGCCTGGTCATAAAGTATTGTATATCAGATGAAAACAAAGAAAAGATCTAAAATCTTTACATGTTTAGTAAAAAGCTGAAACCATGCTGTTTTGCCTGATAAATAACTGAAATGGTATATTGAATAATTGATTTTTGTCTGTTTTTAAGTACAGTCTCAGAGTGAGAGTAAGTGGGCTGTTGTGGGGTGTGCGGGACATAAATGTCATGATCATCTCATTGTACGTGTCAGCGTGCTCTTGAGCTGAGTGTGAACAGGACACCTGAGGTAGTGCACGTCGGTGATCTCCTGCATACACAGCCAGCAGAATTGACAGGCACATACAGTGCAGTTCATGCGGTTACAGCTGCCGTCATTGGTCTTCATGATGTAGGCACCACAGCGAGGGCATGCCTTGATCTCCTCTGCATCTGCAATGCAGTGATTAAAAAAGAGACAATTTAGTTCAGCTTTGAGCTACATTCTCGTGTCTGCTGGGAACTTCTGCCAATCTTCTGGAAACTGATGGAGCCAATAAATAGGCTGGTAAATAAATCCTTCAGAAAAGTGGTCCTCAGCCGTACCTCCTCCAGGTTCTTCATTGAAGACGTACATTGAGGAGGCATCATTGCTGCCTGAGGTGTGGCGAGCGCGCTGACGCCGGGCCTGGTCGCACGTTTGGTTCGGGTGCCACAGTTGCCGACAGTGGTAGCAGAACTCCGTGTCGCATCCCTCACGGCCACAGCTCAGCTTTGGACACTCGGCGCAGCCATAGGCGATCACTGCATAGCTGAAGAGAGAAAGTGAAACAATGTAAAGCTCCATCCACTATCAATCCTTGTTGCTTCAACATGTTGAAGCAAAGACTCAAAGAGGCTGTAATATCATTTAAATGTGCAAACGTGAAACTCTGTCGTTCCTGAGTAAGGAGGTATTCGAAAGACTGTGTGATCAACGACAAGACACAAATGAAAGTTAGAGTGAGTGATCACCAGGCCGTTGCATTGAAACTGCAGCCCCTGTGCCGAGTCTTTTAGGAATTACTTTAAAGTCTCTACCTGGCTTTTTCCACTGGCTTCCCAGCCTTGTGTGGTTTTCAAGGTTTGACAGAATCAAACAGACTGAGGGCCACACACACAAAAGAGGATAATTACACCGCCGTCATGATTCCACTTTGGTGTCAGCTCAGATTTCAGGCGACTGTCTAACTCCCAAGTCCAGCTCATTCTCATGCATGAAGTGTTTCCAGGTTTCATTTTTATCAAAGATCAAAGAAGTCAGCATTAAATGGATTATTTAGATCTCATAACAGCCTTTTACGCTTTGTCCTGCAGAGATTTTGACAAGTTAAAAAAAAAAAAAAAAGAACAAGCAGCAGTGACTCTCAGGCTGCTTTTGTCATTCAAGTTAGTTAAAAGGCTTAATTAATAAAAGGTAAACTATAGTTTTAGCAAAACTACAGACATTTACAAAAACAATAATTCATATTTTGCTGTTAGAGTATAAGACATATTTTCTAAAAGAAGGTACACAATTTGTGGAGAAAAACCTGATAAACAGAACAAAGTCCACAGTATGGCTTTAATTTAGCAGAAATGTTGAGACATGAATAAAATGGTTTTACCTGGCATTCAATGAAAGACTTATGTCTTTTCTAAAGAATTCCTTACTAATTCTTGTTCAAAAACCACCTACAGTGGTATGACGTGTAGCAAAAACCACCAGAAAGTGTCCACACGAAGACAGAAATGTGTGTGTACGCACGAAGTAGAAAAACACATTTTGTCACACTTTTTCAGAGCCAACCTAATCTCCAGCTAAGCTTCTGTCACTAACACCTCGTGGAATGTCTTTTTTGCTGGACAAATGGAAACACAAAGACGGCGATAACAGGATGTGTGTTTACGTAATGGAAACTTGTACCAATTCATGAAAATGCAACCAAACTCCACTTTAAATCTTGATAAACCTGGAGTTTTATTATAAAATAAGACATCTTGTTTCTTTGTATTTAATTCATGACTCCATTAGACAAATTGGCTTATTGATTTTTTTTTCTCCGTTCATTCATCATGATCAGGCTGTGAGAGCTTACAGTCGAGGAGACAGTCTTCTTCTCCTTCTTCTTCTTTATATAAATAAAATACTGAACCCTGGCGCTTATGTGCCTTTGACCGCAAGCATTTACTGAACATATGCCATAAACACCCATATCTTGTTACTCGGCCATGAACATTAAGATCATGCAGCAATGGATCAGTATCATAGAAGGCTCCAATCAGCAGAAGAAATATAAGGAGTTAAATTTAGAACAGCTTGTATTGTGGTTACCAAGGGCTGCTGTCAGTTGGAGAAAAAAAAAAAAAAACTCTCTCTGAGTCTGCCGCAAAGGATTTCTTCCTGTATGATTTGTGATGGTGCCCAAGATCAATGCTGTAATGAAATCATTTTGTATCTGAGCCCCAGACACGTCTTTGCAACACTGTCGAGATTTCAAACAAAGTTACAGTAAAACAGTTCCAGAAATGCCAGCCACGTCACCAGTGATGCTTTCGACTTATTAATATGTGAATGCTCCCTATGGCTTCAATTAAACAAGTTTTTTTTTCTAGTTTATGAGACATTTTTTTGATTGTGCACTGAGAGTAAGTCTGAAAGGGAATTAAAAAGCCTTAAAATTCAGGGAACCATTATAGAAAAGGAAACCATTGATCAGCAGCACACCAATCAGGTCTTTATTTTAAAAAAAGTGACATTAACTGTTTTCCAAAGGCTATAGGTTTAGAAAAAGGAATAGATCATGAAAAATAAAATCTTCTGGTCTTATGAAATAAGATTTCAACTATTTGGCTAAAACGTCCATAATGTTCATACCAGTCGAGCACGGAGGTGGCAGCATCATGTTGCTGAAATGTTTTCTCTCCTGTAGGGACGGCAGATCAGTCAGGATAGAAAGAGATAGATTGATGTCGAAAATACAGAGAAATCCTTTGTGAAAGTTTATTCCATCATGTGAAAGTGAAGATTTACATTTCAACCAGATACCAACCCTGAAATCATCCCTGAAAGTTCTGGAGAGATTCAAACAGATTCTGGACCTGGACCAAATAAAACAAAACAAATAAACAAAAAACTAAAAGTGACTGTGCACTGGCATTTCAACCAGCCAGGTTGAGCCCAAATGTTTCTCAAAGAAGCGTGAGAGAAACATTATAAAAAAATGTGTACTGACCCTTATATAACAAGTCTAGTGTCTGAAAATGTATGCAAATTGTATTATACAAATTTAACAAATTTAAAAACACCAAAAACAAGCACATTTTGCATTGTTATCATGAAGAAGCATGTGTAGATTAATCAGAAAAAACATTAAACCAATTTAGTCTGAAAATGTTCAGCACTGTTTTAAAAATACTGGTTCTGGTCCAAGATTTAAACAAAAATAAATTAAGATTTTAAATATAAAAATTCAAGCTGAGCGTTCAATGCTTCCAGTTCTTCTTTTCAACAAAAGATCATTTTTCTCAGGAGTGAAAAAAAACCTTTGTGTCTTTTGTGTTTGACGACATAAAGCATATTGTGTAATGATGGGCTTTTGACAAGGACTTATGTAATGTTGTAACACTGAATTTGACAGTTTTTTTTTTCTTTTTTTGGAAATTACTGTAGAGTGGGTTGTTACCATGTCACTCAAGGTGCCACTTATTTTATTTATATAAATTTAGACAATCCCAAGGAGCTATTACTTTGACTGGGGGATAGCCCCATTATATCACATAGAACAGTTGGTAGGTAGTGATATGGTTTAATTCCCACCTGCAGTCGGGCGCAGGACACCAGCGTGTATCAGGATCAGCAGCCAGAAACCGCCTCAGCTGATACTCCTCAAACCTCTCCAGCAGCGCCTGGTCATCCAGGATGGCACGCACATCCAGTGGCGCTAGCGCCTCAGGACACTGAGGGCATGCAATGCCCACCCTGCTTTCTGATATCTCGATGCGCAGGTACTGGCGGAGGCAGTCAGAACATGCCCTGTGGGAACAGGAAGTGAGTCGTGGGAAGTGGCAACGCGGTTGACTGAGCAGGCACAGGGGGCACTCTTCCAAGTGTTCATCCAATAGCTGCTCCTGGCTGGAGGAGGAGAGCGACAGGACGCAGGTGGAGCCGCTGCTTGCCCCGCCCACGCACTCTCCTGTGGCAGCCTTGCTCTCGCCCACCGTGGCTGCTGCTGGTGGACCTCCTCCTTCTCCTCTTTCTGCTCCAGGGGCTCTTGGTTCTCCAGCATCTTCTGCTGCAGTGCTGAGATTCTGAGAGAAGAAAATAGTGTATGAGTTCACCGTACCTTTCATGCGTATAAAATAATTGAGTTTGAGTAACATGAGGAGCTCACGGCCAGGCTGCTGCTGGCAGGACAGACAACAATTTGAGAAAGGGAAATTGAGTGGTATAAACATGAGCGTGATACAATAAGGATATAAATGTTATTGTATTGTTTTAACAGCATTGAAAGTCTTGACTTCACCTGCTCTGGATGCTCGCTCGGGGTCAGGGTTATAGCCACTTCCTCTTTGGGCCAGACCTCCACAGACCTCTCGGGCTTTGGCTCTGATTTGGGCTTTCGACTGAAGAAATTTAGGAAACTCAGGGGCCCCGTCTGCTGCTTGGGCCTCTTCATGGTCAAGAACAAGAACAGGAGAAGCACCAGAGGAAGACAGCCCAACGACCATGAGAAGAACGCAGAAGCTTGAGTGTTTGTGTCTGTTTATGAGCAGATGAGCACGGTGAGGACCCTCACAGCTCAGAGTCTTGTTGCTGGACAGCTTTTTCGATGTGTGAGGGAGGAAGAGTGGGAGAGATGTTGAGGGAGAGGATGAAGAAGAGGTAATCCCTGCCTGAGGGCAACATCACTAATTTGGAGCCTTTCTGGAGTCTGATCGTGCAGTTTGGTCTGTTTTATTTCACTCTTCTTTTCCTTGTCTGTTTCCTCTCCCACGTCCACTGCAGTTTCATGCGGTGTAAAATTAATCCTCAGCTGTTGAACTGTCTATCAGCATTGTAGGCCTCCTTTCCACTGTCAGCAGTCCTTTTTCCTGAAACAAAAATTGCATTATGATTAAATTACAGATCCACAGCCAAACATTATTGAGCGTGCATTGCCTCAGCTACACTGCGCATTCAGTTTCATAAGAATATTTGTACTTTTAATGATCTCAAACTAATGCAATCAGTATTAGTTTTTGAAACTCACTCTATCCAAACTTAAAACACTTTTCCATTATAAATTGTCACGTTTTACACAAAGGCATGCATAGGTCTCTTACCGTTAATCTGTAGTCATTTGTACTCCTGTTCTTGTGAAATCAAACATTAAACTAGAGGACATGTGTGACCAGTGACAAGGACTTTTAAGAGTTTAAATCCTCCACGACTTAGGGTTTAAACTATGTTGTATAGAAAAACAAAAAACATAGCCTGACGTCATTGAGTAGAACAGAAGGAAATGATCCTGTGAGTGACTCTGCATGGGTGGATGGATGATTGCGTTTCTCGGTCATTAAACATTAATTCCCATTTATGAAAACGAGTCACAACTGCTCAAGCTAAATCAGAATTCTGTCGTTCTGAAATACACAATCCACAGTAATCACCCTCGGATCTTTGTTGAGCCTTGGAGAAAAATCTGACTATGAATTTACGCCGATCAAACTTTTTTCTTCATAAACCAAGTGGGAAGATCTTGGTAACTCAAGTTACTTAATTGCAGTGGGACTGCTGCTACTGCCAGCCCCTGCTCTCTTGCCCACTGCTTAAAAGTCTGGCACGAATCCATGCCAGTTTTCGCAAGGAGACCAAAACAGAGAAGCTGCTGATCCGCTGTCAATGCTGAGCTGCAGCTAGAAGTTTCCATGGCGATGAATTCTGACTGGCAGTTGAGGAGCTCTGACTGGCAGTTCGGGGTTTCCATGGTCAGCTCAACTGCGTCAAACGGAAAATAGAGTGAAACTTTATCTAAAACTGCAGCTATTTAAAGGGAAGCTGTAATCCCATATGAAGCTGCTTTGCCACTGTGGGGCACCACAAGCCCTTCTAGCACACATGTTGGTGGGACATTTGTGTTTGGAGAGTGAAAACTGTCAACATTCAATTGAAGGAGGTGTAAACTTTGGAAACTTTTTTGAAAGTCCTTTGACTCGGTATTGGATCCCCTGAGGAAGCTGCACAACTTCCTCTCATTTCTCTTTCAAGAGACTTCTGGCATTAAAAAAAAAAAAAAATTACAAATCTCCTGCCTCACAGCGTTCCAGAGAGAGGGTAGATAAAAATAGAAACACCTTGTTCTTAAATTCGAGCTTCCCCACTCAACTAAATTTCGTTTATTGTCTTAACTTGTAAGACTTCACTAATTCATTTCCGTGGGAATTTTTGCTGAGAAATCACTCTTTTGTTTTTTTGGTGATGGTACAACGCACGCCCGAGAAACATCATCGCATGCATCATATGAACAAACCAGGCCTTTAACAGCATTTGGACCGCATTTCTACATCAAACTAGTTAGCTGAGAAAAAAAAAAACACAAAATCCCACAACATATTGTGGGATTCTTCTTGCACAGAAATCACAAACAAACACAAGAGGATGTACAATATATTCAAAATGTATCAACATGTGCAGCATCAATTTCACAAAAACAAACCCCCCCAAAACTGCAATAAATAGTTGTCTAATATTTTCCATGAGCCAAGCATTTACATATGAAATGTCAATAATATCCTCCCATACTGCTGAAAAAAGTAAAAAACATAAACTTTATGTATTATATATTTTTCTCAACATGTATAACTTTTTGTTGTCATGAGTCACTTTTGAGTATCCTCACGATCTAATTATATACATTTTAATACTTTTATAACAAGGAAATCATTACGAAATTGCAGAATTACATACTGCAAGACAAAGTTAATTCTCCAAAAAGAAGCACAATCTTTCCTTTAAAGCAGCTTAACACCCAATAACAGACTTGAGACATTGTTTTTAGTAATAAATATCCACAAACACATTAGATCAGAAGCTGAAAGACTGAAATATAAAAATGATTTTTTTTTAAAAATTGCATTATTATTAGACTCACAATCGAACCTGATTACCTCATTGGATAATATAATCAGCCACAGCTTACTTCCATTTGTTATTTGCAGTTACGTTCACTTTTAAAGATGCTTGATGAAGAAAGCAACATCCTTGCAAACTCAGATTACATTTTCATAAATGTTGGAAGATTCATTTTGCCCTCTGGCTTTTAATTTAAAGCCACATTACACGCAACATAACAGCAATTTCATTTGTTACATCTCCTCATCAGTACTGAAGCAAATAAATAAAATCTTCTCTTAGTAAATCTGGTTCTAATAAATACAATATATATCATTAACAATTAAATTGTATATTAAGTCTCTTCATGATTCTTGTTTGCTCCTTCTGGTTTTTACACCCAGGTTGAGACACGTCCAAAAAAAAAAAAAGGCCATAAACTAAACTAACAAACAAAAGAAAATACCAGGAACTGAATTTTGATAACGTCCCACACACACACGTATTTCAAACCTAAACTGTCCCAGGTTAGGTTTGACACTTATTTACGTGAAACACAAGTCAAACTAAAACACAGAGATGGGATTTAGGTTCCTGTCCCAGACTTGGACAGTAAGGTCACAGCCATGAGACCCAAAGGGCAGATGAACGAGAGTTGTGACTGGATGACAGAAAGGATGGATGGAGATGGAGGGTAAGGAAGACAAGGACAGGCGAGTGGACGGCACAGATGACTCATTCTGCCTTTTCGCGGAAGTAGCCAGCCTTTCTAATCGGGCCAGACAGAGCAAAGAGAGCATGAGGTGATTCGCAAAACCCCAGACCAATTAAAAGAACCGTCTCCATGGCATCCTATTAAGTCAGACAATAGAATAGTGCATAATATGGCAGTTAATTAAAGATTGTCATCTTTTTCAGGGTCCACAGTGTCTTGTTGTGTAATTCTTTAATTACAAAAAAAAAGTTTTATCTTTTTTAAACATTAAACAAACTGAAATGGCCAGATATAGGGGATAAAAGTTACATACTAAAATATTATGTAAATAGAGAAAGAAAGACTTTATGTAACTTTGCAGCACTTAACCTCCTTTTTGACATTAAAAAAAAGAGCTAGAGATGTATTTATATTGCAGTCATGAGAATGTGCCAAATATCGATATAAATAGAAGGTCCTTCTAGGGGCAGCGCATCATTATATATGGTAATTTAAGGGTAAAGCAAAAACATACTTGGTCTCTCACAGTTGGCACATAAACTGATGTTTATGGTTGATATTTTATATGCACGTTTTGTCCTGAATGGTCGTGCTGTTGGACATATTGTATCTTTGCGTTGAGTTGTTTTACAGTTCAACCAATACCACTACTACTCGACAAAAACGTATATGCAGAAGAAAACAAGTGGTCTAATATTCGAATCAGTTAACGGTTACAACAATCGAGTGCAGACAAACGAGTGCTTGATCCCGATGAGATGTTTCACAGAGGAGGTGGAACAGCAACATAAACCAAACCTTTGGTTCAAGACTAAACTGTGATGACAAATGAAAATGAAATAGTTGCAGTTTCAATAGTAAAAGTCTTTACTTTAATTTGAACATCTCTTTCAAATCTTTCTACAGGGGCATGACTGATCAGAAAAGTGACTTTTAAGCTTTTAGCATCACGTTTCTGTTTGAGGACAGCTCCTTTAAAATCTGACCATTAGTTAAAAGCATTTCCAGGTTCCGTGTTGTTTGTTCACAAACTGACACATCACACAGTCTGCTTCGCTTAGAACCTGCACCAGCTCATGCCAAATAAATGCTTTCATCAGCCGGTTCTGGGCATATGTGCATATGTACATTCTCGCCAGTGCGTCGTGACCGCACACAGGCTCGGTGGTGCACTTGGACCAGATTTCGCTTTCTATAGGCTCAGATCTACCGTGCACGAAAGCAACGCGTCCTGCGAGCGGATTCCTAGAGGTTACTTCAATAAGCGTAACTACATGTTTGTGATGCCCGAAGTCGTCTTCATCCCCAGCTGAGTATAATTGCGGCCTTACACGGCACCATCTGGAGCGTTGTCACTGGAAACTGTCTGGACAAGGGTAGACATTTTCAAAATAAATTGCTGACCATCTGTCTGTTGCTGCCTGTCAAAAGGGAATCTCGGTGAGATCAAAGATTATATACCAGCAGAACCGGCTGACGAGTTGATTTCTTTCAAAGGCAAAAAAAAAAAAGTCTTGAGTGTTGATGCTATCTTCTTTCAGTTTCTTATTATTTTTTTTCGACAGCTAGAATTCACGCTCCAGCTCCTTAAGAGCTGTCACTGTTTGTTACAGTTACTTCTAAAGATTTGTTCAAACCTTTAGGACAAATCTTTAGGATTTGTGATAACACATCTTTACTTTTCAAACATTTTGAAAGCCATAACCCTTCTGCAGCAGTGAGACTAACTTTAATCTTTCACAGAAGCCTTGGCTAACAATAAAAAAGAAGCCAAAGCCCCGTGTCTCAAGTCATTTCTTACTAATTATCTCATATCTAAATATATCTTAAATGTGCATCCACTTGATTTCCCCTCTTTCTTTATCATACGGGGACGAACTATATGCAAAGGTCCGAGTTCATTTTTGCATGCCAGAAATATCCCGTGCACATGGTCTGCGGATGCTGGTGCACATAGACTCACACACTGTATATACATATAATGTTGGTTTGTTAACACAGTGAGAGGAAAAGACATAAGCAATGATCTTAGACAAATGATTGTTATGAATCTAGAAGAGGTTTTCACTAAAGAAAAACATACGATTAAAAGATTGGGAAAAAAATGTATGCACGTGACTGAAACAATACAAATTTAAACACACAGATACATGCTGTCAGCAGAACTGGGTGTTTTAAGATCGAGCTCAGTAGCTTTAAGCCAAGCTTTGATTCTCTATGCAATTATACAAACACAGAGAAAATAAAGTCATTGGATGATCAATCAATCGCATAATCACTTTGTTAACTTGGCACACTGGAGGACTAATGGGAGATAAGGACATCAGTAGCTCGTGACCAAACGTAACATTTAGATTGTACAGAAAAGCAGGAAACAAAATATCTCTAACAACAAAATTCCAGCCAGAAACCACACACACACACATAAAACACCAAAGTGGCTGAAATCTGAACTCGCTTTTATATAAATATTTCACTGAAGATAATTTTCACAGAAAAATGGCTGCACAGATGGATTAAAACGGCTGTACGGTCAGACTTGTTCATGGCTGCCGTGTTTGATGGGGATTTTGGGGCTTCAGTTAATGGGATCACCTCAAGGTAGTGAGAGTATTTTTGGACCGGTGTATCCAGTTTTGGCTCTGAAACTCACATCAAATGCTCAGAGAGCCACTTTGAGGCTTGCAACGACGTGCGCCCCAGCATGAGGGGATGAATGCATCTAGGTACCTGGGTGTATTCAGGTTTTTCTCTTTCTTGTACTTCCACTTTAGTTCCTTCTGCACTCCTGCTCCTAGCCTGTGCAGATCATCCGTGGATTGCAACAGATCATCATTATGATCTAGGATTCAATCATGTATCATAATTATGCTCACAGTTTGTCTGGCGATGATACAAACACAGTAAATGCTCTTGTTTAGGTTTAATTGATGTCAAAACATAGCATCGAAATCAGAATAATCACTTAAACCTCTTTAAACTTACTGTCATGACCAAGCATCCAAACTGAAGCTGAACTGATCATTACACGCCCTCTTATATCCAATTCATGAAAATATCGAGAATTGTTAGGGTAGAGAAACATTACAACCTCTCTGGGGACATATTTAATGATGACACAGTGAGGAGGAGGGGAACGGGGGAAGGAGGAGTCCTGCTGTCTTTAAAGTCATCCCTCAGAAAGCTCATGGGAGCACAGATGCTGCTCCTGAACTCAGAGCAGATCCACACTTCACAGATGAAAGCTTCTCCTTCTCATCAGCTTGTGTGTTTAGTTCAAGAATCACTCCTGTTGTGGGAGCCTGAACCTGTTTACACCGCCACATTTCTTTGTCTTCAAAAAGCAAATCGCTGCACTTCGTTTACGACATTTAATCTAAGGTGGAAACATGTTTTAGGTGAATGTAGGGTGAAGGTGCCACTGATGCAAGAAAAACTCGCAGACCTTCATCTTTTGTTCTTTTTTTCTCTTCTTTATTTGGTTCGTTGTGGTGGCTTATCCATGGAGCTAGGGCTTTCTAGGGTTTCATCGTCACACTTCATGTCTCTATTCAACGAGGACAAAGAAAGAGTCTTGTTGTGATCAGAGACAAGTAGCTCAGCTCAACTTTATGGCTGCATAAACAGTAGTGTCTTATAAGATTACAATCTTCTGGAAAAAGAGTCCACACACTGCATCAGGAATCTGCCACTTTGCGATACCCACTCCCGCCCCTGATGTGCCTGTCAGCACTTTGGATTTCACCTTTCACGCCCGCTCGGTTGACCCGTCAGCTCCTGGTACTTCTCGATCTTCTCATGTTCCTTCTTTCTGCTTCTCTGTAACTGCCATCTCTACGTCTGCTTCATCGACCAGCGCCTGTCTGTCTATCCGGACCTTTAAATCCCACAGGATCCCGGCTTCGCTGTTCTCAGCCAATTCTGGCCCGTACGTGACGCCAGTGTTCCTGCACACTGCTGGATGGACCAGCCAGAGAACTTCATCCCAGCTCCTGTGTAGAGTCTCAGGGCATTTCTACACAGCCTGCACCTTGGTATCCACCATTGGCCCCCCTCCCCTACCTGTTTTTGTGCTGCTTGATGTTGGTTTTAAGCCTTTACTTGATGCACTGAAGTGAAGCATCAGCAGGAAAGAGGAAGAACGTGACCTGGGTCCACATCTAACCCTCACCTGCTGCGTTAGCTTCTCAGTATTGGTTCAGGAGTTTGATTTACTACCAAGCTGAGCTACAGAGGCACTGCAGTCAGAATATTTTCAACAACATAACAAGCAATAAGCAGCCACCATCACACTTTCAGCCTGTTGTGTCTGTACACAAATCAGCAACAGCTGTGTTTTCGGTATATTACTGGCACCCGATTGTCAACAGATTTGCAAGTTTGTGACCACATGTTAATTTTTTTGTTTGTCTTGGCAGACTGCTTTGCTGAAACATTGTGTCTTTGTCGGTGTTCATAGATATGTGTGTTTATTTTGCAGCTAAAGAACTGTTTTTATCAGGATTAAAGCCTTGTGCTTTTTTCTCCCCTCCATCTGAAACAAATATGGCCAAAAACCTTCTCTCCTTGCAACTAAATCTACCTCTTTCAAAGAGAGCCTCTTGGATACAAAACATGAATATTTCAATGAATCACCTCTGCGAGAATACAAATTCTTCCAAGTGTGTTGCCAGATCACAGAGTATTAAAGGACTAACAAAGAAAAAAGAAATAATAATCTGTCCAAAAAACAAATAGTTAAACATTCTTTATCCATGTGGATATTCTAACCTGAATACGAGTTTTAATATCTTTGAATAACAGTGATCAAACTGTTCTCAAGTTTTACTTTTATCTGTACAGTTGCAAAACTACAAAGTGAACTCTGAAAGAAGTCAAACTATTAGAAAAAGAAAACAGGATTACACTGAAATGACTTCAAAAGAGTTGTGTTGTAAGAAACGATATTTTCCAGAAGAAAATAAGCCACATTGGTTGTAAAAGAGGAACCCTAGCTGACGTAACTCTCCCCTATTTTCTGCTTCAGTTATACTGTCTAACAAATCATCCATCCATCCATCCATCCATCCATCCATCCATCCATCCATCCATC